>JAMAJY010000009.1:0-193124 GCA_023628775.1 Lecanicillium sp. S3808
CTGAGCCAGCCTCGCGCTGCATAAATCCCTCCCAGTTTATTGATGGTATCCAGCGTCGAGAGATGTTCGGGCCCCAGTGTTTTTTCTTTGCCTCGCAGAGCTCGCTCGTACATCATCTGTGCATCCCTGAGACAGCCTCGCGCTGCATAAATCCCTCCCAGTTTATTGATGGTATCCAGCGTCGAGAGATGTTCGGGCCCCAGCGTTTTTTCTTTGCCTCGCAGAGCTCGCTTATACATCGCCTGTGTATCCCTGAGACAGCCTCGCGCTGCGTAAACACCCGCTAGATTATGGGCCGTATCCAGTGTTGAGGTGTGTTCAGAGCCCAATGATCCTTCCATGTTTCGTAGAGCGCGCTCGAACATCGTTTCCGCGTCGTTAAGCCAGCGTTGGTTCTCTTCAGTCTCGCCTTGATTGTTGATGGCATCTAGTGTTAATGCACCGCCGAATCTCTCTGTTTTTTTGCCCAGTTGGACGGCTTCCTCGCATATCGGCTCCAAATTTGATCGATCATAGCCGCCAGCATTCATAGTCGTGCCCAGAGGGTGATGAACGTCAACGACACTGGTCAAATACGTCAGTCTATGTTCAATATTGTATGCGATAGAGGGTATAGCTCACTCAGCGTCCTGGCGACTTCGTTCAGAACCGCTTTCTGCTCCAAGACTTGATATGGTCACGGTAGAGCGAGGGTGATGTTTAGACTGGCTGCCGACTGGACGTCTGGCAAGGCACGACCAGAATTTCGGGAGCATACTGAATTCAGGCGCATTTACCGGTGAGCTGAACGGTAGTGGTACGTAAGCTGCCGAACCTTCCAGTAACTTCATGATGCGGCTCGTTGTACAGCATGCTGTATTTGACTTCGATTGGGAACGTCCCTGAGTCGTTTTGAGTGATTGAGCGCGTCTTGTGGGTCGTCGTGTTTGTGTGACGAAATAGCGGTCCCGGGAGACTGCATTCATTCGAGAGCGCCGTGGTCAGCCTGCTGCGCCAAGTTAAGACATGGATGATCTCTGGCTCATTTTTACGAGGTAGGATGGGTAAGTAAAATCCCCCCAACAGGTAGAAATGCGCGAACAAGGTTCTCTAAACAAGGACTTTTGAGAAGAGAACGCGTCTATACCCTATAGAAAAATAAGAATTTTAAAAGGCTCTTAAAAATTAAAAATAATTCCTTAATATTATAAAATAAATATATCTCTGTTCTATTCCTAATAAATATCTTAGTTATAGTTTTTAATTTACTTATCTTCTGTTATATATATTTTATTTCTAAAAGGGGATAAATAGAAGAGAAAAGGTTAGATGGTACTTGTTAAATCGTGAGAGAAACTGGCTGTGTGGGGCCGGTACTTGACAGGGAGGTTTTACTTTCGCCCTGTACATAGTACTGTAATAGGTCCGATGTTTTGATCGCGGGCTCATATAGTAAATGTCGAAGTGTCTCTCCTTAATAGAACGTGAGACATGGTATACAAGCTTTGACTGGCACGTAAGCCGTGCTTGATTCAAAGGAGGATACTACCTCGGCGGTGAATCAACTGCTTGTATTAGTGAGGCGTGGCTCGAGTAGCTCAAAATGTAGAGGGATTCTAAGTCCCTGGCATGAATGTTTCGGACTCCCTTGCAATATCAATGTATTGCCAAGGGCGCGTATTGTATCTCATGATACATATGGTATTGCTCCATATTGTACTGTCTCAGTACTCCGCTAGGGTTGTTATGTATAACTACCCTCGCCCCGTCTGTTGTACCAAAGACAGTTATGAGTTAGTGAGAACCGGGGTGGGGATTCTACTGATCGTCGAATGTCCTTTGCAAAAAGCCGCATACAATGCAAGTTATGACCTGCGCGACACATCATCTAACTCAAATTTGCGCACGAGTCACTAATCGTCATGTGCCTCTGGCTATCTAAAGAGCTATTCGTGCTATGCGGCTGTCTTATCGCCCATCGAAATGGAAAACCGACCTGCAGCTGCGACCGGGTAGTCGACCTAGGCGTACAAGAGTGGCAGGGTCATTGCCGGCGTTTGGTGTGTCCAAAATTCGGTGTGTAGTTGCGGCCATTCATAGCATAAGCGTTGTTGGTGAAGCTAATTCGGAAGACAAAGGCGAAACATAAAACGACACGAGGGCTGAGACGGTAGTGTGCCTAAAACTGAAAGTTACAAGAGACATGCTACGGCAAGATCAAATCGCCTACTCGGATTGCCAACCATGAGGTCATCGCTGTTATGCAAATATTAATGGCGCCAAAATTGCTGATTGGCATCATGATACGTATTGGTGTTTCAGTAAAATGCCACCAAAATGTCTAACTGATCAAACCAGGCCTTACAGGTGAACAGCCGGAGAAGCATAAATTACGGCAGCGCAACCCACAGATTAGTCAAGATATTAAGTGATTTGGTGCCTATCAATTTTCCGTGATTCATTGTGACCCGGGACACAGTGGTAGCCGAGAACCTCCGACGAACCTCAAGTGTCGAGCAAGTCAGACAATTAAATCGCAAAAAGCACTCCGAGATATGCAAATGCCTGAAGTAGGAGGTCTTGATTATGTGTGGTTGTAACCACATATCATCGCTCAGCATCTCATGTTTTCAAATGATCCATGTGATAAATGTCGCATGCGGAAACGCTGCTGAATTCCAATATACGATTCGAGTGCCTCGGCGCCTATCCATCCAAGTCTTAATTACGGCTCCGCTCAAGATCGCCCTCCGCGCAGAAGCCGATGACCGTTCCAGTTTTATGAGTATGACTGGTTGTGAAGGTGGCTACATACATAGCCACGTAAACAGGTGTTCCTACCAGATTGTGGTGCTGCAGGAACCCAACCTTGCGCAGCAATCCTCAGTAGACACCGTCGAATTGCTATGCTGCATTAGCACAGCCAATGAAGGGAGAAGTGACGATGCGGCAGTTGCCTGGAAAGCGCCTTGCGTTCTGGTGTCCGCATACTTGCTGTTGATCGACCATTACCCGAGATATCCGATTCCCTGATCGATCCTCTGTGTACCAGTGCATTTCAACCGAAATTGTGCCATCTCTATCTTTCACGGAGGGATGCTTGTGCGTAAGACACCAGTCGAAGCAACAACGAGCGAAACATGACCTGCTACAGACCTTGCTATCGCAGTGGCCATCGGGGCTAGAAGAAGTTAATTGACGCTCAGGATCGTGCGGATTAGGCGCTTCTCCGTACCACTCGAAATTCTCACCAAGCGTTTTAATATCTTGCAGAGCTCGTCCCAAATCCTCGCGCCTGAGGCATTTTAAACCAGTTGAGTGGATCTCAGGCAGCATATTCACCAATCCGTTCTGAATTGCAGTACAAACAGCAATTGAGATCGCCATCGATGCTGCTGACTGGAGACGTGAACCTGTATTTTGGCGCAGACCCCGCATCCGCACACAGTGGTTAGAGGAGCCAATCAGGGGCTTATGGAACGGCGCATGAACTCCGGCTGGAGCTGGGGTTTGGCGAGGTCCACGTCGAACCAGCGACAATCGCATTTCCCTACCGCGCTTACTGTCAGATACGAAGTTTGAACTAGTCGCTTTGACTTTATATTCATGTTTCGTAATACCAGAGCAGGGACCTTGGTCTTCCGGTATCGTTGACATAGCCACCGACGTTGCCTTGAAGCTTACGAGTTCTGTCAGACAACTGTGGGATCACATGAGATAGAGTATGACAGCAATTCAAGTGTGAATTGTATTGAGCGACATTATCTTAAAGAGCAAATGAAAGAAGAGAACAAGTGCAACTATTTATCTTGTGAGCCGCTTCGCCGCGTCTTGGTGCTACAATGCCGCGTCACGGCATTGTAGCATTGCAAAGAGCAATGACTTGCCCCGTCTTGGATTCATGATGACAGCCTGATATGCGACAAGTTCTCCAGAGACATCCGCCTTTAACACCCTCCCACGAGTCCACAACGAATCAGTTGGATATATGATCGCCCACATAGCCCAGAAAGCAGCTGAGGAGCCAGGCCAGTTGTTCCTTCACGATGACGTGCCAACACATACAGCAATTATTGTGCAGAAATAGTTACCGAAATTGGATGCCAAAAATCGCGTCGCTACTTGGGGCTGCCGCCACACTCCCCTGACCTCCGAAAGCCTTTGGAAACTACACCAACAATGTCATAAGCAATTATTTGCTTCGGAAGCTTCGCGAGGCAGCTGTTCTTTAGACAAACAGTGGAATGGAATTTAGTTAGGCTCAACAAATATGTCTCATTCAACTACCTACAACAGCAGTCTCAAGTACAACCAGCGATAAGACAAAGATTACTTCAGTAGTCAAAATTGACAGGTAATGAGCGACTGGATTGGTTGCTGCGTGAGCCAGACCTCGAGTCCGCCCCATTCTCAATTCAGTGAGCAATCGGGAAGATCATTGAAGTGAACGCATGCATACTAAGTGGAAAGCGGCGTAGTGCCGCGGTCGCCTTCTAGTTGATGGCAATACGTCGAGGTTGAGGCTTCTGGGCTTTGGGAATGGAAATGCTAAGTACTCCGTCCTTAAAACTTGTAGAAATACTGTCCTGCTCTACCGGCGCTGGGAAGTTAAATGTTCGAGAAAACTCGCCGAATTTCCGCTCCCTGAGCCAATATTTCGACTGCTTAGTCTTTGCGGTTTCCCTTACAGCCTCTCGTGCAGATGCGTTGGCATGGTTTCCAGTGTCATCGCCGCTGTCGGTGATAGGTGATGGCCTGTCCGAAACATCCTCAATCCTACCAGTCGCTGGTGTTCCGACAGAGTAAGTACGCTCGACCTTTCCGTGTATCGACAATGTCTGTGGTTCAGGAAACTCGATGTGGATATCGTCCTTGTTCACACCTGGAAACTCTCCATGGAGTTCGTAAGTACCGTTAGACTCGCGAACGTCAAATTTAGGCTGCCAAAAGACAGCACTGGAGCATCCACCACTTCCGACGGAGGCACCTGTTTGACGACTATAATTGTCAAAATCGTCAAGAAGGCGGAATAAGGGAGTGACGGATGTGTCAGGTTCGTAAAATGGTTTTGGGAAGAGAGACATTATTTAGAAGAGTGCAAAGTTTATTTGTTATTATTTCGATTGATATTATTTAGATTGGCGACCCGGGCTGCACGTTTTGAGAACCAGGCTAGTCTTTTATATCTATGTTATTTGTTGCAGTAAGGCGATGGTGTAGGCTTCAGAGCCCAATGAGGATCCTGATAGATGTCGAAATAGAAGAATATAGTAATATAAAGAACATAAAGAAGTCCGTAGAAGAAGATGAAACGCAAAAAATGCTGGCCTGGGTTTACGTACAGCAAATACATCGCCAGAACTTGTTTCCAGGCACGTGAAAAAAAAGAAGACCAGTGTTTGCTTGAGAAACCATAAGTTAAAGTTTTCTGCTTGGAGTGGTGACGACTTGTGTACGTGACCTGAACGAAGCTTCTAGACACCTCACCTACCTGCATGGCAGACGTCACAGTGCGGGGACAACCTTAGATACAACGAAGCATACTTCCGTAATCTGATGTAAGATGCAGTTCGGTGTGCCCGTTCAATCGTCCACGCAGTAATCTAGGAGAATCTTGTTTCGTAGAGGAGGTAATTTTCACCATGCAACCCATAATTTATCGGTCGTCGATACAGTAGACAGTCAATCAGATCCTTTCTACGGCAGCGAAATATTGCTGTTGCCGCCAAATTAATTCGTCATCATATTTGACTCCAATTTACGAGCACACAGAACCAATTCGCTGAGCTGGAGGATGTCGGCCGAGGATAACTCATCAGGCATACAAGACGCTTGTGGCGAATATAGGAGGATGACGCGCATTTTGACAGAACTTTTGAATCACGCCGCAATCCGTGAAGTTTTGCACTGCGCAATTTTATACAGAGAGAATTGATGGAGATAGAGAGAATGCTGCGAGCAGCGCGGAAGTCCTGGCTTAAGATCAACCTAATACTACTGGGTATGCCATAGAATTGGTTCAATATTCAAACCGGAAGCCAGAGGACAGTGTCCGTTTTGGCTGGCAATGTTTCAAATCTGTTATGTACTCCTACTATAGCAAATTAAAACCTGAGCATCTCATTATGAAACGATAGTGATGCGGCACGCGCCAGCCGCTACAAGCCGTCATCGAGTAGTTCCAGTTAGTGGCCGGCGCCGCGTAAGAGTTGGCTCGGTATCCTTCGCTGACGAGGAGTCTGTCGGATAACTCTGCCTCTGTTGAAGGGACAAGCAGACTTGACGTAATTGCCCCATGTCATAAAATCATGGATATCAGAGTTTGGAAGGCTGGCCAGCCTCCCTGACTTCGTCAGGTGGCTGGGACGCCTTATTCAAAGCCAGATAAATGACGTGAACCCGTCTTGCAGATAAGAAGGACAAGCTATTCAAGAATAACAATTCATATGACAAGTAATTGCCTGCATGTTCCCATACACAGTACAGCTAACTGCATCTCATAACGTGACAGAGTCTGCCTGTAGATGAGTATCATGCGCAGCGTCCGTGGTACAGCACAGCAGCAAGACAAGGCCAACGCCTCACAAAAACTCATCGTAACGCTTCGACCCCCCTCTGAGGAAATGTAAAATGAGTAAACATTCCGCATAACCACCAAATTCGCTGCGAGTTGAATGTGTGGTCGGCATCCCTGTCCACCCAACGCTGCCGCGCCAATTTCTGGTCGGCCCCTGTCACCACTAACACTGGAAATCTGCGCCATGATATGAAACATCATTCAAAAGTTACGTAGAGTACTTGAGAAAATGGAGTAATTGCATATATTCAGTACTGTCAGGCAAATATCTTGATCGAAGCCTCAAACTATGGTGCAATATGCTATGCCAGGCTTGGATACGTATACACTGCTGCAGCGTGCGATAGACCGAGAAGCTGTTGTTAGCAACAGCATCTAGATGCAGCACTTCCAGCTGCCGTCAGGGCAACCAAAGTCCCAAAAGACGGATCTCCTGTTGCTGGGGCAGTTGGGCTTCCAGCACATGGCAGGTCGGCGGGGAGTGCCCTGCTGGTAGCAGCCGATGGCAGCAATACCAAGGGGCTCGGCGGACTGGGCGCTGTTGGCCTCGGCGGGAGAGGCGTGAGCTGCGTGGATAGGTAAGTAAAAGCGAAATACTGGGATAAAGAGTAAGACGAAGAGGGATCATAGATCTTACCGGTAGCGGCAAGTCTGTGGTGGAGCTGTTAGTGAGGTGTAAGTCATAGTGAAGGAAAGGTTTCTTACGTGAGGGCAACAAGAATGTTGAGAGCTTGCATCTTGGGAAGATTTGGTTGGAGGATTTGGTTGTTCACGTAAACGTGTAGTAGACTGGACGGTTTGTGATTTAGCTGAGCTGGAAGGTGAAGAAGGTGTGCAAGCGACCCTTTATATACTTGAGCCCCGGTTGAGCCACATACTCGAAGAATTTCATATTGTCATCTACAAAAGTTGAATAGAGAGAAGCAGTACGTATGAGGGGGCAGATGACCCAAAAATGAAACTTTTTGACCAAAATCAAGCGAAAGCTGTCACCGAGGCCTGAAGTGGTTATCTAACGACATACCAGCTGATACTTTCATCCAATCAGAATGTCGCCGGTCAACGGTACGCTTTTGAATGGGTCTAATATTATGCGGATATCTAGCAAATGAAAGTTATCTTCCAAGTAAGTCGCAGAGCTTGGCTGAAGAGCTGGCCGATGTGCCAGCTGGGAACGCTATGTGACATTCTGCCAAGATCGTGAGCGACGTGCAGATACGCGCACAATGCCAAGTACAAAATACGCTTGTTTCGTAGAGTAGAATTGTCTACTCGTACGCCTTATAAAGATATGGACTGCGCTCGGCTATGTCTTAGAAATCTGTTTGATGAGTGATAATGCGGCCTACTACTCGTGCCCTCAGTTCAGATACAGAGACAGATACAGGCCGACTCTCGCTCCACTTTGTTGGCACTCGCAGCAGTCGCACCATCTTAAGCGGTGCTCACCACCAAAAGCTTCGCCATGAGCTCGTCGTCCCCGCCTCCCCGACGAGTCCCCTTCCAGTTAGAACATGCCAAGGATCTTGACGAATAATTTCTCCACTGTTCCGACGAGGATCCGCCCCCCCGACCCTCCACATATTCATCGATGTGGCGCCAGACGCCAGACGAAGATCATATATTCGGTGCCGATTCAATGCAGCCAATACCGGCTAGTGCAGCAATATGACCTTAAACCCGCGTTGACACGCGCCATAAAACGGGGATTATCTATGAACTTGAACTGAGCTGCCAAGTCATTCGCTAGGTCGGTTGCAGCCCTCGCACATTGTGGCAAGACAGGTCTTCATTGGCGAGATCGGCGTATTTCAGCTGCGGCTGAGCCAGCTTACTACGAGAAACAGCCGTGTCTCGCTCATAAAGTCTTACGGTGGGTGACAAGTCGGTGGTATGGCTACTCGTCCACGAGGCTTAAGATCTCTCGGAGATTTAATTCTTCGCAACTATCGTCCGCGAGCCTGGCGACTCCTTTTCTAGCCTCTGGCGCTTATCGAACTCATTCCCAAAAGTGTTAAACACTACCCTTAGACATATATCCAAGTAATGGCCGCTGTCCATCCGAACATCTTGGCGCGCCAGAGACACGCCGTCGAGGGGCCATGTGTTCCGAAAGTAGGGCAGACTGAGGAACCTCAGATCACCTTCCTGCGGAAATTCACTACAGTAGTGTGACCGGCCTAGTCCGTTGCGGGGCGTAGTTTTCCCGGGTCGGCCTCACAGTCACCCGACTCGCAGAACGAGGCTGGCATGCATCTATGCCATGATCGGATAATTTCAATGGTGTGGCACGAGTAGTTCTTAATATAAGCCGAGATTTACTGTATGTCACGGAACTCACTAAAGAATTATTATGAAGACCCTTTCCGACGTGAAACCTTCACACAACGCCCCTATGTCTCAGGACGTGGTGCGCAAATTGTTCGCCGCAGCGGCTCGAGAGGAAAGAGAAAACAAGGCTCTTTCGCCTGAGTGCATATCTGCAATTGGTCCTAGGTTGCCAGTAGGAGAGTTGATAAAACTGTACACGTCACTGTTTCATTTGGGTAGCATTATTCCGAACAAGGGCTGCTGGTAGAGGTTTTTTTTACGATACTGGCGACGACGACGGTCTGGCGTCGATGTTGGTGAACCCATTGTGACAAAACGACTTCCCTCACACAGTCCTAATAATTTTAAGGGTTATGCCCTAGCATTGACGAACAATATGTTGCTATAAATGCGTAACCCAATCTACAATATGCCATCAGCCCTACACAGAGGCAAGTGCAGTGTAATGAAGGGGTACGCGCGAATAACGATAGGAGGTAGAATCAGGTAATGGTGGAGGTAAACGAACGTGATTATGGGGTAAGTCAGGTGATAGGGGAGGTATCTACAGGTAATGGTGGTGGTAATATGTATTAGCGGGCAGCCGCTTCAACGGCGGTTGCGTCGCCTTACTAGTACAACGTAGATCAGACCCAGTTCAATTGCCGAATCTGACATCTGGATCGCCACAAATCTGTACACAGTGTTCGGAAGTCAATTAGCGGATGCTAAACCTGGACGCGCCTGTACTACAGGCTGGCAAACCGGCCCGATCAACCAGCAGCTGATTGGTCCATACCACCGACAAGGTCGGTGAAATGTCGAATGGGTAACCAAAAACACCAGTAGGTATTGCACGTGTTGTTTGCCTTGGCCGGGTGAGAAACCAAGGCAGTTGGGGGCAGTTTCACCGCCTCTAGGTCGGGTGCCAGCAAAACCTGAAGGTAGTAGTAACAAATTTTTTGTCCAATTAAACCGCATAATTCAAAAGGGGTTAAATATATTTTCCGACTTCGCTATGGAGACTGTGTACAGCAGTAGTCAGGTTGATTGAAATCGAGTTGAAGACGGCCCCTTTGCGGTCAAGGAGCGTATTCCGCTATTGTAGCCACTCCATATTGATTGCCGAAGTCTTGTCCAAAAGCTCAGCTCCAATTCAGCCCACCTCTTCAGACTCTCAATGCATGATCAAGACATTCCTGAAGCGGGGCTTACCAGCAGTCAGACTGTCTACAGCCTCCTGCACAGCGACAAACGGGTACTTCTCAACCATGCACTTGACACCGTGGATGTTGGCGAATCGAATTGCCTCCTCACTGTCCAGAGCATGTCCACAAGGCCAGCCCTGGACACTCCGACTGCCCAATACCAAGGCCACGGTATCGACCTGGACGGGTCCGATGGGGGCCAAGGCGAGGAGCTTGCCTCCGGGGGCAAGGCCGTTAACGAGAGGCCCAACAGTCTCGGGTTTGGGAGCTGTCTGGACGATTATGCTGGCCCCTCCTAGGCGACCAAGTTCTGCTGGACCGTCCTTGAAGTTGGAGTTGATGTAGTGGTGGGCTCCGAGTTTCTTGGCGAAGTCAGCCTTGTCGTCGCCAGAGGACAGAACCGCAACTTCGTAGCCCATCTTGTTGGCATACTGGACAGCCAAGTGACCAAGGCCACCTAAACCCTGCACAGCAACGAGAGATCCTTGCTCAACGTGCATCTTTCGGATACCATTGAAGACAGTGACACCAGCGCAGAGGAGAGGGGCGGCGTCGGCAGGGTCCATATCCCTGGGGACGCGCACTACGGCCTCGGCATGCAGGAGAACGTACTCAGCGAAGCCACCGTCTAGTTACGAATTATTTTCAGAAGCGACGAGGCGCGAGAGCGAGAGCGAAATACTGACCTTTCGATACACCATTGATGACCTCATTGTCGCACATCTGGAACTGGCCTCGCTGACACTGGCGGCAAGTGCCGTCGTGGCCACCGTGAAAGGGGCCTCCCACACGCTGGCCCTCGGTAATGGTCTTGATGCCTTCGCCAAGCTTGACGACGTCTCCGACAATCTCATGACCGGGTACACGTGGGAAGACGTTGCCCATATGGCCGCCAGCAACTGCAACATCAGTAAAGCAGACACCGCATGCGAGGACCTTCACGAGGACCTGGCCGGGGCCGGGATGCTTTAGCTCAACATCCTGCAGCTTGAACGGCGCATTGGCTTCGCCCAAAACGCAGGCTTTATAAAATTTGGGGAGCGACATGCTGGTGTCGGGATCGAAGCGTGCTTCGTGATGATGGCGCGAGAGTTAAGCAGCGTATAGCTTGAATAGTTTCTTCGAGGGAACACTGGGCAGATCAGCGTGGCTGTTTTTCAAAGAAAATTATTGATTCAAGGTTTTGACTAGGAAGACCGGAAGGGGAGTTTATACCGTCCAGAGTCTTATTGCCAAAATGTGGAGGCGATGATGCGTCAATGACGAACACCGACACAGTTCAATTGATGGTTTAGGTAGTCTGCGCGAGTAGAATCCCAGCCCCGTTCTGCCGAGTTTGGCGCCCTCCAATTTTTCCTACGCTCTCTTCCCCACGCCACCACCCCCACGCCCCAACCAACTCTTCTACCTCTGCCGAACACACAAAATAAGTGGTATTAGATGAATAGGCTACCACCTGCACCAGGCACCGCCGGCTGCAACGCACTTCGTCGGCGGTATTGAGATTGGCCGCTATGATGGCCAATTCACATTTTTTCGAGTTTTACATCCACAATGCTACTTTATGCTAGTCCGCAATATACCTACGTCGATAGTGTATTTGACCAGCCGGCCAAGTACCTTACAGCTGACGCCTGCATTCCTGCATCGCCGCCTGTACTATAGGACTGGGGAAAATCGACCGCCGATGGACCCGCAAATCGGCTTGGCGCATCACAAATCACTGAAATAGGTTGCATGTCCCACTGAAGCATCACAAGTACTCTTAGTTGGTTCCTCTAGTCGAAATCTGTGTGGGTTGTTTTCTCTATAAACAAAGCTTCTAAAGCATGACTTCTAAAGCATGAAAGCAGGGGAATAACTCAGATTAAGTTGCAATGCCAACCGAGTTGTTGAACTCGGCGCTGAATCCATAATCACTATACCCTTTGGGATCCTTGGGAACATAGAAAGTGTCCCGGTTATAGGGTACAAAAGGAACTTTCTCCTTAATCCTGAAAGGCAAGTCCGGGTTCGAAATGTAAGGGCGACCGAACCCAATGATAGTGTCATAATCCCTATACTTGACGTCTGCAGCATGGTACGCTGAGTCGGCCTTATAGCCACCGGCAATAATGACCGGGCTAGCATTAGCATAAGCTTCCAGGAAGAAGTCCAGTTCATCAGTCGCTTCAACATCCGCATTACCCGCAATGCGCGACTCGACCACATGAGCATACGCCAGCTTTAGGTGAGCTATCTGCTGTGCTAGGTAGGAGAATTGCGGCAAGGGATCGCTCATCCGCATACCCTGGAATGTGCTCCAGGGACTGAGGCGAATACCCGTGCGGTCTGCACCGACAGCATCTATGACAGCTCGTGTAACTTCAGTCGCGAAGCGAGCGCGATTCTCGACACTTCCGCCCCATGCATCGGTACGAGTGTTACAGGTATCCTGAATGAACTGGTCGATAAGATACCCGTTCGCAGCGTGGATCTCAACACCATCAAAACCAGCAGCAACGGCATTGCGAGCCGCCTGCGCATAATCAGCGATCCATTCGAGGATCTCAGGCTCAGTCAGGGCAAGCGGAGTGACCGAATCAGCGCTCAGGGGTGTGGCGCTGCTAGAAACAGTAGGGTATCCGCCCTCGGCTTTAAGGATATCAGGGCTGGCGACTCGTCCCAGCGCCCACAACTGAAGGTAGATGTAACTGCCTTTTGCATGCACCGCGTCGGTAATTTCCTTCCATGCGGCGATCTGAGCATCATTGTATATACCGGGAACATTGGGCGCGCCACCAGCGCGTTCTGAGATGAAGGTCGCCTCTGTGATCAGGAGCGTACCGGGGACTGCGGCGCGTTGCTCGTAGTAATCTTTAACGAAGGGGAGAGGGACGTGGTTGTCGTCTGCGCGGAAGCGAGTCATGGGTGCCATGGCAATGCGATTGGACAACTCCATGCGTCCGACGCGGAGGGGTGTGAAGAGTTTCGACATGTTTGTTAGTGTCCTGGACACGAAAATTGCTGTCTGGTACTCCGAAAGAAAAGAAAAACACCCTTGGCACTAGCCTTAACAGTATATTACTTGGCAGGTGTCCAAAGGAAGGGTTAGAATGATTGGAGAGAGGCGTGCCGCGATCTTGATAACGATTCTATTGCTCTATTGCTCTATTGCGCCACGGCTGCTTTATATAACACAAAGCCCTCTGCATCCACTTTCACTGCCTCATTAATAAACGGGTACTAAGTCCAGGATTGGCAAATTCTGTAATACAATTAATAATCCACTGCGGAATTATAAATTCGCCAAAACAATGCCCGGTGGATAATCGCAAAAAAACTGTCATGTTGTAGAATTGATACAAAGGCGCAAAATGTCCTAAATGCGCAATCCTATTGGCTATAGTCCGCTCCACCAATTACAAAGTGTCCCACGCATTTGTCAGCCTGCTTGAATCGTGCCGGAGACGGGCAAGTTGATACTCTCCGGAAGCAGTTCCAGCATGGCTTTCGGTGTAAGGGACGTTGAGAAGCTGAACACGGAAATGAAGTGGATATAATTGCGATCGTTACCGTCGTATGTGGGTTTGGACATCACTAATTTCATGTGCCTTGCCACTTTACGAAGTTTCATTGCCAAATTTCACAACCACGGCCGGAAAGCACTTGTTAGAATATTCTGCTCCGTCTCACGCGTTTCAAAGTTGAAGAATTTGCTTTTCAAATCTTTGAATCATATGTTAAACCGGTTGAGTTTAAACTCTAACGATGCAGTTCACCGTCGGGCGTGGAATATGGCAGCATCGCAGCGGGGCAATTCGCAGCGTATTTAGCCAGGCGGCCTCGTCATCGACACCCACCGACTGAATCGGCGACCCCTTTTGCAGACCTTGACAATCCAACAAACGATCACGGTGGATGGCGCATTCCATTGCTAAAGTTTCTGCCAAGCGACGAGTAGGTGACCTTACCATTACGGAGAAGGTTTTAGAGGCTGTCACATTTCAGCGCAAGTGCCGCAATGCCATTTGTTTGCTGCACCTTGGTGAAGCTGGTTAGGTAGTTTCAAGACGGCGCCATGAGCATTGACAATCCTGCACTGCTGACGTCAATAGGGCGCAAGGTGTCGCACGTCATTCTCGCAAGCCGGCAATAATTCACACTGCGAGTAATGTTTCATGCTTATAAAGCTGCTCCTCGAGGTCCCCATGCGCACTGTCCAGCCCATAATTATAGTCTGGCATGTGCGCCAACTCGCCACCCCTGGAGGATTGCCATACGACTGGACGCGCCATATTTCGGGTGGCGCATCAGGTGTGGGTTCCCTAAAAGTATTCTAAGAAAGTTAGAGACGCCGCGACGTCGCATGGTTGTGTTAACAAAGCCAGCTGGAAGAAAATGCCAGAAGATGCAGACTCAAGGCCCTCAAACGTCGGGCGCAGGTCGTGTAAAATAAGAACGTCCTGGATGAATTATTAAGCATACAATACTCCTAACCACGCCTCCTCACGTTTAGTGAAAACCACCGGATTCGTGGGCCCTATAACGGAACGACCTGTTATTTCCTTGCTACAGTCACTGGACAAAAATGCCATCCATGGGCTAACGTGACCGCGATGACCCCACCAACGCGTAAATTAAGCCAATTTTTTCAAACCGTAATTTCTTCCTCAACAATGGAGGTAACGACTCCTAAAAAGGAGTAGTCGCCTCATAAGAGGACGAAGGATTGTAATGGCATACGATATGGGTGTGCCGCCGCGAGAGATTGCGTTGAAAGAAGGAGTGCCAGCTCCCTCCATGCTCCGGCGCAAAAAATTTCACACCCTTCTCCTTACATGCTTTCCAATCAACTCTCTCAGCGACAGAGAGACCGCCGTCATGTTCAATGCATTTGGCTAGACTATTGACACGTCTCCTGGGGAAGGTTCGAGCTGCAAGGTCCATGAGCTGGGGATCCTGTATATTCGCAAACGGATGTTAAAGAGATTATATAGCGCATCCGAGTCATTGCGCACATCGAAAAAGACCTTGGGAATATCCCGAGACTCGAGTATTCCCTTGAGGGTATGGCCACCCGGGCCGCTGGAGGTAAAAGCTTCTTCGTACAGGGTGTGTATGTCAAGGAGATAAGTGCGGTTCGTCGGCAAAACATAGATCTGAAGCATGGAGATAGTCCCATCTCTGGAAAGGCTCTCTCCCTCGAGGTCAATATATATCGAAGGTGTTCGAGTTGGCAGCCCCTGAAGGCTGTCAAGAACGCTGTAAAGCGCCGCAGTGGTGTCAATAAGATCAGCAGGTGCCAGTCCATTGAGCCCGACCTTGCCGAGGATTTGTGTAATGGTTTCTATCTCCCGATCTTTCTCCTCTGGTGTAGTAGAGCTTGTCATGCTTGGTGATCTGGCGAGGAGTGTTGGCGTTTCGCAGACTTCTGCAGAATTAGAACCTAAAGAGAAAGAGGGTTACAGTTGGACGACAATTGAGTCGGAGATGACTTTAAGTACTCTCAGTTGAGCCCGTTTAAGACTTGGAAGAGGGGTCACGAGCGAGACTGCAGGCTCAACAAGAGTGTCGCGATAATGGTCGTGCTCTCTTTCCGCTTGCTTTGCCACATCCGGAACATCCCCAATGGGAGGCCGCCATGTGTCGGCAGGCGCAGGCCTCAGTAATTGCGGGCTTCATGCACTCTTCGCTGGATTGAATCATTGCGAAAACAATTCCTTTTAGCGTCTAGGGCGGTCATTCTTGCGAAAAACAAGTATGTCGAGCTGAGACCGTCGCTCATCAGCTTCTGTTGTGCCAGGCAGGCGACTTTGCACTCCTCTGCAAGTCCCTCCGCCAGACCAGGCGGGCGATTCCCCTACCTGAAGACCTTCTGAGAGTAAATCCAGCGGTCACAAAGCGCAAGGGATCCCAAACAGGACTCAAAAGACACTTCCACAACATTGATTGGGCGAAATGTCCAGCACGGACCGACGAGCAAAATGGATTTGCGTTCTAGTCGAAACAGTATTTACCGGGCAGCCCCGCCGATTAATAATCGTACTGATTTGAAGAACTTCTCAAGCAGGCCGCCGCATATCCATAATATAACGGGTTTGTCAGACGATGAGGATGATGATGCCAAACAACAGGAAGGGGTGTATTATCACGTCGTAAGAATGCATATGCTATTTACCACTAAAAACCGACCGCAGAACCCTCCCCCCCCAAAAGCCCCTTTAACTTTACTTGCGTAGTTTCATACCATGCACTGTCTGAACATGGTTCTTAAAGTGATCCAAGCTCGTCAAGAAGTCACCCAGATCTTGGCAATCGGGATGCCGGCAGACGAAGTTTACCGTTTCCTTTTCATGCCGGAGGTGGACGTTTTCAACATGATCTCTCATATGAGAAACGCGCTTGAACTTTCTCATGCGAGCAGCGTGCGTTAGTCGCTCATCACCCACGCAGTAGATGCACTGCGTTTTTCCAAGCAAGAGCGGAATGTCTTCTCGCTGTGGTTGAGGCAGCTCCGGAGAGCACCCTCTGTCGCTATCCGGACATGGCGGTGACGGCGAAGGCTGACGCACCTCCCGGCGAGACGCGAGACGAACCATGCCGTCAATAGCTCGGACTTTGCGAGCAGTTATCTCCTCCAGGCTCATGTTAGTACTGAAGTCGCAGAGAATGCTTTGTAAGTGTATTCGCTCTTCGAGTTCGTGCTTGACCAGCGGCTCAAGGGTTTCCTCGTAATATAGTCCCTTCAGCTGTCTCTCCAACTCCTCATTATGCATCCGCCGACGGTAAGCTTCCTGATAGGCCTTTGTCATATCACTTTTAAAAGCTTTTTTCGTATTCCGTAAGTCCCGCTGGAGTTGCCTGTAGCCTTCCAGCGGCTCCTCTGGGGCGGACTTGATGAATCTATACTGCTGACGAAGTCGGATAGCTGTTTGCTTTACTTGCCTCGTCAGATCCACTATCTCTGGGTCGGGAGGCAGCTTGTCCAGCTCTGTTTGGGGTAACTCTTGCGGAACCTCTGGGTTACATCGGATACTCATGTGTGCGAATGCACGGGTCAATCCGTCAGCAGACGGGTCTCTTTCTAGGAACGCATCCTGCGTATTAAACCCGACGCGTAGGTTGAGGTAGGCGTTCGCCAAGCACCCTGTCATCGGGTCATGCCGCATTACCTGGTCCATAATAGCGGTCGGCGCAACTTTGAGCAGAGCGTTGGCATTGCCGCGTCGCATGCAGTATGACGTCCACTTTTCCTCCGATCCCAAGTCTAATCCAATCCTGTCCAGGTAAAACGCATAGGCTGAGTATTTCATGGGATGTGTCATCGACTTTGTCCATCTGCCCGCCGCAGTCCTCACGGAGCGTCGGAAGACAGGCGTTTTAAGCATTGACGTTTTCTAATTCACCTTGGTCGCCTTCTTCCCAAGATTAGTAGAGAAGAAAGGCGCTGCGTGCGAGAAGCCGTCGACATCAATAGTATTGTCCCGGATAGCCCGCGCCAAGAAATGGCTTATAGGGCAAAGAATAGCAAGGGGGTTCTCGCGGAATAAGAAAACTGTTCTGCCGGTGAGTTAGCAGAATCGCGTTAAAGAAAGCAAGACCTATAACTCACGGCTTTGGCTTCCTGTCCGCGCCTTTATGATGGCGGAAGAAGACCTCCATGGCGAGTACATCTCGCCCTCCCATATTTGTATCCTTGACAATCCAGAGGACGATGTCCTCGTAGCATAATGCTTTATGCTGTCGAGTCGCTTCCTTGCTGTTACCATCCTCCGCAATAGCGGTTGGCGGACAAGATTGCGATTCTTCTTGCAGCATGTCGACGTCATGCTTGACATCATCACTATACTCGGTGTCGCTCGTGTCATCGCCGCTGCTTTCATCGTCGCTGTCAAAGACGGGCTCTCTAGAGTCAGATCCTGCGTCTGATTCGAAATCCGATTCTGATTCAACGCTAATCCCGCGCTTTCGGCCCATCCTGCTTTCAAAGCGACCCGACCTAGACCGTTGACGCGTGCCACTTGGTGCTGCATCACCGTAGACCGCCCAGTCGCTGCCTGGATCCTCCACATCAGAGTCATCATGCAGAGGGTCCTTAGCTCCTCTGCATTTAGTCCCGTCGACGAGTTCTGCTGGTCGACATGCCGTGTATGCCTGGAACAGCATGATAGTTGGGAGATCAAGGCGGTCATCCTCGGTGGGGAATATGCTGCGGTCGCGAGACCAGTGGTGCGTAAGGCCTAGAAACAAATCATCTACGCTCATGACGGGTTTGGTTGCCGGTTGATCGTCAAGGCGAAACTTTTCTTTCAGTGTGGTATTGATGTACTTGAGATTGTCAGCGAATGGCGGCATGGCAGAAAGTGCGGCTGCTGGTCGGGTACCTTTCTGATCTCTTCGCAGTCGTTTGGATTGACCACCATCCCGTTGTTGCAGCGGCGGTAGAGCATTTTGAAGTCACGCCAGTACTGGTTGACAGTCTTCTTCTTGGATCTTTTCCGTCGCTTCTGTAAGTATTCCTCGCAGATCCAATGGAGGAAGGTCATGATGAATCCTTTGTCGCAGCGTGTGGGCTTCACGGCCATCCGCCAGTCACCATGTTTGTTCACGTTGCAAAACCTGGTGCCGTTAGCCCCAGCTGTCGCCTCAAACAATACGAAAAAATAAGCTGGAATCGACTTACCTTCTGAACCGCCGTTTGATGTAGTAGATGTTAGACTTGGTTGTGTCTGTATCCAGCGGCTGGATGAACTGGGAGCTGTTCAAGTGCTTCTGGAGGCTGTGGTAATCTTCAGCGACAAGCGCATTCTTCTGAGCTTCCTTGCGCAACGCGGTATCACGGTGTCGTCGATTTGCCGCTCGTTGGAGCGCATCTGCAATGTCTCTGTGGATTGCCATTGCCAAAAAGCGATGCAAAGACAGTGAAGAAGACTTTATGTTCAAGAGCCATGGGACATGCCTCTTCCTTTATGTGAATGCGAAGTGTGCCTGGCTGGCACCCAGGCGAGGGGGGCGTGCTATTAGTAGTGAGGTTGTGGTAGCCGCAACCAAGGATACGCAGCCGCCCCACCGGTCAAAGCCGCCAAAGGCGGCGACAATTGTCGCCGGATTGGGAGGCCAAAACCGCGGTACTTTGCTTTATTCTATTATCTTTTTAATAAATAATCTTAAAATTAAATTTAGATAAGAATTTAGCCTATTAGGTTTATTATTTATTTAACTCCTTTATAATAATAAATAAGATAAGATTCTTATAGTCTATATATATCTTGATTTTATATTTAATTCTGCTTAGATAATATTTCTATTCTTTAAATACTTTAATAATTATTATTAGTTCCTTATTATATATTCTATAATTAAGTTAAGATCTATAGAATTTCTAAGAGTAGAAGATTATAGAATATAATTATTCTTCTTTATCTTATTATCTAAGCTAATTATTAAATATATAATCTAAGATATTAGTTTTAATTTCGAATAATTCTAAAAGATCTATAATAATAAAAATAGGTTCTTTAAGGATTATTATTTTAAGCTTATTAAAAGCTTCTTATTCTCTAGAGATTTATAGAAATTTAATATTCTTTTTAATTAGATTAATAAAAGATATAATAATATCTTTATATTCTTTAATATATTATTAATAGAAATTAATAAAGTTAAAGAATCTTTATATTTTTCTAATATTATCTAATATAGGCTATTCTTTAATAATTTAGATTTTTATCTAATTTATCCTAATTTCTTCTAATAATATCTTATATTCTAAGAATTTAATTTTCTATTTATAGAATTTATATTTTTCTAATTTAATAAGAAGTTTAGTATCTTAGAATATTTAAAGGACTTTATAAATATATTTCTTATATTCTTTAAGTATATTTAAGAAAATAAGGATATTATTAAGATAAATAATAATAAATTTATTAAATTATTTTCTTAATATATAATTAATTATTATTTAAAATATAGCTAATATATTAGTTAATCTAAATAATATAATTAAATATTTAAAATATTCTTTAGTAATTTAGAATATTATTTTCTATTTTTCTTTTTTAGCTATTTTTATTAGATTATAGGCTTTTTTTAGATTAAATATTATAAATTATTAGACTTTATAAAATTTATCTTTTAATTTTATAATTAATAATAATAGATATTAATTTTTAATGATAATATTATTAAATTATTAATAATTAATATAAGATTAAAATTTTCTATTTTTCTTTTATATCTAGAGAATTAGATATCCTATTAATAAAATTAATAATTAAATATATCCTTTTCTTAAATTCTTTTTAAGATATATTTTTAAGGCTTTTTCTTATTCTAGATTTTGGGGATAAGTCTTAAAGAATTTGGGATTTATACTAGATTAGAGATTAATCTTATAATCCTAATAGCTATATTCTGATAAATCTATTTCTAGCTTATTACTAAATAATTTATTATATTTAGAATATTCTTTTAGAATCTCTTTTAATAGCTAAGGATCCTTGATAATTATATATATCCTAAGTTCCTTTTTTCTATAATTATATAAGAGATCTCTATATAATCGCTTTTTAATAACTGATTTATTTTCTAATATATTCTACTAAAATTAGCCTATTCTTTAGTTAATTCTAGGATTATTCGCCTATAATTAGAATATTCCTAATATAATTTTATATTATAAAATCTCTATAATATCTAGGCTAAAAAAATATCGCTTATTATTAATATTAATAAAAAGTTATATAATTTCTAGATTAATTATTTCTTAGCTATAGGTTACTAATTCGCCTTCTATAATTTAGAATTAATAGGGCTTATCTTTTATTTTCTAAAATAATCTTAATCTATTAATAAAATTTAATAAAATAAAATTTAATTATATTCTATTATTAATTATTATCTTAATATTATATCCTAATATAATAATATCTAAGATTAGATATCTTCTATAATAAATAGATATAAGGGCTTTTTCTTAAAGCTAGGAGATTCTCTCTTTTATTATTAGTAATATCTATTTTTTAATAACTTAATTTTCTTATATTATTATATAGCTTTATAAAGTTATTTATAATAAGTTTTGGTTTCTTTGGAATATTTAGAATAATTCTTTGATTAATCTCCTATCTTAATCTTCCTAGATTCTTGGCTTAATAAAGGAGTTATAGGCTAAGATTATATTAAGGATAATATAATAATTAGTAGATTATATATATATTCTAGTCTAATAAATAGGGCCTATTTATTTAAATATTTATTTATAATTATCTATTTATATAATTTATCTTATTTAAAAATTATTTTTATAAGATCTATATTATTATCCTATATAGAAAATTATTAATTATTAAATTTCTTCTAAAGATATATTTTATAATAATAATAGATATAAGAGAATTATAACATAATATTATATTCTTTATTTCTTAGATATATATCTTTTATATCTTCTAGATAAGAATAAGGATTAAGGCTCTATATAGATCTAATAATTATTATTTTTTTAAAAATATCTAGATTAGTAATATTAAGTCCTGATTTATAGATATGGTTTCTATCTTTATTATTATCTTCCTCTTTGCTAATTTCTTCTATAATATCCTATAATTCTAGATCTAGAAAAGACTTATAATAATCTAATAGGGGCTAAGTCCTAAAGTCCTAGTCTTCTATAATAATTATATAAATTTATTATATTTATAGATATTAATTAGCTTTATCTTTATTAGATTTATAGATAAGATAATTATCTTAATAATATATAGAGAAATATAAAAAACCAGGACTCAGATCCTGGCCTTCCCTTTTAGGATAAGGGTCCTATAAAACCGGCCAGATATTCTCCTAATACCGGAAAGGCACCCCCCTTTTACTCTAATCCAGAATAGCAGATTAATTTTCCACCTATTATCTAATAAGGACTATATAATAGAGAGAAAGGGATAAAGCAGGGAATAGAAAGATCCTTTTCCCCTTAAGTAGATTAATAACTATTCTAATATCTATATATAGCTTGCCATAGGGCTAGTCTATAATAAGAAATATAGTTTATTATATAAGACTTTATCTTTCTATATTATACTAATATTTTGCTCTAATATTAGCTTCTAAGATTTTTTCTTTTAATAATATTTATTAATATAATATCCTTTTTTATTATAATTATAATAGATTCTAGAGCCCTTTTTCTTAGATTTATTATAAATTATATCTAGTTCTATCTTATCTAGATAATATCCTTATATAATAGAGCTATTTCTAATCCTAGATATATTAATATCTTAACTATTATATCTAAATATCGGGTAATTATTATTTTTCTTCTTTTCTATATATTATTTATATAGTCGATTATTAATTTTAATAGCCTAATTTATAAATATTTATAAAGTTTTAGATTAATTTATTTTATTAAATTTATCTTTTATATCTTTATAAAATCCTTTATAAAACTAAATAATAAAAATAATATTATCTTATTTAAGTTTAGTATTAATATTAGTAAATTCCCTTATATAATAAAAGGCTAATCTAGTTTATTAAAGATTTAGGAATTATCTCTTTATAATTTAGATCTTATTAGAATTTCTAAATATATTTTTAAGAAATTATTTAAATATTCTATAATTAATAAAAATAATAATAATTATTATATCTCTTTTATTAATATTATAATTAAGATAATCCCTGAAGATTAGCTTCTATTATTTAGCTATCTTATTAATAAAGAGTTCTCTAATTAGATAATCTTATCTTATTTCTTATTAAAGGATTCTTAATTATTTTAAAAATAGGCCTTTATCTAGATAAGGAAAGATTATATATTTTCTTTATTATTATAGGCCTAAGATCTTAATATCTTATTAATACTAGATCTATTTCCTCTTTTATAATATATAATATAATTCTATAATTCTTAAATAATATATATAAGTTCTTATTTTAAAATAAATCTATTAAAATTAATATTATTAGGAAATATAATAATTAGTTATTTAAAATAATAGAATAATTTATTAAATAAAAATAATTAAAATATAATAATAGCTTAGATTCTAAGATATTATAAGATTTATTATTATTTAGGATAAATAAACTAGATATATATTTTAAATATATAAATTATAAATAAGATCTTATTAGAATATAAAAACTCTAATAATAAAACTATTATTTAGATTAATTATTAGAGATCTAGAAATTATCTATCTAGTCTAGATAATAAATATCCTTAATATATTTTTTTATCTCTCTATTAATTCCCTAGATTATTAGTTACTTATAATAATCCTTAATAAATATGCTTATAATACTTACTAGTAATCTGGATAATCTAGTTATATAATCTAGTATTATCTTCATTTCCTAATTGGGGCATCTGCCGTGCCCCGCAGTACCTGGCGCCTAGCTGGCTTATATCACCTCGCATGGTTCGTAACACTATGGTCGTATATATCAGGACTTTAACTAAAATTCCTTATATATGGTCAACTTTTGGGTATACGAGGATTACGAAGACGAAGTCCTATATTATTCCTAATTCTAGGCACGTTATAGTTCTTCCATATATATAATACAATATATAATAAAGTCAAGGCCGTAACTGTTTAATCTAAGAGGAGTATCATATGAGCTACTGATGACGCCTCCTGCGTGGGTTAGCATATATACGAGCCCAGCTCCTCAAAGACATTAACCAGTAGGTCGATACGGATAACTCGAAATCAATATTCTGGCTATCTGGAATGGCGGGAACGGGCAAGTCGATAATCTCCCACACGCTCGCCAAGTCGCTATCCAGCCATGGATGTCTTACTACCAGTTTCTTCTTTAAGTAAGGCGAAGATAACCGAGGAGATCTCTCCATATTCATAATCATGATGTTACGCCAGATAGTGGACGCGGGACCCGTTAAAGATACTATGGAGTATAATAGGTCATAGATGCCTGCATAAACACGCCCTGCTACGGTACGAGCGTCGCTCTCATCCTCGCACGGTAAACTGCTGGGCATCCGGGCGGCGTGCAAGGCTGCTTTAGCACCCCCACATGAGGCGGAATGACTGACCTTTGCCTCTTGGTGAATTCTTGCATTTGCATGCGCAAGGCTCCATGTTTTGACGGCGGGTGGGACCTGGGGGCTCTCGATTCCTGATACAGTCTCCGTCTCGAAAGGCGCCTTCTACAAGTTGGAGGCGGTGGCGCAGCGCATGCATCGCCCGGTTACCGCGCAGCTGCTAAGCAATGTCGGCGTTTCCTGATCTGGCTTAAACGAAGCCAAAGAAGCCCGTGTCCTGCTCCCAAGTACGCGTTGCACATTACAGTATCAAGAACGATGGCTGGTCTGGTATTGGTGGGAAGATAATGCTGAAATAATATCACGGTCGTACACCGGTCAAACGGGGCAGAGAAAGGAGGCCAAGAGTTCAGAAGCACACAATCCGTAGTTTTCAACCAGTATGTAGAATGTGGTGCAGTAACTCGTGGTAGCTCAAACTTGAAGAAATCTGTCAAGCTCAAGGCTATGATATGGCGCGGGGTCACCATCACATGTAAGTCAATTTCAGGGGCGTTTTAACGAAGGTCATTGCTCCTAGGTAGCCGAAGCCATAAAGTGAAGCGAGAATTAATTAATCGCAATGGCAGGGCGACAGTGAGAGCAAAATGCCGGAGAAAAACTTTTCAGAATGTAGTGTGACTTAAAAGATAAACTACTGATTCTTCGTAGGAACGCTGCCGATGGAGAGAAACGCTCCAAAGTTCCTGGCGTCTGTGATTTGCTTTGGACAACAAAGACTGTTGAGCGCTATTCGTAGTACGAACTAGTAGCCTGTCATGGGGTAATTGCGAGAGTAGAGCATCGTCTTGCCAAGTAGGACTCAAAGCTAGCCACAATCAAAGTTTGGCTTGAATGAAAGCAAGAAAACGTCACCGTCTTCACGTGGTGCTCTGCACCTTCTGCTGGTAGACCAAGCCGGACTTGCTTTACGGCGCAACCGTCTCCAACACCAAGTCGCCGTCAATCGCCTAATTCAATCAGCCTGTTGCCTGTACGCCGAAGTCTCAAAGTCACCATCCATCCAGCATTTGTATGCTTTCATGCCTGAAATTAGCCAGTGATCCGTGTTTTCCTTTGTCTTAGTGCGTTGAACGTCAAGATGAAGCCGCCCCTATTTGGACCAGTTAGCGCAGGCTTTTTTTTTTTTTTGAAGATACACTAATCATACCCCATTTCTCACAATTGAACCATTCGGAGAAACAAGTGTTGCAGTAATATTAGCAATGGCTGTTGCAGTGTTTGGAATGTTGTTTCCTGAGTCCGGGCCCGGCAAGTTTACCAGAATGCCGCTTGAAGCGCGCGGTTAGCTTTGGTCAATCCGAAAAAGAAAGGAAAACGAACATTATTCCATGCTGCGTAGATGAATACCCACTCATTTGCGCCTCCCACGACTTTGCTTGCTTCTGACCGGTCGTGGAGAATGGCACTCCCCCCAGTAGATCAGTGTAATCCATTTGGACTTGTTCCGCAAACACTCCTGGGAAAAGCTTCTCAAAGGCGCGCTGGTCAACATATAGATACTAAAAACATATTAGAGATTTGCGACTGGAACTGATATCTGCACTTGCCATCTTGGTCACAACATCTTCAATCTCAGCGCGGTCCAGCAAATACTGCGCAGCATTATAGCTTGAAGCCATGTTTGAACAGTCAGTTTATAATGCAGCCGTACGGAGAAGAAGTATTGCGTTTCAGGCTAGCTGAAGAAATTCAGTACGTTGAGGGTGCGGTTGACCGATCGGGTAAAGGAATGGATGGTCACTAATAAAATGGGCCTCGTCTTCTGTAAAAGAGAGCCATTGCATGAACCGCTTTTAAATAGCATCAGCATAGGATCCACCCATTTAAGGCTCTGATATACTCGTATACGAGTGCCTGGATGCCGTTGCTGCCTAGACCTAGCCCCGCTTAGCTCCTTTCTTAATTAATAATAGTGCGTTGTGCTCACTACGCCAGCACCTTTAGTGCTTATACGGTAGAGCGAGAACTTGTATAAAGATTCGGCCACATCCGAGTCTTATCTTTGACTTTGCATACTATCCTTCATCCTCTAATACTCCGGAAAAATGACCATACTAGTGACAGGCTCGAGGGGGATCACCGCCCGACGCCTAACGGCGCTTCTACATCCTCAACTCCCCGTGTTAGTTGCCTCGCGAACTGCGAAGCATGACACATCCCTCCCGCCCGAGGTGACGTTCAGCTGGACCGATAACAGCACATTTGAGAACCCTTTCGAACACCCTCAAGCCAAAGAGAGCCCTATTTCTGCAATGTACATAGTCGCGCCGACTGGAGAGGACACAGTATTAGCTGGAGAGCTGGCATTTGTCGAATTTGCAGCGGCGCGGGGAGTTCGCAGATTTGTTCTTTTGGGCTCCAGCATGGTACCAGAAAATGGTCCATTTATGGGCCAAGTACACGCCAAATTGAGACAACTTGATGTCGAATGGGCGGTCCTTAGGCCGTCATGGTTCATGGGTGAGTCTGGAAAAATAGTCCCCGGCAGAAACGCGTTATTAATAGCAATAGAAAACTTTTCTGAGCAACAGCACATGGCCACAATCCGGGACGAGGGGAAAATTTACACAGCAACCGGCGATGGCAAAATACCCTTTTGCTCTGCCGACGACATTGCAGCCGTGGCTTTTAGTGCATTGACAGCCACCAAGCCGCCTAATCGAGAAATCTTCATTCTTGGCCCAGAGCTTTTAACTTATAAAAATGTAGCAGACGCCTTGTCCTCGGCGCTGGGGAGAACCATCAGCCATGTGAGCCTGAGCAGCGACGATCTCGTTCACCGATTAGTGAGGTTCGGGGTGCCGGAATCGGGAGCACGTGGCTTAGCTCAAATGGATCTGGCTATCAGCAATGGTGCAGAAGAAAGGAATAAGAATGATCTCCCCGATGTTTTAGCTCGGCAGCCAAAATCCCTTACAGATTTTATTACGGAAAATAGAAGCGTATGGGGTTAGATGACCAGCTAAGCGGATAAAGACAGATTGAGCATAGGGTTCCATTACTTTTACCTAGATTTCCCACAATAATTATTACGGTTACTTTACTAGAAGCGTAAAAACATAAAAACGGTTGGAAACTATTAGGAGCAATAACTTTACCAATATTATTATTTATCTCGATTCGAGTCGTTATAGAAGGTCTGCAGAACTTCGTCGTAGTATACTAGACTGGCGAGAAGTTATTCCCATATAAAGAGCGCATCAATTAAGTGTCGTATGTGAGCTTTTTGTCCATCCGGTTCGTGTTCATATATCCGGTTACAAATAGGACATATGTATCGATCGGAGCCCGCGGCAAGCATAGGTCTGATTCCATTATCTCCGCAGGGCGGACGCTCCCTCCAACGTATTGAAGAGTTGGTTTCCAGGAAAGCAGTTGACTATACTTTCATAACCTTCATCCCTAGATCTCTGTATACCGCTCCGCACCTGGTCTAGCTTCTAAAATATAAGTTAAACTATCTACTAAGCCTAAGGGCTAAATTAACCTTTATTGACTATTAAGCATACTGGTTACGCATATCACCCCAACTCTGATCTCCCTCATCTTGGTTACCAGCATCACTGAGAAAGTGTTCAAACTTGTGCGTGCTCCAAAAACTTCCTTGCCTTTTCTTGAACATGGTTCGCTTCTGCATGCGCGTAGAATGAGAGGTGCGTACCTCTCGATATTATGACAAGCTCGCTGCGCAGTAAGCGTGCATGCGCCGATTCGCTGTAGCTTGGGGGTGCATCTGTATCGGCATCTCCATGGATGAGCAGAACGGGCATTGAATCTGTTCCAGCCCCAAACTTTTGATCGCGGCAAAGTTCGCGACATTGTTTTGCCCGCCTTGCTTCCGCCTGCCGCCCACTTTGACGATCATGGCCATCTCAAGTACCAGCTGTCGTCGGGCGCACATCAGCCATGACCTGCTCAACCAAAGCGCCCAGCTCGTCACCGCGAAGCGAGCCTTCCCCTTTTAACGCTGCCTCAATAACATTCTTAGGCGACTTTCCGGACAAATATTTGAGAAGCCCGTCTCCTAGCTTCGTACCGAACAGAACGCGTTCCGTAATGTGTGCCTTTGGTGCGATCCTGGCCGAACTCAGGGCCGCAATGGTTACTAGGCAAGTGACGCGGTCCGGATATCGAGAGGCGAGCTGATACGCAGCTGGGCCGCCGCCGGACCAGGCCAGAACACCACAGCGTGGGGTTTTCAACGCATCAAGTAGTGCGGCAAGAACGTCCGCTTCGGCATCGACTGGACGGTGTACGGGAGGCGGCGGCGTGTTGAGATAGCCGGGGCGTGAGAGGCAGACGACTTTAAGTATGTCCTTGTCGAGGGAGTGACTCATTGAGCGGGCGCCATCGATTCCTCCAGGACTCCCGTGCAAGATGAGAATTGGTATACCTGAGCCGGAAACCTCGGCCTCAACAGGTCCGGCCGTGGTATGAATACAACTGTTAGAGTTGGTGGTAGACATCTTACTACTATCGGTTTAAACCCAGGGTCTAATGAGTCTGAAAGCTTTATACAAGTAAAGGCCTAAAATAATACTTAGCGTCTAGAGGCTTTACCTAGGTAAAGGCTTAAAATATTTAGCGTTTAGAGGCTCAGGGTTTCAACACGCTCCAAAGGCGCGAGAAATATGCGAGCCCAATGCGCTGTGCGTTTTGAATCAATGAGGCTGGTCTTCTGCCTCACAACGATGCATATGGGCCCCAAAGCAGACATTGAGGGATCAACATGAGTTTCACTGTCGTGTCTGAGGCACCTTGAGTACCAGGCACTAAGCTCCTAGGCATCAGAATCAAGCATATTCGCGACTGAGCTCGTCATACGCGGCTTTCCGCCTCGAGGGCCATGCGGCGGCTAATTAAATGCGCTAGGGATACCTTATATAAGCTTAACCTTATATAAGCTTATGGCCTAGAAAGTTAATTAAATGGGTTGCTTTGCCTATAGGAAGAGGGGAGACGGGTGAGGGGAGGGCGGTGGGTAATAAGGGTTCTGGATAAATAGAGGCCTTCGAGTATCGCTATAAGCCTGGGGTGCTGCCGTAGCGGCTGAACTACTTACTAATGAGAGGCAATAGAGTGCATTGACTATCTAAGAAATGGTGGTGGCGTGGATGTAAGCCTAATAGGGGCTGGATGACTAAGGTATCCTCAACACTTACGAGCCTCTTAGGGGCACGAGATTCGGGAGGGGTGGATGTAGAGGTCTACTATACGGAGTATGTATTTTAAAAGCGACGTGGGTCGCTGTTGTGCATCGTAAATAACGGGCAGAAGGTGCCGATTAGCGTTTCGGTATATATAACTTGCCGCTAGCGGTGCGGGTTTAGTGTCTCCAAAAATACCGGCTTAGCGGAGTGAAAATGGAGCCTCGTACCTCTATTTTTGGAAGCCTTGAAACCGCAAGAGAGAACTTGACGGGATCCTGAATTTTCTACTGCCTATGGTCGTATATAGCTACTCTCTGAATTGTTTGTCAATATATGAGGCTGCAAGGTTGATACTCTTGTGATGTGATTCGCTGAGTGTTTGGTGGTGTGTTAATTGCGGTGCTGATGCCTCACGTGTTTACTTCCCCGCTTCCAACAATGAACAGCGTAAGATGCTAGCTTTCAAATTAAGTCCGTCAAGCATTGTCGACCCAAAATGGCCTCGCCAGGTGTCCAAGGGCAGTGGGCTGTTGACCAATCAGCTCAAGGGGCATTTTCTGTGCTGAGAGGGTTTCTCAAGGCCGCTTCTAGTGACAATGTCCAACCACATGCGCTCTATGTTTGCCAGAAGTTCGGGAATACGTTAGCCATAAGCAGTCAAACGATTCGAAAAGTCGAGACTGTCTTACTTCCGACTCCCTCACCAGCCCCTGTGGCCTTTTTAAACGCTTCAGTTGGATTCTCACGGAATGACTGTGCAACCGAATTGGGTAATACTCTGTCTGGCCAACGATTCCTTGCACTGGCGGCCTCACTTGTTACCTCCGTTGGGGCTCTCGACGGTGCAAAGGCGATATCAATCATGATAGAAGCGTCCAGAAGAGAGGAGAGTCAGGAGTTTTTAACCCCAAGTACTCGAAATTTAACGGACATTCTACAAAGCCTTGTCCCTAGGTCAGTTCATTGTGGCTTCCGGGATATTATGGTGACTTGGGAAGTCCTCATAAGACAGACAGTCTTTCAGCACATTTTTGGCTCAAATGAGCATACCGGTCCTATTCCAGAACCACCTCACACAAGCGAATTAAAGAACCATATATTGAAAGCAATTCCGCCTCCCGAATCTATTGCTGGGATCGTTGATGCGTTTCGTCAAGTCGCGCGGCTAGGAGAGACAACGGTCACTGGACTTACAATCAAAGTGGAAGCCGGTGCTGCATGGGTCCTGGCGTTCGCTCAGTGGTGCCTCGATATCCCACCTTCTTTGTTCGTCGATAACATCAACATTCTTCACCCGCCTGGGTCTCGCGTAAAAGTTGTGATCTCAATCGCCCCATCAAACAAGTCGATTGAGGTCATCATTCACCACCATCTGGAGTCTCTCTGCATCCTCCTCCAGCCTGCTGCTCAGTTTTCTTCTCATGGACTGGTCAATTTTGAATCCTATTGGAAATGGCTACTTTCCGAGACGGGGTTTGATAGTGAACCTGGCCGGCGGCTACTGAGCCAAGTTTTTGAATATGCCATACCGCAATTACTACCGAACATGGCTTCAGGTGGATTTGGAAGGCTTGGCCGAAACTCAAACCTCGTCGTGAACTTTGTGGCCAATGACCCACTGGATTCTTGTCGCCCATACCTCCTCCCTGATATACGCAATATTGCAGATTTGTGCGGTCTTATTCTTGGACGAGGCACCCAAAGACTCACTATGCTTCCAGAAGGGCTTTTAATTCAGGACCTTCCACTCGTTAAGCTTCAACTTGAGCACCTACGCCGGACGTGTGAATGCAGGGAGTGCAACACAATGAATGCCGATGACGACAACGACTGCCTGCCAAGAGCCAGAAGATGTCTAAGCCAATGCCTCATGAACGATATTTCCTCTATCATCACAAACCTGTTTGCCTTATCGCTCTTCGAATGTCCAGAATCGGTCATGATACGACCAAGCCACGAACGACACCGCGGTAATGGAATGAGGAACACCATATGTGCTCTTTTGAAAACCGGGGCACAACAGATATATGCCGATCATGATCTCATCGACTGGGCCAGGGCTATGGTGGGCCATACATTCGAAGATGAAAATCGAGGCTTGATCGTTACTTCTTCCAGAGGCCAGGTAGTCTACGCTGCTTTGTTCGATGCTCATCATTTCGAAAGAATTGGATATGTCCGTTTATTATGCTTCTGCGGCAAGTTGAAGTATGATGGAGACACATATGACTTTGTAGGCTCCTCATACGACGATGCTGCACGCACACGAGATAGTTCAGACTCAGATGAATCGGACATGTCTGATGCATACGAACAAACAACTACCGAGCCGGATATCGAAGCCGCACCTCTTCAGCCATCAAATCTATACGCCAATGCTGTTATATCATGGGAGATTACAATACAGGAAGGTCGCTATATTGAAGCAAATTTGAGGTTGCGTTTGCCCAACAGCAACTTTGCGACCACCACAAACCCGGAACTTGGCATCCAAGGTATGGCAGACGTATTGATATATGAAAACTGCTCACATAATGGCCGAATGCCGTTGCCTGATAATACGTTCTCAGCCATTGAGCCGCCGTGGTATGATGTAGGAACCGAAACCCCAGATATCACCTCTTTGGTCCGCCTCGTTGCTGTGGATGGTTCGCATGCCCTTCGCTATTTTGCGCTCGCAAGCCATCAAGCCCCTGCTGTTTTACGCAGACATGCCTGTCTTAGCTGTTGTCTAACTCTATGCAGAGAGAATAATATATCTCTTCTAATTCTGTGATCGCGTGAGCTTTTTTGAGCACCGGTTTAGGAGGCACCTATTATACTGGCTACTTTGTAGTGAGAGAAGTATAACAATTACATATAGTCAGAATTTATATATTTTCTAAGAAATACTAAGTATTTTTAGGCTAAAAACAAATATCTCCTTCTAATTTCCTACTGCTTATAAGCTAATTGAATAATACCATGTTCTCACATGAGAAGTGAGCTCACTCTGGTTTTTGAGCTGGCTAGAATTTTCTATTATAGACCTTTAGACGCGGGCTAGAAGTTTCAGGGCTAGTGTTAGTCTGCGGGGGTTAGGAGGGCGGCGCGAGTCCCCTGTATATGACTACTTCCTTGCTTTACCTTGGTAGCAACTTGGTGCTCGGCAGTGGCAGCCCTGGCACAGAAACCCAATGATGTCTGGCTCAGTATCAGCTCCAAGTTAGCCTGTGGTACGGGTGTTAGCCTCGCTATGGTAGTCATGGATACCACATGGGTACCATTATCGGCGGCTTGGGCTGCAGCTCTTCCAGCTAAGTGATTGCGCCTATGTGTACACGTGGGCTTATAGCCGTCCTCTTCTTCTACGCTGTTTATATCGTGACTGTTTTGATCATCATGTCAGTCTACTTCAGAGACAGTACGAAGTTTGAAAGGGAAGACCAACGCAGTGATGAAGTGAACGCCGCATACGAGATCTAGCCACGTTGGCGATTTGGCAGCTTTCGCGTCCACGCGGCGCGTTACCGTGTTGCATCTCCCAAGTATTAATGAGCAGCCCGCTTTTGGTGGTCGGTGGTCCAACGCGGAGGCGCAATGAGGCCTACGCCCGAGTAGCTTAACCAGTCTAGTCGGTGATATAAAGCTCTATGTATATTTTTATTTTAAGTAATTTTAAGTTAAGTTTAAATAATACTAAATTAGACTATATATTGTTAAAGTAAAGATCCCTATGCAAGAGACTTAGTCAGTAAGACTATTGTCCATGGGCTTCTATCCTGCGCCTGCGCTATCAATCTAGAGGGACGTACTCACCATCTCGTCGACTACGACTCAATAGCTCTCTAATCGCTTTTCCACCACAACTACCTCGTTGCAAACTGCAAAAAATGAGTGTCGTATCCAAGAGGCTATAAAACTGCGGACATTAATTCTTTTCTTTGGAATGCTAATCGCTTAGCACATAGTTAAAGTAGAGGGCAAGGAATTTGTCTTTAGGAAGACTTGCTATAGTACAGTACAAAGGCCAACACATCACCACAAAACTAGAGCGCCACAGTACTACAACATAGGTAACGCAAAACGTTGAACTTAAAGGCGTCGATCTTAAGGAGTCCTCTCTTAGAGAATGAGGTTTTCCCTTATAAGCCGAGCAGTGGGTCAAGAACTTGAGACAAAAATGCCGATCGGATGCGATCTTACGCCAGCTAGAGAAGGGATAAATGGGGCTATGCATTTCTCGTTATCGGCATCATCATTCCAATCTCCCTATATAAACATACATGCCTTGACATGTGGCTCATCAACCCACTTGTCTTCTTAAATATTTTCAAGTGCCTCTATCACCAAAATGCACCTATCCGTCGTTACTTGCATTTCTAGCAGTACGGACGCCGCTCGTGGTGAGCGGACGACCCAGGCAACTACTGAAACTAATCGGCCCAGTTTCTCTTTCGCACCTTGGCCCACGGTGTTATCGCCAAAGTTTATCAATTCATGTATTCTAAGATTGTGTGATATTGCCATGTTCAAATCTTGCGTAGCCTATATAGCCATTTGGCTCCATCACTCGCCTCAATCCATTCGCGTCACCTACAACGTAAGAGATAACACGTACTTGCTTAAAGATATCCGATAAGGATACTAGCGATAAGCCAAACAGACACATTTCGGGCTGCGGCGGTATTAGGTTCATCGGGTCCCGGCGATTCCGACTCGGATGATGGGTTGGACGAAGTCTCTGACGGCGACCCCTCGTCTGTATCTGAAGAATCGTCGGCGTTTAGATATTTGTCGAAGAACCCATCGCATTCGCGAAAGACTTCATTGCGGTCAAGTCCGGCATCGGATACACAGCCCAGATAGCATTCTGCTGCTTGAGCATTGGCCTCCTCAGTACCTTTGCCGCTCGAGCTCTCGCTACAGAAGCAAGTAACTCCCTTGCTGTCTGGTCCCTCTATGCAGCCCGAAATGCCGCCACTGAGCGGGATTTCAAACTCACAGTTCAGGATGCAGGAGTTGGCGCTGCTTCCATCTTGTGCGATGGTAAATGTAATGGCACAAGCAAATGTCACGACCTGAAGGTAGGGGCGCATTATGGCCGCAATATTGGACAAGATTCCCCGAATAGTGGTAGTCAACTGGGATACAGACACTGGAAGATTGAGGGAGTAAAGCATCCATCCGGCAACTTTGGCTGATACTTATATCCATGGGGCGCCGTTATAGCTGAAAAGCCATCAGGATGCTAAAGACTTGGCAACATTAGCCGGGCCAACCACGCACTTCATTAAAACGAAGTGGGTAAGTCGAGTATGCCTGACACGTATCATATTCTCATTGCCGCCCTTGTTCAATTCTAAAATCAACTACAATAGCGGCAAGTACTAATGCTGTTGTCGTCCTAAGGGTCGGTGGAGTTTGCCCTGCCACAAGCCCTGCCACGTGCGCCAGCAATCCTAGCTTATTATTGTTAGGACAGTTGCCCTAGACGGCTATCTATTAAGGATACTACTAGAAGATGCTCTAGAGAAGCTTATAAAGTGACTGTTACTCGACTAGGGGTGTTCTATAGCTGTATTATACGCTGTCTGCTTCTGCAGGAATTCATACATGTGGTTCTCTCTTGTTTCGTAAGCTCGCGATAGCTGAACATAAGTTGCTTTCTGTTACGCCTTTCAGCTAGTGACATTCGCCTGATGTTGAAACTCAAGATGGTTGATTATCGCTCTGAGTTCGTTAAACTCATCCGCCAGTTTCATTTGAATCGTTCACGGTGTGTAAGTCTTGGGTAGAAAGGAGCGAGAGGATGTGAGTTAATATAGCCTATAGCAAGCGGTCAATGTTGCTGGGGGACCATTTACAGGTAATCTGATTGGCTTGAGGTCCACTACAGACAATTAAGCCGCCATGAACTTTACGAAGATTAGCCCCTGGATTGTCGTCGAAGTTTGGCACATTGTGTGAGGGGCTGCGTGAAGAGGCCGCTAGTGCCTGGTCATGCGTGCGCCACAGCATGCGGATGGCTATTTTAGCGTTTAGTGCGGTATGCCTTGGCGCTAGTGACGCGGCTTTAAGGTCTCTAGTGCCAACGGCCTTGCGCCCTAAAAATGGAGCCTCGTAATTACTCCTTATTTTCCGAAGTTACTAATTAAACCATGAGAGAGAACTTAGACGAGGTCCCGAATTTTCTACCGCTAATCATGACCCATTTAAGCTTACATCCTCAAACTTCTACCGCTGTGTCTCTTGCATTTAATGGTGGCATTTTATCAAGGCTCCCACAGCGTTCTAGCTATAACTGAGCTTTTGTCCTTATAGTATAAACTAGGGAAAGCTTGCATTTTATCATCAATCTCAGTTACAGTAACCCATACCCAGAACTCGAAATATGCACGTAATGAACTAGTCTTCACTGCTTAAGCTAGACTGTCTCATTCTAACTACGCCATCCCGGCACCGTCTATGAGAATCATCTACGTTGAATCTTCAGGTCACCAATCCAGCCACCTCGGAGGTGTGATTGCACAAACTGTGCTGACACCATTTTACTAGCTACTTTACCCGATGCATGCCCTTGTTGATCCTCACCAATGCTCATGACGCAAGTGAGCAGAGCCTCTTCTGTCAAAGTTTCGACGTCCAGGCCATCAGGCAGCTGTACAATGCGCATCCAATTCGTTCCGTCTAAAGGGTCTACGTTTAGCCTGATAGCGAAGTCACAACCCTGCTGGTTCAAACGAAATACCAGTGTTGCCGAGACCGTCTTCTCATCATCGCCTGTCGGGGCGGTAGGCAAAGGAGGAAACGTCCACGTCAAGGCACTGGTCATTTTGCTGTGTACCCACTCATCTCGTGGGAATGCAGCGATACTCTTCAGGTGTGAACTTTCATACTGTAGCCAGCACTGTGATATGAGGTTGCTGATCATATACTGCTTATTATGTGCCACGAGCATCTTGACCCGCTCCGCCGTTGATGAGGTGCTCCGTTGCATGTAAGTTGGGAGAAGGTTCTGCACTTGGAAAGACTCTCGTGTTCTACTGTACATTCCCTTTTTGAATCCGCATTTCTGCACGGGTATCTGAATAACAGTCGTAAAATCGCCGTCTTGGGAACAGTTCAGTGCAGCCAGCGTTGTTGTCATGCTCAGTGTGCGCGAGTCCCATTTTCCTTGGCCAAAAAGGTCTAAATCGACATTTATACCTTGATTCGTTATGGTCATCGGCTCGTCGCTCATGTTTGGATAGCCTCTAATACCAGCACAATTCCTAAACGTGGACGGGTGCGGCGCCAGCGCCCCAACGTACGCCACATCTTCTGGAACATTGGTAGCATCCCAGGCTAATATGGACTGGTCGTCGTATCTGCGAATGATTTCCTCTTGCAACCTAAGAAATGCTCGGTTGCCTTCGCCATACAGCATGGGCATGTTGATGTCAAAAATCCCCATAAGACTGTAGGCCATGTCCTCGACTCGAGTGGTCTGGCGAGCGGCTGCCCAGGACATTTTGCAGGCAACACTGATACCTGAAACGTTCCCTGTTTGCAGCACAGGCTCTTGGATCCTGGTCACGTTGGCGATTCTGGCGGTGAGGGTCGCTTTGGTGCCAATCGGCGTCCAGCTCTGGTCATAGAACTCGACATTAGCGGGCGCTAACAGCTCCTGCAGGGTCCAGCCGCGGGTGAACCATCTGCAATCGTCAAAATCTTGACCAAGTCTTTTCGTTTGAGAATTTAGGGCGACATCTTCCAAAAATGCGTAGCAGCATTCGGCATCACGGTACCACTGAAACATGGCATTAAGGGTCTCTGTCAGCTCAGCGCTGCTGGTTTTGTCAATGCAGCATGTGTCCACCCAGACATGGTGAATGTCAGGTCGTTGGCGACGAACCAGGTTGCAAAATCCGACAATTTTTGCCAGTCCCTTTTTGCCATGAGCCGAGCCCTTCTGTAGCTCTTGGTGGGTGACTTCTTCATCACCCCATGTGTGAGAGAGAATGATGTATTTCGGGTGGTAGTTAGAATATTGCTCGAAGGTGAGGGATTCGATCCTTAAAAGACGCATTGTAACGAGGCATAAAAGAGGATAAATGCTTTAAAAGCAGAAAAAGAAAAGAAAGAAAAGAAAAGAAAAATCAAGGCAACAGTGAAGGAAAAGCAAGGGAAGTCAGCTCTTTAGAGCCACAAGGATTAAATAAAGTCAAAAGCTGAAAGGGCTGATTATTTCCGAGGACCCACTAGATATTATTTATTGACCTAACCGAGTATAGTGTTGGGAAAAAAAAGACAAGCTAGCTTTCATTTGTAGTATAACGTTTCGTACGCTGCATGTCCGAGAAATAATATATAAGAGAAATTCAATAGTGGAGGAGAAGGCCGAGAAAGTAGAGAAACGAAAATATCGCTAGCTTCAATGGCGCGAATAATAGCTGACAAAAGCAAGAAAAAAAATGTTCTTAGTAGTGATCATTAACTTGCTAGAATCTTTTACTTGAAGTATGCTTAATAATCCATCCGATCCATTAAATGATGCAGCGTTACCGCTTCACTGAAGATGGCCTAACATTGGCCAACAAGAGACCGAAGAGGTGGTGGCGGAAACACGCCGACACTTTGGAACCGTGTTGATGCGACAGAGACGTCCTTCAAAAGCTCACGCCTCTTGCCCATCATGGCTGAGAGTGAGCGACTTATATTCCATAGTTTTGATAGCATGTTGCAAAGCAGCAAGGATAGCCGTTTCTCTCGCTGCATTTGCCGTTCCTGCCATGGTGCCAGTAAGCTGGGTACGCTTGGGGGCGTCGAATTATGTGACAGTTGCAGAGAAAAGTGGCAGCCATTTGTCGGATCATTCCCCATGCGCGCCGCAGAAATTTTCCCAGTCCCGCGGCAAGACTGTAATTGTACGGATGAGCAAATGTGAATGTCACAGGCGAAATGCCGTAGCAGGAACAGTGGTGCGAGAAATGATGATGGATGTGCGTGTGTGTGACTTTGACTGAGGCTGCTTACACAGCATTCGTGAAAGGGAATAAAACACAACGAAATATTCATTAAATGTAAAGTTGTCGACCTAGGTGCTTTTTCTCATCAAGTTCTGTATTATAATAACGTTGATGGAGATACGTAGTCGCCTTCAGTGGCACCCATCGGTGCTGCTGGGTCAGCTGTTCCATCCCCAGACGGTTTAGAGACTTTCCACTCCCTCAGGACTCTCGCAAGTATGGGAAACCCTTCTGACGTGGCCATATTAGCAGCTATTTTACACCTGAACTCAACTGTATCTGGTTCTCTGTCCCTGGCCAGTAGCATATACACCATGCCGAGGCGTCCGTGCTCAGCAGCTGCTTCCAGTGCTGTTCGGCCGTGGACCCGCGCTGCCGCGGCATTCACGTCCGCGCCCCTGTCGAGAAGCAAAGTGACGATTGGCATGGATCCCACAAGAACCGCCCTTTGGAGTGCTGTGGCACCCCGAAACTCATTTGCGGGATAATTAATATTGGCACCTTTTGACAGGAGAAAATCGACCATGCTTCGGTGCTGGCCTTCCACAGCCTTTTGTAGAGCTATACCTCCGCCTTCGGAGCCCAGGTGGCAGTTTAGATCTATATCTTCGTTCAAGAGTTGCTGGGCAAAATCCATATTTCCCTGCCTGGCAGCAACTTGCAGCCAAAACATGCCCTGAGCTAAGGTAGGGCAGGATTTTGCGCCAAGGCTCTGCTGGTAGAGACGTTGTATTAAAGAGGCAGGTAGATGGTGTAACCCCCCAAAATCTGCAATGCCTTGATCGACTGCTGCACCATGGTTAAGCAACAGTTCAATTTGTGTCTGCCGTTCCTTGGTCGCACGCTCCCCGATGGACGACAAAGCTGCACTTATCGGTGGTTGTAGGCCACGTAGGAAGCCATCCTTGGGTCGGATTTTGCCCTCCCAGTTGGGGTCCACGCCAATGGACAGGAGGAATTTTACAACTTGAATATTAAGTTGTTTAACAGCCGATAATAGTGCTGCAGTTCCCATATTGCCTTTTAAATCTGCTCCCGCTGCGATGAGTACTTGACAGAGTGGCACTGAGCCCCTGGCAGCAGCCATTTGCATATATGTTTGACTATAAATACACGGTTCCAAAGGTAAATAGTTGATTTCAGCACCGGCTTTTATTAAAAGCTGTACCGATTCCAGATCCTGTTGCACGATTGCCAGTGGCATTAAGGTGGAAGAATCGATTGCCAGATCCGGGTTCATTTTGTGTTCTATCAGTAACTGTAGGACATTTAGCTGCTCCAGCGAGCCGCAAAGCAGTTCTTTTTTGCCCAGAAAGTGTCCAAGTTCATCGGCGTCGATGCCAAGTTTGAGAAGCTTTTGCAGTTCCAGAAGATTTCGCCCACTTGTTACTGCCTCGAAAGCAACCAGTAAGCCATAACGGCGCAATAGCTCCCCATTGATATCAACACCATTTTGAAGAAGCAAATCCAACATTGATGTATTCTCTAAATTGTCTAAAGCCTTTATGTTGATTTGTTGACCGACACAAGACGCTCCGCTGTGAACTTTGGCCCCGAGTTGAATCAACCGTACCGCTAACTTCACGTTATTCGTCTCAACAGCAGCTTGTAAGGCTGTGCGGCCGCAGATACTGCTAGGCGCTGCGTTGATATCTGCACCGCAGTTTATTAAAACCTCCACAGTTTCCACGTCTCCAAGCTCTACAGCCGCTTGGAGAGCAGTTCGACCGACAGGGAGACAAGCAGGGGCGTTGACATCGGCCCCTCTGTTCAACAAAAGCTTCACAAGCTGTATGTTCCCTTTCCTGGATGCCGCGACATGCAGTGCAGTTCCAAACCCCCCAATAGCATGGATATCAGCTCCCAAATTGAGCAGTCGCCGAACGAGTGCGGTATTTTGACTTGCCGCAGCTGCCTGAAGTGGCGAACTAGCAAGTCTCAAATCCCTGATGTCCGTCCTTTCGAGACACATTCCAATGGCCAAAGTAACGCCAGAATCTTCGTCATAATCACTGATACCAGCAATGATAACATCATTAACCGGAGACCACACGCTTTCTTCTATTAGGTTATTTAGGTGCCCGTTGTATTGGCTTTTGTCGAGATTGACTTTTGCACCAAAACCATTCACATTTGCACCATGTTCTAGCAGAATCTCAACAACCTCGAAGCGACCGTTCGCTATAGCAATTTGCAAAGGTGTAAGACAAGCATGCTGATGTTGTATTTTTAGACAATTAAGAGCTTCTTGCTCGTCGAGCTCGTATTTGCCAATTGGCGCATTGACGTCTGCCCCAAAGTGAATCAAGAGTTCAACTAGTTCGGCATGGCCATGAACTGCGGCGACTTGTAGAGGACTTGGACACCACCATTGGCAGTCTTTAACAAGAACTCCGGCTTTGAGAAATAGTTTCGCTCCTTCCAAGTCACCGGATTCAGTGATTTCGTGCAACAGTGTCCAGTGGTAGATGCCACACGTACTGGTCACTTTCTTATTGATATCCGCACCATTTTCGATGAGCACTCGTATGATTTCCGTGCGATTATAGTCAATTGGAAGATTCCTGAGGCATGTACCCAATGCTGACTGTCGTCCGGGAACGTAAGGGTTTGTGCAAGCACCATGCTCGATCAAAAGGCGTACAATCACGCTATCGGCGTTGGCTATTGCTTCGTAAATTGGTAAGGTTGGGCCAAATTTTCCATGACCAATTTCATTTGCGTTTGCTCCATTTTTCAACAGTTTTCGAGAAACTTCAGTTTCTCTGAGCCTTATAGAACTGATCAGAAGTTTGCTGGCAAATGCATCAGTTATGGGGGTGCGCTTTGCAATGACCGATTCGACTACCCAGAAATGGCCACGGTCCAAAGCCCATCGTAATAGCTTATCAGACTGCGATAAAGAAAGTGATCTGTTGGCTGAGAGATATGATGTGTAGCGTAAAAGTCGAAATGCCTGCTTGAGCTTTCCTGGACTGAATGATTGCACCGCGTAGTGCCGACGCCCTTCGGCTGCTTTGGCAACAGTCTTTTGCAAAGGCGCAATCGTTTGTTCGTCAGCACATCGTAAGACATCCGTTTCCACACTTTCACCCGAGGATTCTTCGATAAGATTGTTGACTTTATGGTTGAGTGTCTCCTCTTCTTGGAACAGTAGTGATTCTTCGTAAGTGGAAAAGTCGATGCCGGTGATGTGTAGTGGTAATTCAAATCCAAAGTTGCACAATGACTCCAAAAGATACTGAGAAAAAAAGTCAAAATGAATATTCGAAAGAGATAAACCACATAAACGACAGCGCGGCTTACATCCATTTCAATTTGCTGTGGTCCGCGTTGAATGACGGCACCTTCCTTGAGAGGGTGTTGGCGGTATTGGCTTACTTTGGCTCGTCAGCATTCTGAAATGAGAGGCGGTTTCCCGGAACTTCATCGTACTGTACGAATCAAGGATCAATTCAAATTGAAACAAATGGCGCACAGCAACGTTGTTGTCGGGGTATAAGTCCACCTCAGCCGGAGGGGTTGAAATTATTACACCAGCAGGAGCCTCGCATGGAACATCTTTCAAACCTGTTAGCCAATATACAAAACAAATGGAGGCTATGGTACTTGCCTTGTGATTGCGGGAGCCCAAAACTGTGTTTACGGGCCCATTTTCTTGCTCTCTTGAGTTGCTTCGAAGCGACGATGCTATTGTGAGCAATAATTTCGGACTCTTTGTTGTCGAGTTTTCTCTTTCGGACATTCTGTTCGATATATTCCCAGTCTGACCGCGTTTTATTCTTCAACAGACCCCATTTTTTCTTCTGAAGCTCGTACTGGCTTGGCCTGCAGTTCTGTATTAGCATTTGAGACGCTGCGGTCACAATACAAGTTTAGTGGGCTGCGCAGAGAACTGACGTAGGGCAAAATCCATATTCCCGGCTCAAATGTTCCAATATCTGTGCGCGTTCCAATTTCGGGAAGAGCTCACGAATCACCTCTTTGTAGCGATTCCACTCCTCTTCGGTGATGCGTGGCGGTGTCATGGTTTATGCTGCTTCATACAAGCCTGGAGTGTGAAATGGCGTTGCCATTCTTAGTGAAGACGTCCGCTATTTATTTGTCTACTTTGCGGCTGAGATGTGTACTGAAACGCAGGCGACTGCTCAGGGGTGCAGAATTCGCTCCGGCGATCGCATGGCCAGTAAGAGGTGGCAATGCAAGAGAAAGGGGCTGTGGCTTGAAAGCAGCATGGGTCAGAATTTGTCTTTCCTGTAGGCGATGCTCCAACAGTATGGTCAGTAATAGATAGCGACGCCAATGAAAGAGGCTGTGGCTTGAAAACAGCATGGGGTCACAATTTGTTCTTCCTCTGACCTACGGGGTCGCGCAGGTTCTGACCCTTGCTGCGGTAATGCTATCCAACTGATACAGCCTGGTACAGGTTTACAAACTGGCGAGTCTGTCATGAAAACACAGACCAGGGTCAGAATTTGCTCTAAAATAATAAAAGCTGACTGATAGAAACCATGAGGCTCAGTTTTAGCTTCTGCAAGACGCAACTCATTCCTTTTCTTTTGTCCACTTCTCTGTCTTCGTTACAGTAGCATGGCACTAACAGCTGAGGCCATCATTGCTTTGGTTGGGGTACTTCTTGGGGTTCCCGCAGTTGCCGCTTTGCTCTTCAAGCTATACAAGAGACACGCCTCCAATACACAGTCACCAGCCCCTTGCCAAGGCAAGTTACACAGCGTGACCTAGACTGGCTCAAGCGACGTCTGACACTATACAGGAAATAATGGTGAGTTGGACACGGAAGCTCTTTTACCCTTACCCCAGGCGGGAAGCGGGGGCATTGGCCCAAAGTATCAGTCAAGTCAGTGGACAGTGAGTGCACCCACTCTGTTTCGATCGACCTCAGATGAAGATTAAAAACTGGGCGGGTACTAGGCTAACCTAGCAGTTCAATCAAGGTATCTATCCACCTAGGCCCAGTCATCAGCGAGACTACAGCATAGCATTACCTGGCTAGCCGGCGAACGAGAATGTGTGAAGAATGGAAGTCTGGGAATATGCTCAAAAACGCCTCTTCCAGCTATAACCGTAAGCTGGGCATATGACAGAAGCTGCCCAGTCAACGCTATCGATCGGCCGTTGTGGTTGTGACAGTTTTGTATAAATCTCGGGTTGATTTTTCCGTTCAAATAGAAGGTAAAAATTTAGGCATATCTGAACCCTAGACTTCGCTCATAGCAGCCGGTGACGGCTGGCATAAAAGCGCCCAGCTTTCATGTACAAGTAGAAGTGTGATTTTTGCTTATATGTTTAAAAGAAATAATAATAAATGTAAGAAAGCTGAAAAATGCAGTTAAGAATAAAGTGGGGGAAAGGAGCTGAGATCGGTGCAATTCACGCTTCCACGCATGTTTGGAATCTAGTTTTAGCTACGCCGTTCCATACTGCACAGTATTACTCATAGCGCCAGGAGACTAAGCGGCCCAAGCCAGACCGAACGGCCACAAGTTTCGCAATCGTATGCGCCGCTTCAGTGACTGCGTTACATCTATCAGAGCTGAAGAAGCCTCGACCATCGTAAAATACCTAACAGCGTCTGTATTCTTTCCGGACGTGTGCATATGCCGTCCAAACACTTGATAAGACTACCGAGCGACGGTCGAAGCCGGCTATGAACGCCACTTTGCCACCAATAATGCCCATCACGCCCAACTCCACTTCTGTGCGGTTTTTAAAAACAGCACAGAAGTGGATCCCACAAGGCCGCAGCTCTTGTTATTGGGACGTGGCAGTAGTCAGGAAGACGCACTTCAACCTTCAACCGACCACCCTGACACACAAAGAGCCAGGTTACAAATTTGAAAAGACACGACATTCCTCTTACCCTGCCGCTTTATGAAAATGTTTAAGCCATATTCTTTAGAATTAGGGCATTGACCACTGTTACCGAGGCTGGAGGAGATACAATCTTCAATTAGCCTTCCAATGAAAATAAAATAAAATTCAGTCTCCAACTCTATTAAATCTTCGATAAATAATCTACTCTTGCACATGTTGCTCACTGCACTGGCGCAAGCTACACTTTGATGATGACTGGTGAGGGCCTGAAGACTGGCAGCATGAAGACGTCCAGATGTCAAGTAGACGTAGGAGTGTAGTGGTTTTATTGATGTATACTGAACGTTACAATAGAAGTGAGATACCATCGGTGCAATTGACGCTCTCACGCATGTTCGGGGTCGATTTTTGACCTTGTTTTATTTCGCATCATTATGGACGCTAACTTGCTGACAGCTGCCAAACCAGATCGACATGGCATATTTGCCACAATTCTCAGAGTTGAAGCAGTCTTTGTCGTTGCAAGGTACCTAATAACGTTTGTATCAGCCTAGACGTGCGCCTCGGCCGTACCGAACCCACCTGGTGGCACCAGTTAAATACATTTAGGGCGCCTTGAGAGGCGATGAAGGTCAGCGCCGAGTTTCCAGTGGAAGAAACAGGAGAGCTACCGTTTTAGCTTAGCGTCTAATTACCGACGGCTAAGGCGCTAGAAATGTGGCTTAAGGTCCCACATAGCGGCGACCAACCACCCTAAAAATAGCGCCGCAAACCACCATTGTTAGGAGGGTTTCGGCCGAGAGATAGAGCTTTACCGGGCCCCGAATTTTCTACCGCCCATGGTTGTCTGTGGTAATTTAAAGAGTAACTTCAAATTATACTTTCTATCACTCAAAGATAAACGGCTCTGGCTGCGACGGATGAACTGATGCGTCACCATATACGTGTGTATGTGAAGTGACAAGACACAGATGCAGCCACGGCGCCAACTCAAGGCAGCAGCCAATGGCTGCACTATATTCCTCTGTTTGGAGTCTGCCTTGCATATGAAACGCGCATATTAAATGCATCCCGATCCTTCTGTCTCGGTTTGAACCAGGCCCCAGAGTCGCGGGCGTCGCCGTCTTGACTCTTGGCGAGTCGTAGCGCCGTAGTCGCTCACCTGTATTAAGTTCGACATGCCCCGTTCAGGCGCTGCATTCCGAAATAGCAACTTCAACCTATTATTTACCCATAAGCTTGATGGAAAAAATGGCGCTACTATATCACATCATCACTGACGTATCCGAGGAGCTAAAAGCTCCCTGGTTATTCTCCGAGTCGGAGCAAAAGTTGAAGAAATGCCTCGGCTATAATGCTGCGCGAGGAGATAGGTGCGCCAGATGCCCATACAATGCCCCGCAACATGGAAACATAACAAAGGAGAAGCGAGCCAAAGAGCTTTTTGAGAAGTTTGAGGCGATCAAGTGGAACAAGGATAATACGAAGGACATTACGAATGATGAGTTGCCGGAGCTGCTTAACGAGTTCATAGAACTCACCCACTGCGGAAAGCACTGTTTCAAGGCTTTAAAGGGGTGCAAAAAAGTATGGGCTGAACACCGGCAGCCTAATACGAGTCAAAGTCAGAGTAAAGTGTTTGAGAATGCCGAAAGAGACAGCAAAAAGATTGATCCAGACCTTAGCGACGATAAAAGCAACCCAACAGAGCACATACTCGATTTTAAGCCCGCAAAAGAAGGCTTGGTCCATATTTCAGCTGCGGAAGTGGACGAAGATGATTTGACCAACCAAGTGGCCCAAGCTGTTTCTGTATTGAATATTGAAGATGACACAGGCGATATCGATCCTGCTGATCTCAAGCCGCCGCCCATCGACACAAACAGCGCCAGCGGTCGTGTTGTGGAACTAAACATCGTGAACAAATTTGTTGATTTGGGTATTGTGCACATTCAACGGGCTGGCTCGCTAAGGGATTCCTCACCCGTATACCGCGAAATGCATAGACCTCTTACAGAACTGGATATGAGCTTGGGCATTATCTATATCCTTCGGCAAGACTCCCATAATGATCTCTTCAAAATTGGCTGGACAAAATTGACAGCCGCCGAGCGACAACGCCACCACAATAACTGCTACGGTATAGATAGCACAGTCATCTACGAAAGCAATGCCCACTTTCAAGCCGCTCGAAGAGCTGAAAGTCTCTGCCATACCATTCTTCGCCACAAAAATGTCCAAGTGAAGGAATGCAAGCACTGCGGTGGTGGACATAGAGAATGGTTTACTACAGCGGAGGAAGAGGTCCGGCGAACTGTGAGCATTATTGAAGCTCTTGTAAGATTACCTGGGTACGCGATGCTTGATGGCAAGATGAGGCTGTCGCCACAGGCGTATGTCTTGATCGAAGGGATGAGTAAATTCAACTTGGACAAGCTCGGAGATTCTCTGGGGGGACGCGAACAAGACTCACTCGTGTCGGAAAGTACACTACTATCCCAAAGTGAGGCTTCTTCACAAGACGCCGCCGATTTTGAACATTATCCAGACCAACCGTTTAAGTCAATTGAACAAGACAGCTTCCCGCAGTCACCGCCTTCTTCTGCATCCGACATGGCTAGCTCAGTAACATTGGGGGCAACGTGCGGCAAGGTGCTGAGGAAAGCAAAGGGAATTTGGGGGGGTCGCTCCAGAACATCCACACCTGAAGAAGCCGAAGGGGGCCGGCGGCGAGTTTCGCTGGGAACGTTTACTAAAAAGGCGGTCGCACAAAAGGATGCTTTACAAAAAGCACTTGAGGCATTTTGGAAAGACCTTGAAACGGAATATAAAAAGAAGGAATAAATATGCAGGCTATAAACGCGGAATGGCTTGGTGTAAGTGTAAACCGAAGAATGGCATTCTTCGCTTATGGCTAGCTTTGTGATGGCTTAGAGAGTATGCAAGGCGGTGATGATGTATTTTGGACGGTGGCATACTTTATGATTACTGTGCTATGAACGCTGTGAACAGCTCTATTATTATGGTCCTATCGGTAAGCTGTATAGAACTCACTCAGCGTACGTGTTGCGGCTCAACCGATATACCAACTCATAGTCTCGCATATAATGTCACTTAGTAATTAAAAAGCAGTAGAAACCAGCACCGCAGCTAGAACAGCCGTCACAAAATGTATTTTCGGACGTTTTGGCAGTGTCTACCTCATCTTGTGGACGACATGACCCTTTCCGAGGCACAGCCCTTACACTGTAGCTGGCTCGCACCCGCGATATGCAATAGCCTCATAGACCAATTCCGTTGCTATATGCGTGCAGAAGTGCAGCACCACTGGCCGGCTAGGTTCCAGTATCAAATTTTGCCGTTACCCGTGGTCTGATGTCCACACCTTCCACTCCACCTCAGCTCTACGCATATTCATCAAAACACATCTCACCAAGTGCCAGGGGAGCGTACCCATTCGAGGCTATTGTACGAGAAGATTCCAAAATTCTCGATATTTTATACTTCAGCTGGGGGTCTTATGATCTTTTACTCATCGAACAGCCTTATAGGCGGTGGCAGAAAGTACCGTCAGAGTTTCGGCTTAGATATGGCCACCCCCTCGCCTCGCCTCCTCAACGTATCACCCTAATACACAAAGAGCCAGGATACGAATATAAAAAGACAGCACATCCCCCTTACTTACCCCACTATAAGGTTTCAATGCCATATTTCTCGGAATTAGGGCATTGGCCACAGTTGCCGAAGCTGGAGTAGATGCTGCAACTGCTACTTGATTCGGCTGATAAAGTACAATTACAAAACCATGCGCTCGTGTGTCATTTGCTTAAAATCTACCTAACAATGACGATTTACGCCCAGAGCTTGCGCTGAGGAGTCGCAAGTTTCCCTGTATGCAATTATGCGACAAGTTGCTCTCGCCCTTTCAATACAACCTGCAATCACGCAAGATTCCCTGGCGGTTAGATCTGGACTCTCCATCCGCGCGTCAGAGATCATCTTGACAAACTCGGCTAGTTCGTATCGTAGGCCATCTCCCTCCATGTGCGTACTGACTGTGCGGCTCCGGCTAGGGTCTTCGAAGCGTAGTTGAAATGACCGCATGAGCCACCACGGCGCCGGTACGTAAATGTATCCCTTTGTCCCAGCTACTACAAGATCGCCCTCAGCTTTGGCCCCGATGGCCATAGTAGCTGTTGCTATGGTCGTATCATTTTGAATATCGATGCGGGAAAAGATGTCAACCCCCAAGGGCGAGTGCATGATGGATCGACAGCTAATACTGTCAATGTTGCAGCTGCCGAGATCCAGGAGCCGCACAATAGCCAACAACGGGTAGCTTGCAAGCTCTGTAATGCTACCTCCTGCCTGTACGGCATCGTACTCACGGCCTGTTGCAGGCCGAAGCATTGTACAGGTGGCATCAACAGTGCAGATTGATCCAATCTCGCCGCTTTGCGCGATGGCAACCATCTGTCGGAACCCTGGCATAAATGCCGTCTTGATGGCTTCGAGGAATGTGACCCTTTTGGAAGCTGCAAGAGCATAAAGTTCTTCAGCTTCGCGTTGTGTCAAGCATAGTGACTTCTCACATAATACGTGCTTACCAGCGTCGAGAACAGCTCTCGCATAGGGCACGTGCGTGAGGTGTGGTGAAGCTATATAGACGGCGTCCACGACTGCCATCAACTCTTCCAACGTCTCGAAATAGTGTACCAAGCCACTCTCCTCGGCAAATGCGGCAGCTGATTCCTGAGAGCGCGACAGCACACCGCAAACACGCACACCGCTCACAAATTTGGTCTCTCGGAGGAAACGCTTCGCAATGCGACCACAGCCTATTATTCCAAGTCGCACCTCACCACGCAACTGGGTGCTCGAGATACCAGCTGTCCGTTCCAAGTAGATCACTTCGCAATGGGCTGAGATAATCAAACGACCCTTTCCAATCGGACCCGACGGTAAAAATGGCGACATGGTACTTTTTGATGTCATTGATCTTCTGGCCCTCGTACTCCTCGACTATGATCTTATCTGCAAACCCCGAGTTTTGCACGCCACTGATGCGCTCTGCCAGTGCCTGGCGTACATTGAGCTTACCACGACTAGCATCGAATCCGTCACTTGTCACAGCGACAATGAGGTAAGTACCAAGCTCACGTGCGCGTTGCGGGATGCGGCGGTGGCCATCGTGGAAGAGGTCGAAAGTTCCGTAGGTTATGACAACCCTGGGGTCGTCGTGCGTGAGGGTCGCCATTATGAGGCCACATTGCCACGGCAAAATAGGGGTGGAAGTTTTTAACATTAAAAACCATTGACGAAAAAGAAACTTTGTCTGAAAGCAGTTTTCAGCTCGCTTTGCAGTCCTGCGTCAGCCCCAGCCGCAGGCCATTTGAGACACTGGCTACCGGCATGGTGTCTGTGGTATCACGTAGCAAACTCTCATGTAGTACGTGACTGAAGACGGAATGATACGTACATACCGCCAGCACCGTGGAATTCATAAGAAAGGTTTCATGGTGTCAGAAAAAAAGAGCGCCCGGCGGGCAATTAGTCCACTTAATAAGGGTTATTTTTCCGTTGCAACACATGGTAGTGCTTAAACATCAAGCACTGATCGACATTGGCTACCACGACTGTCGGTACTCCACTTACCCTACAAGTCGTCTTCTCTGCCACGAACCTGTATATCGAAGGCGTGGCTATGGGTATATAGGCTTAGAGAAACTAGAAGCGTATGGCTTTAGTGTTCTCGTACTCTTTTTGAGTCGTGGCCGAGTGGTTAAGCCTCACTCCCGTGCCACGCACAACGGTGGTAAAGCGTCGCCGTGACATTCTCGGCAGTATTCAGACAAACCCTAGTTACCTTTGTAGAAGAAAAAATATATATACTAAAATAAAAGAGATTGCAGCGTCATATGCCATCTTGCTCCTGATGCAAGGTTGAATAGGGCTAGATTAAAATTCTGAGGGCTAGCTCAATAACCCCGTGCTTTTACGCCTGTTTTTGGTGATACTTAGCAATTGCGATGCAGCGACCGTAACTGTTACGGCCAACCGAAGCGCGGGCAGATACTCGAGGCTCGATGGACAAAGCGGCGAATTCGGTTCCAGCCTTCCAGGTTGAACCGTGGTACTGGACATTTTGAACTACGAAGTAGTCTGGCGTCATACGAGTATTCGTGCCAGGGGACTCTTACCAACTGCCGAATGCCTCTATCGAAGCCCACGCCATTCCGCAGGGCTTGGGTTCTCACTACAGAAGCAAAGAACATGCATGGCCCTCATCGCACCATTGCTTTCGATGCAGGGCACTCCTCTCGGCTATACGCTCCAGAGAGCCTCAGTGCCTTGGCGCTCAGAACGGTTCCAACACCAAGTGGATTTCAGTGAGGGGAAGCGTTTTGGCCTTCACTTGGACAGCGGAGCACTCAGCCCTGTTCTTGGATCCCCAGAATGCGCTGCCGTTTTAGCCGGTAGGTGGAGCGAGTTGGAAGCTCTAGGGACTTGGCGCTATTATTTCTTGCAGACCTACGAGGAAGAGAGGTGAGTAGCTAATGTGCGGAGTGCTTGAAACGAATATCAATACGATGTAAATGGAGGATGGCTCTGTGTGCAGCGGTGGAAATGGAATCATGACGAGCGCGCGATGTGTGACTCCGCCTACCGGCAGTCGCTTCCAATCGTGCGGCGTTAGGCAACAAATACAATATCAGAGGCTTACTTTAGGCCCTACCCCTGTCCAATGAGATGCCTAGAAACGGCAACATATCACACGTTTTGCGCGCCTCCCCCGCGCTCCCCAATCATGGCTGAAACTACGAGTCCGGACGCCCTCCATTGTGCCTTTATAAGCGGCGCTTACTACGGATCCAGCAGCGTCTTCACTGCGGGTGGCGCGTTCTCCCGCAAGTCTGTGCCTAAGCCAGTCCAGCCACGGCCTTCAGCCATCGATCGATCGTTGCAATCACCCCCACACTCAGGTCCATGTTTATGATCAGGTATGCGCTGTTTTACTTTGGTCGTCTCGTAATGCAGAGCAAAGTGAAGCCTTTCGATAAGACTGTATTGGTGCTGAAGTCGAGCAAAGGAGTAATTCAAGAGGATGCTTTGCCGGGCTTAAGTGCAATTGATGTTCTGCGCCCATGCACGCGATAGCCATGGCCCCAAATTACACGTCCGTTTGTCCCTCGGCCAGAAGGAAGCACCCAGCAAGGCGACCCAGCACAGGCAGGATTTCCAACCCGTCTGTTTTGATTACTATTCCGCCAGAAAAGGGACCCATGACGTCAAGAAGTGGCAAGGCCAGCGACTAAATCAGCGACTAGTGGCAGATGCGGTAGCGCTAGACGTCCTGCTAACATATAATATTGGACAAGGAAAGCCTGGTACACATAGGCTCTCTTAACCATAGTATTACGGCCATTTACATTGGGGACCCCCGGATTTCTGACGCGGCTCGGCCATATCCCATTCCGAAGTGAATTGCAATGTCTTTGACCCACTGAACTATTCCCGCGACACGGCCTTGATTATGGATAGGCTGCATGGAATCAGGATGCAACCAAATGTTTTTTTAGTGACAAACTGTTGGCATAGTATATAGCCACTGCAACCCTTTCGAAACCTCCTACGAATTTGTGGGGAACCAGTCATCGTATTTCCGTACCTGGGGAGTCTTTTCGAGTGATTCTGGTATAAAAAGTTTACCCAAACACATTGCCTCACGATGCATGACGTCTACGACATCGGTAGCAATTGCTACTCGCAACGGGAGACAAGCGAAATTGCCTCTCGCGCTGGCCACAAAAAGGCCAACACGCGAATTGACAAGATTTTTATCAGCGCCTTTATGGCTGGCAGTTACCTGGGATTCTCATGCTCAGTGTCACTGGTCATTAATACATCACCATGGGTATGTTTACTTGCTAAGACTTAGGCTGGAGAGTGGAAGCAAGGCAGAGGAAGCATAATTTCCTACTCTATCAGTGGCTAACTCGCTGAACAGTACAGCGAAAATGCCCCCGGTCTTCTCCGCATGATTGCCGCTTTGGTTTTCCCCCTCTCGCTCGTCATTATCGTCTTGACCGGGACCGATCTGTGCACGGGAAGTTTCATTGTATGTTGTTTCGCCAATAGTCATCCAAACAGAATTACATTGCTAATATAAAATCGCCAGTACACGACGCTTGCCTGTGTCCATCGCCGAATCACCGTTTTCAAAATGCTTCAACACTGGACACTTACATTTTTCGGAAACCTTGCTGGGTCGTTGTTCATCGTGGGTCTGATGGCTGGCCATGCTGGTCTGTTTGACGGTGATTTGTATCGAAATGAAGTCCTTACATTTGCCAATAAAAAGGCGTATGCACCGGAGTGGCACGAGATTTTGCTTCGAGCTATTGGCGCAAACTGGCTCGTCTGCGTTGCTTGCTGGCTAGCCTGTATGGCTCGTGATGTTGCCGGAAAGATTATGGCCATTTGGTGGCCCGTGTTTGCCTTTGTTGCCCTCGGACTTGATCACGTTGTTGCCAACATGACATTTATTCCCATGGCAATTTTTCTCAACAGCCCTGATATTTCCATCGGTTACTACATCTGGAAGTCAATGATTCCTGCCCTGATTGGCAACATCATTGGAGGTGCTCTTGTCGGTATTGTTCACTGGTACCTTGTAAGTTGGCCTTTGGCCAGATTTACGAAGCATCTGCGTTATCAGCGTCTTCGTCTGTTGCTTTTGATAATTTGATAGCTAACACTGCACAGGATATCACCTCGACGCCGAAACCCATTCCTGTTGACAACAAGATACATGCTACGGATGAGAAATACGAGTATTCCGGAGACAGTGGCAACGGTAGCAATAGCGTGTAGATTTCTTAGCGGATACAAATACAGACTCGACTTACAGGTATACAAACATAGAATACACCTGCTACATTTTGGTATTGCTTAGAAGAAGCAACATGCGTGTATTTTGTTGCCTTTCAGGCAATACCTGGCGATATGAAGCAGATAAATGTTTTGTTCTTTTTCGAAATGATCCATTTTCTGACCCAATGGTAGACGTATCTAACATTGTGTGAGGATATGAGGTAGATTCGTATGCTGAACCAAATTACCCGCCATCTACTAGCAATGGACTTGGCTGGACACGTTCAATCGCAAGCTACAGACATGAGAACGCATATCAAAGGCTAACCACAATTATCCACTGTAATATACGGGCCTTTCGACCAGGCGTTTTAGTGAGGTGACCCACACGACAGTGTCCATGACGCTGGCAGGGTAAGGCTATTCTGACGTGTTGAACCAGTTTCGCTCCGTGTTTTGAATCAATTGAAGCCCTTAAACGAAACAATCACCATTTCTTAGTGTTTTCTAGATCTGGTGAGAGTTTGTTATATTTTACTATCATCATCTTGGGGTTGTTATCACGTCGACTAGTTCAGAATGGTCCTCATCTTAATCACTGGCTCAACTGATGGATTCGGTCTCGAGGCCGCCCGTCAGCTGGTCGACCGCAACCACACGGTTTATCTCCATGCGCGAAACCAACAACGCGCAGAGGATGCCAAAGCCTCGTGCCCCGGCGCTGCCGGCGTGTTCATTGCCGACCTCACAAATCTAGCCCAGACTCGCAAACTAGCCGAGGAAGCCAACGCTACTGGCGCTTTTGACGTCGTTATAATGAATGCAGGCCTATTTCGAGGCCCTATCCGCAAAACGCCAGATACAGGCGTGCCAGCCTTGACGTTTGTCAACGTCCTCGCTCCCTATATCCTCACTTGTCTTCTCAACAGACCAAAGCGTCTTGTCTATATCAGCTCCGTCTTGCATCTCCAAGCTAAGACGGACCTAAAGGATATCTGGTGGTTTGAGCATGGCGAAGCCGGGTGGAATGATTTCCAGGCGTACTGTGACTCGAAGACGCAGGTTATGCTTATTGGCAATGCTGCAGCACGGCGCTTCAAGGATACGTCTGTCACGAATCTGCACCCGGGTTACGTACCAACCAAGCTTGCCGGTGACGCAGCTACTGATAAGATGGAGGACGGTATAGAGTCATATGTTATGCTGGCTGAAGGTGATTACGACCAGAGTCTCACCGCTGCCTATTTTGTGCCCAACAAAAAGCTTGGTGAGCCTCTTCCAGCCACTAACGATCAAGATTTGCAGGAGAGGGCTGTCAAAGCGTGCGAGGAGCTCACTAGCTTAACGCTGTAGGTAGAAGGAGTGTCGCTGCGGCGATTCCCATTAATGGCTGGCGCCGTGTTACAGAGACTTTGTTTCCATATTCCATGTTTCTGAGACTCTTCTGAAATTACGGAGGCTGATGGAGTTTCGATTCACACTATATGAAACCCAGCCTATATAGTGTCGATAGCCTGTTACGCTGGAATACTAGCTGTTAGGTCTATTTGAGAGCCCTAATTTTCAAATGAATTTGAATAGGCTCCTGCACAAGATATAGAAGCTGAATTCGCAACAAACTTAACGTATATAATACCGCCCCCAAAGGTTTATAAGTGTTAGGGATAGAAAATACCCCTAACTCATTTGAGGGTTCTGCACTATATTTCTGTAAGTTGTACTGAATTTGAGGACCATGCTATGTCCACCCACGTTTTTCTTTTATAAAGTAGCAGTAGCTCCAAGAGCCGCCACTACCAGAGGGGCAATGACTCTTTCTTGGGTCGCGACCCTAAGCGATATTACCAGCAGTGAAGGTAAACCACAGTACTAATCAACAGGACATTGATTTGCATGGCGAAGTTAAAGATGGTGTTTGGTTTTAAACAAGTGCTGGGTACGCTTGGCCCCAAAGACCGTAATAAAGCATTACAGAAAATGCTATAGGGGGCTTGGAAAGGCTCGCTTTAACCCTTTAAACGAGGGTGCTGCACGACTCTTCCCCAATATACTGACGAGTGAGAACAAAACTCTGAACCCGAATCCGCTCGCAGTCTCATGAAAGTATTATCCGTTGATGATCGTAAGACAAATTGAATACATGCCTACTCTTTATTTTCACTGCACAAGGCGGTCAAGCACCGCTAATGGACTTAGGTCGTTGGTTCAACAGCCTAATTGCTAGACAATGGAACCTAGAAACAGTATAACAAAAACACTTTATTTAGCATGGGCAATCTGTAAACCCAATTCACTACGTTACACACCAGAGGACAGTCGCCAATTGTTATATCAATTGGCCCTTATCCCTTACATGTAACCTAGATACTCAATACCCATTCCCCTACGAGCTGTACTTGAGAGAGAACAAGCCACGCTCAATGCTATTAACAACGATGTTGCCGCTCTTGAAATAGGGATAGACGGACCAGGCACCATCAAAGGTGACGGAGCCGCCCTGGGCGTCGTCCTCTGGGCGCACATCGAAGTGACCAATCTCCTCAAACAGAGAGCCGGAGTCGTCCTCGTAGACACTCGAAACGTTGACCATGCGGAGGCCAGATCCGTAGTTGCTCTGGTAGGAGATTCTGTCAATGACGTACTGGTTGTGGTCGATGGACTTTACGGGGCTCTTGTAGACGCCACGGAAAACGGGGTACGCAAGGTCAGAAATATCGACAATGTAGGTAGTGGTATGGCCATCCTCAGCTGGGCCGTTGCCATTCGCCTCATCGAGCTCATCGTCGAGAAGTAGGTAGCGCATGCTTTCGTCAATCAGCCACCCCTGATGGGTGTAGGTGGCTCCCTTATAGGTTGTGCGGGAGATCTGGCGGGGCATGGCGCGGCGGGAGACGTCAACGATGGTGAGGGCATCCTCATTGTAGTTGAAGCAGATCTCACGGCCCTGGTAGTCGCGCATGGGTCCCGTGTAGATGACGCACTGCGCGTCGTGGACGTAGCCATCGGAGGAGACGCAGCCGGCATCCTGTGGGCGGCGAGGGTTGGAAACGTCGATCATCCAGAGTCCGCCGCGACACTTCAAGTTTCGCTGGGTCCCGACAACGAAGATGGTCTCCGTCTCCTCATTAGCGACGACGTTGTGGCTGCTTCCGAAGCCGTCGAAGTGCGCAGATAGGTCACGGCCCGTGCTAAAAGTCGGGGGACCATTGGGGTAATTGCGAATTAGCTTCTTGAGATCAAAGATCTGAAGGCCGTGATCTGGAGCCTCGGAGCCGATATAAGCGTGGTCGCGAATGACCTTGATGTCGCGCCAGACAGAGGCAACCGTCTGGGTAGGAAGGCGACCGGCGTACTTCAGACTGCCGTCCTTCATTACCTCTACGAACGCGGTGCCATCGGTCTGGCCCACCAGGGCAAACTCACGCCCGTTGGGAGCGGTCCAGCCTATAAGGTGACGGGTTAGCTAAGCGTCTTCGGTGTGCAGTGGTGAAGAGCCCGGCCGGCAGGGCGGGGCTAGGTGAAAGTTATGACTTACCCCAGATGTCATTTCCGACGCGGGTTCGGCTGCCCATATCCTGATGGCGCAGGAAGGCGTTGAGGTCGATGTTCTCGCACTTGTACTCACCGGCCATGCCGTCAACGCAAGGAGTCTTGCTGGTGACCTGCTTGTAGCGGTCCAATGCATAGACACCGGCCTTTTCGTTGTTCTCTACATGGGAAAGCTTCTGTTGCTTGATGGCTTCCATGGACATGGCATTGGGGGCATTGAAAGCCCGGAGTTCGTCAGGGCCAAAAGCCCTGGCGTTTGCCTTGTAGTCAGCGACGCTGACGCCCGCGAAGGCGAGCAAGAAGGAAGCCAATGCAGTCTTCATTTTGGAAGGTTCTATGAGGCTGCTCCGTTAAAATGGAAGGTAATGAGTCAACTCTGGATCGAGTAGAGCTTGTGGAGGGTTGCATCCATCTGCGGATCGTCTCAGTGGTTTTATATGTTTATGAAGACACGGCTCGGCTAGACCCGGCCACTCGGAGCGTCATTGAGCCGTTGTCCTAAAGATCAACTATGGGAAGAAACAAGGCAGCCTTCCACTTCCCATCCATCTTTACTTCTGTACACGAACGAGGCTGGTGCTGCAGCTTCAGTCGTAAAACGATCCATTTCCCCAGAAGTGGATCGCCTGACAGCTTGGCAAGTGTTACGCTTGTATTATTGAGGAAGGTGGTAGAAAGACTGGTGGTGAATTGAATGGCCATGGCTTGGTTTAATATATTCTTAAGTACCGGCACCTCTCTTAATCCCTGTACTCGGTGCGGGGAGTGTGGGACCACGCAGTTGGGGTAGAGTGGCGAAGTGTATCTTTGCCTCCGGCGATTTATAACAATAATAGAGTTTAAGCTAAACAACGAAGTGAGATAGTGGCTGACCCCCAAATAATAAACAATCTGTGAAAATAGGTCCAATTGACCTGTTTAATCATTGCCGGCATGTCCGCTCCTACACGTACGTAGGGTTGGCCGAAGGCTCTCAGATTACTCTTGGCTGGGTGCCGTCGGCAATACCGTACAACATACTCCGCGCCTTCCAACGTGGGGCACCTCCGACGCGCAGAAAGAGCAAAGCTGAAGCCTAGTAGGGCGGGGCAAATATGCACTACGGATAGTGCTTGGTGGACCGCTTAGCGATCTTGTCTCGTTATAGAAGGCCAAAAGAAAGCGCCATGGAAGATGGCGCTGCCAAGTTCAAAGTGGTGGAAGGCGTATAGTCAGCCGAGGCTGCGAGCTAGCGGACCAAAGAATCAAGGAGTAAAACACCCACCGAATAGTCAGTAATTTATCCATGTTCATGGCGTTACTTAATCTACGCCACAGTAGAGTCATAGACAACTGTAAACATAATGAGGAGGCCGCCGATGGACCAGCGCGAAGTGGCGTTTGAGTCGGGTACCAAGCCCTAAAGACGATGATCAACAGGATGATGAGCACGGGCTTGACCCCAAACGTACCCGTAGGTAGTTTTTCGGCCGAGTCGTGTCATTAGCTTCCATATGAGCACAGCTTCGAGTGCCCCAATAGCATACTGTATAACAGACTTTGTAAAGTGTCCAAAGCTCTTGTGGGCTAAGGGTTATGGCCTATGAGGGCAATCAGGGCGTAGCCAAGGCTAATAACAACATCAAACCAAAGGGTGGGAGCATTCGACCAAAGAATACTAACATAACGACTGCGTACATAAAGTCCTGGGACGGCGCAAGCACTTTGATGTTCGCGTACTACACCGGTGGCGCCACGACTTACAATGACAAGAACGGGTTCTAGGCTTCTACGGACTCCGTCACCGACTTTGACCAGCCCACGTAGGCTAGCTGAAACGGGTAGGCAACCCGGTTGGAAGGCTCAAAGAATTTCGGCCATCCAACTAGCGCAACTTCGATAAAGCTTCTACTGTCTTATTCAAGCCTCTATTTAAATTTGGTACCGATCAGGTGATCGATTATAGGTAGATGTGGACGCAACCTTATGATTTTGCGCAAGCAGCTTTTTACCCCAATATATACATGGTCGAGCAGGAAATTCCAAAATATCGTTGTGATCGGTAAGATCTAGAAATTCCTAGTGTAAAATATATAGTACCTCCGTACGGTACTTTTAACGCCTAATAGTCTAAGGCTTATTAGCAGATATTGTCCTCTTAGCTAGTATATACTCACTTCGAAACCCGCACGAATAAGCTAGAACTATTCTTATATATCGTACTATGTCTAAAACCCTTACAGTGCTAGGATTATAGGACGGATGTCTATTACACTAGGTTACCACTGTTCGATATTCCCGGATCTTTTGGGCTGAATTGTGATTGATTTTGCTAATTTAACATCCAGAAACCTATCTTCAACTTGCCACGGCACATGGGATGCGTTGCCCTCGCATCTGAAGTACAACAAAGGATGCTGGAAATCGCCTGGTCCTGATGTATGTTTTATGCTTGGTAAGCTGTATCTGGCGTACCTCTTTGTTGATCTCCTCATTTATCAAATGATTGGAGTTAAAAATGGCTCTGTCGATCCATGTCTAGTACAAATATCAATTCAGACGTTGGAGACAGTTGTCCAGATGTGCAACACAAGGGATCGAGTCGGCTTCTCACCTCGCGACCTGTCTAGTCTCGTACGTACCTCCCGTGTTCTATGCATTATTACTCATAATTTGCTCGCAGCGACGAGAGCTGTTTAGTTATTATCCCATGGGTTCTCGGCAGCTGTTGTTCTCGCCACTGTGTTGCAAGACACGTTAAATGAACCAAGCAAGAGGCTAAACCTGTCGATCAGACGCTCGTTGGTTTTGCGTAAACTCGCAGTTCTGGTAAGCCATTTAGAGACGGTGTCAGACGTAAACGAAAGAAACCACGCGTTTTGTATGCAAGCAGCGCAAGCAATATCAGAGAAACTCGACAGCTTGCTAGACGGGTCCGAAAATAGCTCTGGTACGCCGATGCGTACGCCGATGCTCGTATCAGCTCCTTCTGAGAGCACACCGTTCACTCAAGAGGCAATGAGTGACAACCCAGACATTTTCTGGGTACTTCAACTTGGGCGATTTTGACATCAACAGCTTTGATTTTGCCACATGGTAAGGAGCTGGTGATTTTGGCAGTTCTATAAACCAGTGGGACATGTACTATAAGATGAGCATCGTCTCCTCTGTCTAGGTTGTATGTTGGAGTTATGTCCAGCACCCGATCAATTATGCTACATAATTGAGGCATAAACATTGATGACATAAATTAAAAAAGTTAAGGCATTTACGCCATCTTCTTCGTTCTTAGCCCGAATACTCCAATAGTCGCAACGGCCATGACCGTGCCAAACAGTATAATGAATGGCCGCCATTTCCCGGCTCCATAGCCTGGTCTGATACCCATATAGTCACTTGTCTCTAGGACACCAGCAGCAATAAATCCCGAGACAACCCCTATAATACCTCGAGTGAACAGAAGAATGCCAGACACGAACAGCTCCTCAGAGGGACGCTTGCTGTCATTCACGACTATGGCTGCCATGTGACTGCGAAGGACAACGAAGCTAAAGGCAAAGGCACCAAAAAGAATAGCGACAAAGACCAGAATCCAATATTGCCTACCTAGACCCCAGGCTACTAATACAGCAAATGCACTTACAAGTGTACTGAGAATTAGCGGGACCTGAGGTCCAATGGCGTCACTATTGAATTAGCTTTAACTGTGACTATACTAGATAGTACCAACGACGTAACTTACGTTAATGCTCCGAGTAATACTTGACCAATGATTCCAGAAAGTGAAAGGTACGTGACAAGTAGGGCTGCTTTCTCCGTAGAGATGCCAATATCCGTTGCGTAGCTGGGGAGGTAATTGGCTGGCAAATTGTTCGCAAGACTCTGAAGCGTCATGGAAAGCACGAAAAGCCAAAACACCGGGCTCTTGAATGGTCGGAAAGACGACACTGGCTGTTTATTTGCGCCAGCGGCAGCATCAATGGGCGACCTGGATCGTACACATAGGATGCTCCCACTCAGAATGACGCCAGCAAATATGCCCCAGCCGATGAGCGTTGCACGCGGCCCGAAGCGCTTGAGCAGAACAGAAAATATGGGTGAGAGAGCCGAAGCAGCGATATTGTTGGAGCCGAAACTTTGCTTTCGTTAGCATATCAACTATAGGATTCAAAATTACTACTAACAAGATGCCATTTGCCAGGCCACGTCGTGCAATGAACCATTCGTCAACGTAGCTTACACAGGGTGAGAAGAGAAGAGCACTGGAAAGACCATACATCAACCCCTGAGTCATGATTACTTGTAACGCCTGTATATAGAGATGAGTATCGTCCTATTAGTGTTCGGGTGGTGGTGCGACGCACTGTCTTTGAAAATGCAGCTCCGATTGTTGAAGCAACGACGAGAACCATGCCAACCCACATCATGTAGGTTCTACTCTGTGGGTGAGAGCCAATTAGACGTAGCAAAAAGGGCGATCCTGTTTGCAAAATCCCCTTTAGACTAATTAGCGACGATGATCTGACTTCGCGGTCAGCGATTCACTCTGTACTCACCACGACCAAAAGACCGATAGATGCCACTAGTTGATTTCCCCCAAGTGGTGGTGTTTTGAAATAGTATTCTCTAAAGACACCTTGGCTGGCACCAAAACCTTCATGAATGTTAGCAAATTCAATAATGTTGAGAAAGGCTCACAGCAACAACTTACCCCAAGTGACCATTGAGATGACAGAAATGGCAACCAGACAAGTCCACGCAGCCACACCACGGTCCCGTGGAGGAAGTGAAGCATCTTCAACCATCGTCACCTCGTTTGCTTCCGAGGATGAAAGTTGGACGGGAGTTTCGGAAATGCCAATAGCAGGTTTTTCCATTGCCGGCTTCGTTCCGGCCTCAGTTGAGGTCATTGTTAAGTTTAAAAGTGGCCACTTTGAAAAATATCCTGTGGCAGGTTAGACTTGAAGAAGAAGTAAAGTGAACAAAGAAAAGTGTCGAAATTTTCTGCCCGGGCTGCGAGGTCACGAAGTACCTGTGCCGGGCCCTTGAGCCGTTCAAGGCTGAGATCTGGAGCTGCGGCCGCAAATAAGCACACGACGTGCGGGGGGTTGATGCCCGGGGGTGGAGTCGACCAACGCTTTCTTACCAGACAACTCTAATTGAAGGTGGAGTTTTTAATCCAGGTGCTCTATCTTATGCGCTGAGAGGGGGCGGAGCGGGTATAGCCGGCATGGCACCGTGCCACGGAAGACTACTTCCACACGCACTTGCACGCAGGACTCCCGAGGTCTCGTTACAGAAAGCTTGTACTGCCCTACATCAGCTTCATCAACTGAGGCTGACAAGGAACGAGGACCACAGCTAATTTAGAGACAGTAAGCAGGACAAAGCCTGGTTCAGCTTCATGCACCTAGCCGTGTAAGAGAAATCAGCCTCGGTCTATAAAATCCTGGGAGATTCCCTGAACTCAAGCCTAAAATGCTCTGCAACTTTATTGTCTTCCTTCAATCAGACTGTTAAGAACTCTCTTGATACTTTATTTGTAATCTCGTGATAACCGTCGCAATGGCAATCGACTTTTCTATCAACGGCTCGAGCATTACGCCAGAGACTCACGCTCCATTGGCCAGGCTTGACACTGTGACGTTCTCTAAGATTCTTGATAGAGACCCGCGTCAAATTAAGTCTCTTGTTACCGCGTGCAAGGAAGTTGGCTTCTTCTACCTGGACATTTCAGACCAGTATTCAGTTTCTATGGTAAATAACCTCGACAAGTTGAATGCCGTGATGAAAGCATGGTTCTCTCAGTCTGATGAGACTAAACGAAAAGAGCTAGCGATAAGTATGGCCTCGCATGGGTAAGAGTTATCAGATACCGCGCCTAAAAGCCATTCGTCCTTGCTAAAACTTTATAAAGCTATAAACCCATTGGCTCACAGGCCGGGACGCATGGGGGGAGAGACGGCTGGGAAGTCCTAAAAGTAAGATGATTGAAATCCAAATGCTCAATTTCAAGCTTCGTCAACTAATCATTCCTGTAGACAGGGGCGTTTGAACTGCAAGGCCGCTGGGGACTTCCTCCAGTTGTAGAAAACAATTACGAAACATTTTCTACTTTTCAGCGTCAATGCCATTACATCACAAAAGTTATTCTTGACAGGCTTTCGACGGCTTTGGGCTATACAGGGCCCAACCACCTCAATCGCTACCACCGGAGTGACTGCCCCTCCAAAAGTGCCTGTGCTTACTTGCACTACATTCCCATGGACTACACTGGAGGCAACGCTGGGCACAATATGCACACAGATTATGGCACCTTGACTCTCGTGTTTGCACCTCAATGGGGCTTGCAGGTCCTATCTCCTGATGCGCGTGGTCAGACGACAGACTTGCATTGGCAGTGGGTCGAGCCTCGCCCGGGCTGTGCCATCGTTAATGTTGCTGATGTGTTACGTTTCCTGACTGAGGACAAACTTCGATCAGCCGTCCACAGGGTCCTGCCTCTTCCAGACTGCGATCGATACTCTGTCACATACTTTCTAAGACCCAGCGACGACAGCGAGTTTATTGATGGAGCTGGTAAGCTTACGCAGGTTATGGATTGGTATGATAGGAAAAACAACATGTACGAGTCGTCGTACGAGAAGCAAGACAGATCACTACTCGTCGGAAACCTGTACAAGGGCACGTTTGAGAATGGTGAAGAGGCAGGGGTTAAGCTTACTCGAGAGTGTAGTCGGCTGAGCGGGATGTTCGATGCTTATGGTTGTGGCGAACTCAAGGCTGATCTCTCGGTAGATGTGACGGAGATCACCGACATTACGGTTTGATAGCGTACGGATTTGTTGCCTGGTTAACCCTAGTAGAGTACTTTGTTAGAAGAGGAAGAACTTTTGATTTACGGCACAACCTAATGTAGAAGGTGAAGGATAGGAATCCACAGCTGAGCCTCGCGCAGGACGCATCCTCGCGGAGCTTTTAGCGCACCATGCCACTTCTTTGAGCACAGGACCAAGAAAAGGTAGGTACTTGGCAATATGCACTGGTATAGCTCTTCAGTCATATATAACGGAGGCCTGACCAGACGACGACTTTCTTCGGAAGTCGGGGCATCGGGGCATCTAAAATTATGAGCGGCGCCCACCATGATGGGGTGGAGCCAAGTCTTGGTTCCCGGAAGGAAGCGTTGCTACAACAGAAAGAAAATACCAGAATAAGTCACTCTGTACGGCCTCTTAGCAGACAGTGAGCCTGAAGCTGAATCCTAGCTGAAAGTAAACGCCATGCGATTACTTGAAATTGCCGTTACGCTTACATTCAGCCACCCCATGCGACATTCTTAGCAGCAATAGATGCATGCATGTCAGCCTGCATAGGTGTTCCAGAACGATGCCAAGCGAGCCTTATGGCTTCGTGTCCGGCTATTCTCGGTCCGGGTGACGAAGCACAGCCGCCGTCAAGCCTGAGAGTACCGAACACGGCCCAAGAGATCATTTCAAGGCAAGCCGAGTTAGCGTAATTACCCGACGGGACGAGCCAATCTTGTAGCTACATAAGTATTTGGAGTTTGCTGAGATTTTTTTTTTCCATCCCAAATTGTTCCGACATAGGTCTTATCACGCCTCATGGAAGCAATGTTCGCTTTAATCGAACTAGACTTGGATAGGCTTATGTAGTGTTACAAAGGCACAGTGCCGGTTCCAAAGCAAACCTACTGAAGTATATGGTCTTGTACTACGGCGTTCAGGTATCTTGGAGAGTATGAGCACCGTTGTATAGGGCTAGGGTTGGGGTTTTAATCGAATTCAATGTTTATTTGTACTTCAAAGCTAGACGCCCTTTTCTTCAAAGGTCGCTGAACGCAATAATTGGCGGCTCATCCATCTCACAGACAGCCCATGCCCATACCGCGCTAGGCAGATAGTTGAGGTATGGAGATATATCTGCTGTGTAGCTTGCTTGATGAAAAATGTTGGGATCTGTTGTTTTGAAGTTTTCAATGGATACCGGGGTCGCTAGCGCAAGGAAGTGGGTTCTTTGAGGGCCGCGAGGCAGTGCTCTGAGTCGTTAGATTAGCAAGGACAGTGCAGGAAATGAGACAGCGTACAAAGCATTTCCGAGAATGCCATGGCAGATGCTAGGTTCCTTTCTGAGTAGCCCACGTTCCCATACGAGGGCTTCACCCTTTGATATGGCATTTTCGATCCGTTCCTTTAAGTTTGGAAAATAAGGCCGAAGAACTTTAAGGCAGATAATATATCCGGCAGCGCCATGGCAAAATTGCACCAGATCAGAGTGCGTTTTCGATTCGGTCCCTGATGCAGGCCAATTACCTTCTGGATCCTGGAGGTCGAGGAGATCAACTAGCCGACCTTCAAGTCTTGGCGCGATGCTGGGTTTGCTCATAACAAGCTGGGTAATGATTCCAATATCACCGTGACAAGGGCCAAGAAACCGTTTCTTGCCAAATTTCCAATGTCCTTTTTCGGCCTCGTTCATGATTTTCTCTGCAATCTTGTCGATATAGGGTTCAATAACAGGTGCATAATTCGGGACATGCTGTTTCACCATCCGCAAAATGTACAAGATGCCGGCTCTTCCATAAAACAACTCTGCGGGATAAGGGTCTTCGCCTGTGTAGGGCCCGATGTACTCATGTACATGCTTGAGAAATAAGTCCAAATCAGGCTTTGAACCAGAAATGGATGCTCGAATGGCATCGACAGAGAGTTTCTCGCTGTGAAGCCCACCACTGCCGCTTTTAAATCGTATGTGGCCCGGTAGTGGCTTCATGTATTCCTTCATCCAAGCGGAAATATCATGGCCATCAACTTGAATATCCGGATAGAGAGTAGAAACTCGAAGTAGTAGGTATACCAAACTTGTATATCCACTGAATATTCCCTTTTGTTTGGCTTCGGGGTACTTGTCAACGGGTGGGTAAGTGCGGATAAGCTCCGTCAGCGCTTCAACGAGCAGCTGCTTCGGTGAGCGGGATAGAGATTGCAACGGCCCATCGTTTGGAATATATCTTTGTCCCATTGTTGGCGCTTTGGCTGTAAATGTACGTTGCTAGGAAGTGCATGTCCAGCTCCTATCTATTTGAACTACGCAGCCCACTGTTAGGGAGTCCTCTGTGCGGGGGTGGCGATGATAACGACACTGTGACGCTAACTTGCGGCAAGACGAAGGGGCTTTGCTGCTTTTATGGTAACGGGCGCATCACTGAGTCCATAGACTGGTCACTTGAGAACCCTTCTCGCGCCATGTTATGTATTTGGTCGTAGCATGAATGAATTTTTCGTTTTTTTTTATATACGAGAATAGCTCAAAGTACAAAAACAACCTCATGCACTCCTGTTTCTCAAACTCCTGGACTGTATAGGTGCCTACTTCACCTTTGCGCATGCTTAGCATTAACTGTGGACTGCAAAATAGCGCTTCCAAATACCTTCCCTAAAACTTAGACAATTACAGTTTTGAGCGAATACATTTACCATAAAGAGATTCAAAACTAGCCACCTCTTTCGCAGAGTATGGCAGCCCGAAGCTGCTATGAGAGATGTCTAACGTCTTACCGAGAGACTGGCGATCGAACGCAAGGTACTCGTAAAGCTGGGCAATGAGACTCTCCATTATCAGTTGGTTAGTTCGTGGGTTTTCGGATAAAACCCACTGCCTCCAGCGCTGTATTTGCTTTTGTCTAGTGGCTGAACTCACTACAGGAGATGTGATCAGCAGCTAGGAATGGTATCCGAGCCCACTAATTCTACGACTACCTCCACCTACGGCACTGTGACCCAAAAATTGTACGGCCGTACAGATCTCCAGTTGAAAACTTCAGGGGTTATAGAATTAGTGTTGTCCGGAGGACAACGCTTCACTTCAACCGTGCATATTCGTGCATGCGCGCATCTTACAGGGTCCTCAGCGAACAGTTTGTAAGCGGATGAAAGAGGCGATGAAGAACGATGGTAGACCTAGCAGCCGAGAGGCTGGCAATCCGGCACTACATCACGATTCAGGCGACGAGAGGACTCCGTTATTGAACCCACCAGAGTCGGCCGAAGATGTGGCGCAAGATGATGAGAGAACCATTCTAGCTGAAAAGATACCAACTACTCGCCTGGTACTCATTTTTGGCACCTCCTGGACTGGGGTCTTTCTCGGATCCCTTGACTCGACCATCATTGCGACGCTCTCCGCCCCAATCGCAAGCGAGTTCAACTCACTCACCCTTCTCTCCTGGATTGCTACCGCATATCTCATCGCCAATGCAGCTTCCCAGCCCATTGCTGGTCGATTGACTGATATCTTTGGGCGAGGTCTCGGTCTCGCGATCAGCAATGTCTTGTTTGGCTTGGGGAATCTCATTTGCGGTCTCGCTACGAACCAGTATGTTATGATAGCAGGACGCCTGATCGCGGGCATTGGTGGAGGTGGATTGATCAGTGTCGCGACGTTTCTGGGGTCTGACATAGTACCGCTCCGGAAACGAGGCCTCATCCAGGGAATTGCAAACTTGTGGTTTGGTTCCGGCGCTCTACTCGGTGCTGTCATAGGGGGGCTCTTTGAAGACCACACAAAGCTCGGCTGGAGGCTCGCATTCCTCGTCCAAGTGCCACCTGCACTCCTGTTGGCACCTGCTGCCTGGTTTCTCATTACTGTGAAGCCGAAGCAATCTGATAAGTCGTATCTCGCACGAATCGATTTCCTTGGCGTTTTCTTCACTTGCTCATTCCTGATACTACTACTCTTGGGTCTGAACACGGGAGGTACTATAGTTCCGTGGAAACATCCTCTGCCGCTGACGACACTCCCTCTCTCTATACTACTCTTTGCGGGATTTATTTGGTGGGAAGGCCGGGCGTCGCAGCCAATTATCCCAATGAGCCTTCTCATGCATCGCACCATTGTTGCTGCTTCTATTGCCAGCTTCTTCATCACCATGCTACTGATGACCTCTACGTTCTATATTCCTCTTTACCTTCAAGTGCTTGGTGACTCAACCACCACTACTGGAGTCAAGTTCCTTCCGTCTCCGCTCGGCGCGTCTCTTGCGGCGCTCGGTACGGGCTACGCAATGGCATGGACTGGCAAATACCTCCGACTGGCTATCCTTGGTACCTTGATCTTAATTGCAGGCACAATACTATTTACTCTCCAAAATGAGAATAGCTCTGCATGGTTGACATGCATCGGTTTACTTTGTGTCGGTGGTGGATACAGCACTGTCTTGACAACTACACAAGTAGCATGTATTGCTGCGGTAGATCATTCACAGCAGGCCGTCGTCACTTCCGCAACATGTAAGTGCATAACCATTTCACGTCTTTTTAGCAAGTCTCACAATCCCTACAGTTCTCGCGCGGAGTATAGGCGGTACCGTGGGAATAACTATGGCGTCTGCGGTGTACCAAAACACCTTGAAAGAAAGGCTTTGGGGCCGATTTGGTGACGCTCCTGGTGCCTCTGAGCTGATACCCCGTATTTTGGATGGACTTGAAGGCTTAAGGAACCTTCCCGAAGGCTGGTGGAACGGAGTTATAGCATCGTTCATGGAAGCTTTCCGAGGCGTGTGGCTGATGACGCTTTGCTGGGCTATATTTGCTACGATAAGTGTCTCTTTCATGATACAACACAAACTCCATTCAAGACTTGATAGATCCTAAAATACACAGTTCAACCTGACCATAGCATATCTGTTTTTGCAAACACAACACTACCCTGATGTCGACGTGATTCAAATTTCCACTTTATCATTGCAGAAGAACATTGGTGATTACTGAGGAAATCATGCCCATGATCAACGCCGATGTGGGACTGCGACGCGACAGGTTGAAGATCTCAAAGTCATGCATGCAAGCCATTGCACACACCAAGCCACAAGAAACACCAGACTGTTGAAGAAAGCGTGCAAAAGCCTCACCGTGCGGCCTAAGTCCGTCTACTTCCGCGGTGACAATGGTAGTTGGAGGCATGTATTTCTTTGCTTGCTCTGCACTCATGCGACCAGGTGCGCCGAGGAGGCTATTGCGGTCTTCTGGTGACGCAAAGTATGCGGACACTTGCTGATCGAACCACTCTCTGTTTGAAAGGGGCCCTTCGCCAAGCTCTTGGGCAGTGTCCAGCGTTGGATGGAGCATGATCTGGTGTGCAATGTTGAAGCCTAGTGATCGATCGACGTTGAGAATAGACATTGCAGTAGCAAGCTGGCCTGCGAGGCGATTAGCATTTGGCTTGGGTTAAAGGAAAATTGTCGGCTTCACTTACCAGCAACACTGTCGCTCGCGACAACAAACTTATCCACTTTTAGCCCTAGATTTTGGCCAGTTTTGACAATATGCTGAAGTACCTCAACACACTGCTCGTGTTGTGCTGGGAATTGGCGATCTGGAGCTAATGTGTATTCCGGGAATACGACCGCAACTTGCGATCTTGTCACCAACTCGCAGATAAATTCTTTCCATTCACTACACGATGACAAAGTTAGCTATGTAAATTGGGTTGCTCATGTAGGCTATTTCATTCAATGATAAGTCGGGTCACTTACCTAGCTCCACCAAAAATAAAGCCGCCGCCATGTATAAAATATACGAAGGGGATATCCTCCTTGCCTTCTGGCTTATACAAGAAAGCCTTGACATCTCCGTTTGACGTAGAGACAACTTCATCAGAAATTGCAACACCGTTATATTCCTTGGGGTTTGCTTGTAGCTGCTGGAACACAGCACGCTGTTCGTGAACGGTGAACTCTTGCGGCTGTTTGCCGCCGAGAACGGTCGCCATGCCTACTAGCATAGTTGTGTTCTCCGCGTCAGTGCCGGGGCCGGCCATCGCGTTTTGTTCACTGGACATTATTTCTTGAATTGGCTTTTTTTTCTTGAATAAATACTAGTCTTTGCTTCGTTTTCGCTTGAATTTTGGTGATTGGAGTCAATGGGCGGTTCCTTGACTTCTTATTTATGGGCATGAGCATAACGGCGGCTGAAGCGCCACCATAACGCTCACAAGAATGAAGCTGAAGCGCCACACAAATGCCGAGGTGACATTAACGGCGCTTCAACTATTATCAACGCGCTTCATTCTATGCGGCTGAATAACGCCAAGTTCTTTGGCTCTCAGCCCAATGGCTATTTTGCATGACTTCTACAGTAAGCGCTTGGCTGACAGGGCCACTTACACAAAAAGATGTGACATCAAGATGTTCTAGAACACCAACATGGGCGACATGGCGTCTGGATTGGTTTCTAGAGCTACAATTTTATTTTTCGAAGCGGGTTTACTTCACTTTGGATCCGGTAGGCTCGTCGTCGACTCGGGTTGTGAGTGAGCATGTTTGTAAAGCATTATGTTGAGCAGCCTAATACAGCGGGCAAGTTAACGCAGTTTAAATAAGTACACTAGTTTCGTTTGAGTTGCTTCTGTGCAATGGCCTTTCCAATCCTCTTCCACGCTCCAATACCTTCCACAAAGCAGCTAATCTCCCACTTCCACCAAAGCGCAGACCAGCGCGGTACACCATGTTTGCGCATGCGAAGCTGGTCGAATAAAACAGCCTCAAAGGCATGAGAAATAGCAATCCATCTTACGACGTTGCGCATAATCCAGAAAAACTGTTCTGGGCCGCCGGGGAAGAATTCCTTCAGCAAATCCCATGCCTTGCTGCCGGGTACGATCCACGGTGAAGCTGCGCCGGCGCCGTACAGGGTCAGTATGGCGGCAATGGCGACCCAATCAACGGCTCCTGGTTTAGAAAATTCAGTGATGGTGACAGCACCCGGATTGCCGCTTTTGCGCGCGTTTCCTGCCATGTTGAAATGGCTGATTATGCGTAGGAAGTTGCCGAGGTTCACAGCCAATGAGTGGAGGCGAGCCGATACCGTTTCCGATACTGGCAATGCACCGTTTCTGTAGTAAGAGCTTTAGGTAGCGATATCAAATTTGTTGCGACGAAAAAAAATTGAATCTGAGAGAACAATGAGCAAAGTATGAGATCTCGGTGATAGATGTTGTGAATGTTACGTTGACATCAGCAGCGCCGACTGCCGAGTTAAACTTACCGAAACGGCCCCGCGCGGATTATCGGGGCAACTATCCGACCGTCGAATATAAGAGCACACGAGTATTGATAAAGCAACCAATTCATTACAAGGTTGGTGGCATTTATTACTTGGCCTCGGCATCTCTTGGTCATTGGAAATTTCTTAAGTAACTTCTCACGTCATTATTATTCTATGTTCTGAAGAGAATACTTGAGGGAGCATCTGCGGGCTCTACATGATAGGTTCCTGTGCCGTGCTCAACCTCGACGGTCATGCTCATTTGTGCTAAATACAATCGCACCACAGAGATGAATTCAGACTTATTTAAACTTACTCAACTTGTCTCATTTGTAAAGAAACACGCAATTTCTGTCATGCTCTACTCCAGTAGCCCCAGTTGAGTATGACTCAACGTTATGAGTCGCCGCTAAATACAAGGCTGGTTGGTGCTATTGGGCTAAGCCTGCGAATTTCCTGTTGAGGAAGGTCATCCACAGAACGTTTGTGGTGTCTTGCGATAGAATGGTTCAATAGCGACAAGATAAACAGCATCCAGAACGCACACTTTTGACGGCTCCCTCTCTAGTAGGCAATTTTAAATCTTCTATATCAAGAGGCCGTGCTCGGCTTGCTCAAGTTATTCTAGAACTAGAAAAGAAGGGAAAACGCCAACGACAACGAAATCTTTAACAAAGGTCTCTGCGCAAGAACTGCATCAGCCAACATGTCGACACCGTTCGCTCGTTCTGCGATTGAGATTAAAACGCCTCGCGTTCTAATGCGCACAGCTGTCGAGTCGGACAAAGAAGCATTCCATCAAAATCTTATCAATCCCTCAAACACTCCTTTTCAAGACACAGAAGTGAACCTCACGTTGGATCAAGTCTCCCAAAGGATTGCCTTTTTCGCAAAAGCAGCAGCCGAGGGTAAGCATGGCTGGATAGTTTTTATTTTGCGGGAGAGTGGAGATTTCCTTGGCTATGGAGGCTATAATGCTCTGGAAGAAGTGGACGCTGAGGAGTTTCTTGGCTCAAAGGCCACTTCATCGGGGAGGAAGTACTTGGCTGACTGGGGTATTATGCTTGATCACAAGTGTTGGGGTAAGGGCTACGGTCGCGAAATAAGTATTGGCCTTGTCGAGTTCGCGCGGAGCATGGGCTGTGAGCTGTTTCGAACAGAGACTAGTACGGACAATGAGCCATGGAGAGCACTCATGAGGGGCATCGGTGTTGGATCTTGTGAAAACCTCCAAAAGGCTAGCTACGATCAGAACAAGGAGGTCTTGTGCTGGCGGTGGGATCTTGACAAATGGGAGAAGTGCAAAGAGAAACTGCTAAATGTTGGCAAATGGACAGGGCTTCAGCAGTAGCGAATAGTTTTAAAAGCGCGTTACGCTCTATATACCTGACATATTTTCGACGTTTGCGCCATCCATGTCTTGGAAATATTGGTCAAGCAGGCTCTGCCACAGCTGTCAGTATTGCATATAATATATTGCAGCATCATACATACCCAGTCAATTATTTCGGAGCCATCAATCATCTGCGACATGCTATCGATATAAGGCAGCTCCATTTCATTGCCCTCCGATATCGACTTCTGTTGCGTCTCCGACACCTTTCGTACCATGAGATCGATCGCTTCAGCAGCCATTTGCGTTTCTCTAGAAGACGGAGTATAAGACCGAAAATTCTGGCAGGCCGATTGTAAAGAGTTGAATGCTCTGTCAGGAAATTCCCTTTGTAATGCCGCTACATCCTTCTTTAGCTCAACAGAAAGATCCAAGCAGACAACCATAGCGGCCAGAAGAAAATCGTGCACAGAGAGGGACGAAAACATCCACTGATCTTCATGTAACCGACCACCTGGCTCACAAGCCTGGCTTATATCTGCCTGACGGTCCAGTATCTCAAGCGCCGCCTGAACGCAAGCTCGTCTCGAGGCTGCATAGGATTGGCTGTGGCTATCATAGTTCACAAAGCGCCGCAACAGAATGACGATGCCTTTCAAGTAAAGTAACTCAAGTGTACACCTCTCCAGAATGAGGCCCGTTGGATCTGTAAAGCAGCGGTTTATGTCTCTTCTCTTGTGGGACTCTGGGATACCCTCATACGCCTGACGCATTTCATTCTCCAAAGAAAGTGTCGCTGCGTACGGTGCCGGTGTCGGCAGCTGTATGTGCTGCACAATTTTCTTGAAGACGCTCATTATTGAAGATTTCACTATAATGTACAAGACTGGTGTACGCTCAGATAGTGGCCGTGATGACGGGAGCTCCATCATGCCGACCTGAAGATCAGCATGGTCTAGGTTTCTGGGGAGATGCGAGTCACAACAGTCGATGGGAATCATACTCGGAAACCCAGCTTGGAAAGACATTAGAGCGTCAACCTGGACAATGTTTACCCATACTCTTCGTCTCATTTCGCCATCAAATATCGAAATTCCTTTAAGTGTGTCTGGATCGCGGTGGTAGCCCATACGAATCGCTAGACGAATGGTAGTTCCCATTTCGAACCATAGGTGGCTAGTGAGGCGGCCGGAGCGAAGAAAGCAGCTTTGCATGTGGAATAAAAATGTCTCGACCGCATACTCATTGGCTGCAGCATATCGCCCTAGGATTAATAGCTGTACTGTTGCTTGCTGTAGTACCTTTGGTGATGGCACCATCGCGCCCGTCGCTGGAAGATTTGCAGTTTCACGTAGAGCTGAACTAACGCTGAGAATGGCGAAAAGGAGAGCAATCCACAATGGTGATGTTGTTGAAGGTGATTCCCAAAATAGTTTGTACTACAATTTGATCAGCGTCAGTTTTATGCAGTTTGGCAGCGTTGAGGCAAGCTTTACCTCATCTTGGAACTTTGTCGGGTGAATTACCCCTGTATCTTGGCAATCAATAAAAGTCGCGAAAAGGATTAATCATATTTCAATCTCACCTAGAGTCATAAAATTTGTGCTAAAGTACCAAGATAGGAGCATATCGCATATCGGCTGCTCGGGCAGAAAAGAAAGCACTTCGTCGAGTGTAGCGTCTTGCTCGGCACCGAAGAGAAAGCTTGCATCAGATCCCTGCAACTCGCTTGGCCTCTGCGTTTTGTGCTCAGAGGAGACTGTTTGCGTTGGAGATAGATGTTCGCGGACTTCTCTGATGTCTTCCAGAATAGACTGCCAGTGGCTAGGATCTATGTAATTGACCTGCCCATCGTCCGATTCGTGCAAATGTGGTGTGGCCGGTGTCAGCCTCTCATTGACTGTCATGGACGAAGACGAGGGGCCTTCATTCTGCTTTGGCATATTAACTGTCTGCTTTGACAGAATAGACGATACTAGTGTTTCTAGGCTATCAAGCCTATCCTTGAAATCGTGTGTCCTGGCCTTTGCTGAGCCACCGGCTCCACTGCTTCCCCGGACTGCATTGGAAGCATAATAACAAGACTCGGCTTTCTTTCGTTTTAAACACGTATCACACGGCAATGAACGATTGCATTTTAATCTATTAGTGATATCAGTATACCTCACAAGACCCAATTTGATTTCATAAAAACGAAAGTACTCACTTGCGGGTGCGACAAGGCTCGCAAGAGACTGGCGGCCTGTTTCGTTTTTCAATCTTTCTAGCCACGCTGTCCATGCTGTCCGAGATATTATGCGAAAGGGAAATAATAGAGATGTTATGAAACAGATATTTAGCTGTTTTATTAATTACCGCACCAGAGTGCTGCGGTTCTCATCTGTGGTAACATGGAAAAGAGTCGGGTTCGCTAAGCGGAGTTATTAACCCCGCGTTCGCCTGCAAACTCCGATGCGATCTCCGGCCCTCAGCCTCAACCACTTGTCGCAAGAGTTGGTGGTCAGATCTGGTACGGACTTATTATTTCCGTATTCAAACCCTCGAAATAAGGTTTTGGAGTGTAATATATAAATGTCATAAACCTCTGATTCCGTAGCTTTCTCGATACTCTGCAACAAACTTTTGTACGTTTCAGATCTGCAAATGTGACAGAACAACTCAATTGCATATACGCCATTCTCAGCACTTTACACCAAGAAGTTACCATGTCTACCTCATCAGCTCTCCGTGGCGCCGCTATAACTGTGCTTTCCAAGTTCTTTGTTACTCTGCCTGTTCCCTCACCCGACACAGATCTATCCGATCAAGTTTTCATCGTCACAGGCTCCAATGGGGGCTTAGGACTAGAGGCTGTCCGCCACCTCTCGCGTCTCGGCGCCGGGAGAATCATTATGGCTGTTCGCAATGAAGAAAAAGGTCGTGAAGCCAAGGAGACAATACTCGCGTCAACTGGCCGCTCTACTTCGTCCATCGAGGTATGGCTTCTTGACATGGCCAGCTACGATTCCATCAAAGAATTTGCAAAACAATCCTCTGCTCTGCCAAGGGTAGATGGTATTCTGGCTAATGCTGGAATCATGACTCGAAGCTTTGAGCTCCGTGATGGTACTGAGCAAACCCTGACAGTGAATGTCATTGGTACTTTCTTGTTATATCTCCTCCTAGCGCCGAAAATGCGGGACTCTTATCGACAAACAGGAAATATCTGCCGCTATGTTATTCCAAATAGCGCACTGCATTATATGTCTCCCATTACGGATTTGAAAGTCCGATCAGAGGGGCTATTTGGACGATTGAGTGATCCCAAGAAAGCAGACATGGCAGGGCGCTATAGCCTGAGCAAGCTCCTCGTCATTTACGCCGTTCGAGAGTTGGGCAGGAAAGGGGCTGAGGCTAGTAAGGGTCGCGTTATAATCAACACACCAAATCCCAGCTTCTGCCAGTCAAAGCTGGCGAGAGAGAGTCAAGGGAGCTCCGCTTTCAGGCTCGGTGAGAAGATCTTTGCTCGCACCACGGAAGAAGGTAGTCGAACAACTGTCCACGGGTTATTTGCAGGCGAAGAGAGCAATGGTCAATACCTGACCAATTGTCATGTCGAAACGTAAGCTCCTTTGGTGTCATATTATCATTGAACGAAGATTTTTCGCTTACAAGAAACTCGCAGACCATCGTATGAAGTCACAGGGAAGTGGGGGCAAGAGACTCAAAAGTACTTCTTTGGCGAGCTTCTCACCAAGCTCGAGGAAATTCAGCCTGGAATCTCGGCAAATATTTAAAAATAAAAATAAAAATAAAAACAAAAAGGCAGGCAACGTGGTATATATATAAAGGTTTAATTAGCTTGGAATACTAATGCTATATTTAATGCTGGTAAATTTTATGCTCCAATAACTCCTTGTAGCTTTTAGTTTTGGCATTTATTTCAGCGGCAAGACGCCGCCTTGGGGCGAGCCATCTGGCGGGGGTGAGACTGAGGCTCTCTCAACACGAGCAGGAGCTTTTCCGGGCATGTCAACATTAGATACAGGGTGATGCAGATCCATGCTGGTATGGCTCATTGGGTTGATCTGGTTGGATGCTGAGCCGAGGTATCCGGTACCGGAGGGTGAAATAACAGGCGCAGGTTCTGGTCGCACGACATCGGCACCTGTCGCAGCATTTTCTTCGTCAAACTCGAAGCGATCCATTTCTTTTTCGTTAAAGTCCTGACCGGGGTTGGCTGTCTCGTATTCTAGGACACGAACCAAGTGGTAGAAAGTGGCAGCAATGACACTACCCAGACCAGGTCCCACCCAGTAGATCCAGTGATATGACGGAAAACTATGCAAGACGACGGCCGGTCCAAATGATCGGGCTGGATTGAGTGAGCCGCCGGTAAAGTATACGCCAGTCAGCTCCGAGATGAAGAGCGACAGACCGATACCAACTGGCGCGAGGAAAGTACCCTTGTGCTTTTCAGCAGCCAGCATGATGATTGTGAAGATGAGCTGGGCGGTAAGGAGCGCTTCAATAAAAAGGCCCTGAACGACACTTGTTTTACCCCCGAGAGTTGTCGCAACCTGGAGCTCACCAGGGAAGAGAACATAGACGATACCGGCGGCGGAGGTGGCAGCGAGGATTTGGGTGATGGCAACAAGCAGGCCACGAATCCAACCTACTGAGCCGATCAGGACGAGGGCTAGAGTGACGGCTGGGTTAAACAGGCCTAACGAATAGGGCTTTTGTTAGTTTTGTTCTGCTCTCCAGCGACGCAAGGCTTCATCATCCTCTACTTACCACCACTGATGCGGAAGAATACCCAAGCATTGACGGCCAAGCTGAAGCCAAAAGCAAGAGCAATGTAAATAAGAGTGCCAGTGTCCGGGTAGTCAGCGATACTGACATCGTTGGCCGAGGCGCCAGACTGGGCGGCGTTGGAGACTTGGGTGGCGGAGAAGGCGCAGAAGAGGAAGAGGAATGTGCCGGCAAATTCACCAATGATGGCGACTAAGTGGTTACGGGCCTTGTTGGGCAGATATCCTAGCAGCGGGAGGCGAAGTTCGTTCAATGGGCCGTCAGGGGAGTCGGTTCTGTCCCGGGTCATGCCCGGGAGGTAAAGCCATCGGGTAGTAGGCTCGTTGATCTGCATCGTGGCGTCGGGCGAGGCGCTCAAGGGCTATATGGCTATATGGTGGTGAGAGCAGGAAGATAAGAGTCTTGTGCTCAACAGGGTCGCAGTCGACAAAGAAGTTTTGTATACCAATGTATCCGTATATTGATTCAGTATTCAGTAGAAGAAGAAGGAGACCACGTGCGCGCGCGTATAGCCGCGACACTTCTCTATATATACGACGCTACGGACCACTTACGACCAGCCGTTGAATTTTTTTTTCCCTCCCCTTTAAAGTGCTTTGTTCTCCTCATGTAGATCTTTTTTCAAGGGCATAGCGAACCCGGGTAGTGGAGAAGAGCGAGTACCAAACAGGCAAAGCAAAAGTGCAAATAACCGGTTTCTGAGTCGTCTAGTCTTGATGAGAAGGCAGCGTTTGGACGGGCGCTAATCCAGTTCAGTGCTTAGACACCGCGCTACGGTGGGCGCATTACGCCATGGCCCGCCAGAAGCGCTAAAAATGCCCGAAATATCTGGTAGTGAGATTCAGGAAAACTCTGGCAGAGCCTCTTTTCGCACCTTTGTTCGGAGACCCGACATCCTGTAGAATGCCGTTGGCTATGGGAGGACGGACGCGCTTACACACTTTGCAAGACGGGCTCTAGGCTGTAAGATGACGGACTCTGGATCCGATCAAAGGGAGATTGTAATTACACGCATACAGTAATTAGCCAAGCCACTCAGCAAGGGGAGCAGGTTCGTCGGTTAGTCGATTCCGAGGGCAAGGAATCTGGTGGGGCGGAGGCTGGGGATGAGACCTTGCCTGCAGCCTCTTTATTGTGATGCCCTTGTCCGTGTTCTGTATCCGAACAAGGGGTGACAAGACAGCGTGGTTCTAGATCTCTGTCAATTAGTCTAGAGACAATGTCCCCCTCCATTGTGCTTTTCGTCTAGAATTGACTCCAGCGGTCCTTATCGAGGCATTCTCGAGCCCTTTTTCAGCCGAGGTTCAGAAGTTTTTTTGCAAAATTCCCTTTTTGGGACTTATGACGAGATGGTGACTAAGCACGACTTTGCAAGATTTTCCAAATTGACGCTTTGTAGATGGATTTTTTATAAATCTCATCTCTAGCGAGCAGGTTTAGATAGTGTATTATCTCATTGGTAACATTTCCTAGCTTGCCTTATTTTGGGTGTTAGGCTACGTTACTGGTTTGACCCTGCGCACACGATGCAATGTGATGTTCAAAAATCACGCCGTGTTGAAGCGCACTGGATGCATGATATGTATCGCTATTAATTAAACTTCTATACTAAAGCTCATTGGATGGTAGATTTCCGTTATTCTTACTATTTTAGCAACAATGGGTGCTGCTGACAGCCATGTGGTTCGTGAAATCTAGCCTTTGCAATAGGTTACCCTATACGAGATGGAGAATTTGGTAAATGGCGGCAAGAATCAACTAGAGCCAGTTAGGGTGGATTGGTCTTTTTCGCTGTTTATTGAAATCATAAAAGATGAATTAAATAAATAGAAGAGTCCGAATAAGACTCGTCTTTGGCTAGCCAACGCACATTGGCCATCCAATTTTGGCAGAGCTGAGAGGGGTATGGAAACTTCAGTGACGTCATTTAGCACACTTTCGAATCATCCTTGTCTTTAATGTCTTCTTACAATTTTGGTTATTGTATGTGATATCAACTCTCATTCGAAGGTTGGAACCAATCCCATCATAAATATCTATAAAACATTGGCGATATTTGGTCCATTTAACCCCAAGCTTTAGATCATTTCCTGTTCCTGCATTGGGCTCGTGCCGTCATCGCCAGATTCTCCGCTTGATCTGCGTGGCTGGTCCCACAACCACAAGGCTGCAAAAGATAAGATCGTCCTACAAATTGGGATTCGTTTCCGCTTGTACTATTCGACCGTACGAGTATAATACTTCTTGCACGACTATAACTATGATAGGACAGCTTAATCACCCAATGGGTTTGTTACGATCCAATCACTTTGCCATGTCTAAAGTCAATGCTTCGTCAAAGCATCACGGAAGCTGCTTCCCCGCATCACAATCACAATGACGTTGAAGCCACCGGCCATGAAGCTCGCGGATATGTGCGGAGTAGCTGTCCATACAGATACATTTGCATCTGGATTTTCACTCGCCCATTTCTCCAATAGACTTACTGCCTGAGAAACGTGGTGTAAACTTTACGTCAATGAAAAGGAAAGTTCTGGACCAACACGCCCACGGAGCGCGGCTTGCACCGGTCGTGGGTTAGTAGCAGGTCCAGTTCTCAAAGACAATTGCATCAGCCTGATGACAGATACTGCAAGCAACGTCCAGATATTTGAGATACTACCCAGCAAGGTGGACGAGAGTAACCATTAACGGCAGAAGGTGCCCACAGAAACTGCGGTTACAGCGTCATAGAGCCTTAGTTTGGCTGGTCTTGTACCGGGCCCATGGGCGCCCGAAGGAAGTAGCTCCAAAACATATTGAGCACTAAGGCAGAATGCAGCCCACCACAACAGATTCCAAAGTGTTACCCCACAATATAGCTTGGCTGATGTCGGAATAGTTGTGCATACCCGCCCTACAAAATGTCTATAAAAGCTGTGTGGGAGCTCCGAGCTATAGCTTTTTTAAATTGATCTCTTTCTCAGACACATCAAAAGTACCAGAAAAAGAACAAAAAAATATGAAGACCTCTACCTTTGTCCCCGTTCTCGGCGCGCAGGCCGTTGCCGCCAACTACATGTGCCCTGCTCCCCTGGGCATGACTGATGTCGATTCCATTGTGTTCGGCTACAAGGTCCAGGCTCTGCTTGAGAGCTACTACAACAGCGTTGATGTCAACGCTACCTTCTTTGGTGGCCTTCCCATGGCTGACCAGGAGGCCATGAACGGCGAGACTGTTGCCGCTAACATGGTCACCAACGTCATGGGTCTCTCCAAGCAGGCCATGCTCGGTGGCAAGGCCCTCAAGATGGCCGGCATGGAAGCCATGAAGGCTGACGGCGGCGAAGCCATGATGCCCAAGGAGTGCGACTACAACATGCCCATGCCTTCTGACGGCATGGCGCATCTCAAGAATGCCTACTTCCTCGAGGCCACCATGTGCGGTGCCTTTATTGGTCTCGCCGACTACGTCAGATCGCCTGAGGCTTCCTTCCTCATGGCCCGTCTGGCTGCTGAGCACGGTATCCACGCCTCTGGCATCCGCGCCAACATGCAGGCTGTCGGCTTCGACCCCGAGAGCGAGATGCTCACCCCTGCCTTCACTCCCGAGCACATCATGATGACTGGTGACGACCGCGAGGTCGGTAAGCTTGGTGGCTGGCTCAACGGCTGCGCCATGCAGGCTCCTGAGGCTCCTTGCGGAGGCACCGTCGAGATTGGCTCTCTCCTGGCTGACCTCACCGGCCAGTCCGGCGATGGCCACATGGACTGCAACAACGGCAATGCCGACAAGGGTGACGACAAGGGCAACCAGGACAACATGAATGGAAACAACGGAAACAACAACAACGGCGGTGGTGGCAAGGACATGGACAACGACAACGACAACGACATGGACAATGACAATGACATGGACAACGACAACGACAATGACAACGACAACAATGACTCTCCTCCCCCGCCCGCCGTCACCGGTGCCGCATCCCAGCTGAAGGGTGCCGGTCTCTCCATCGCCGGTGCTGTTGCTGGTGCCGTGTACCTCCTGTAAAGATACAAACGCGGAAGTAATGAAACTAAAAGAGATTTCCATGTAAATTGCAAAAGTATAGTTACTTCATTTAATGGAACAGTCTTGTACACAATTGTATACTGCTAGTCACATATAGCACTCACAAGTGAATATTAGTAGATGATCACCTTGCCAATATGCTGCAGTTTGGTCTGTAACGCTGAGGCCCATCACCTCGCAAGGCTGACGTCAATGAAGATTAGATGCTTTTTGTATACTAGCAGCAGAGCAGCGATTAAGAGAGACACCTCCGAGGATGCGCGGATGTGGTTTAATAGCTGTGCCGGCTTGAATAGGCCAGTGGATCCCGGACCTATCTCCGATTATTCTGCCCAAAAGAGCTCTCGGACCGACTTTATGGTAACCAATCAACTGCTACGGCTCTTCAGCCAATCCTATCATTGAGCATCTCCGTAACCGGCAAGAATCTTACGTTGCTGATCAGCTCGTTGAATCTGGGACTTATATTATATAGGACGTTTCATTCTTGGAACTAGTAGCCACATCAGGGTTTCTCAGAACCTCGATTGGAGAGACCAGGCAATGCCGATTTCTCCTCGTGGACCAAGTTAGAGCGAATGGAAGCAAGATTGAACCGCTTACAGAAGCTGGCCTACTGACCATGTTTGAGAATCATCATGGTGAACTTCAGGGCTAAAAACGGAAATCCGCCACAAATACACACTGACTTGATGTCGCTAGCCATTTTCACAGCCCTCTCGACAATGCGGAGTCTCCGCAGGGCCAAGTGTCAAGTAGCGTAAGCCAACCCCGCCTCTCGTGAGCAACTGGCGTGAAATGAATACTTGCCAACCTCGCGACACTTGACATTTGCTCTTCATATTGTCACATTTGGTGAGCCATATAAAAGTGACTGTCTACCGTGAGGTTTCTCTTTTAAATGCCCAAAGCATTGATTCTTGGAAGCACTCTTCTCTAAGCCATTCTGCCCTAACACAAACGTCAGCTGCTCTTTAGCACCGAACAACATGGCGTCTGCTCATAAAAGAAAGTGGTGGAAAGAGACTGTTGTCTACCAAATCTATCCGGCGTCCTTTTGTGACGGAAATGGCGACGGCGTTGGCGACATCCGAGGCATCACTGCGAAGCTCGACTACATTGCGAGCTTAGGTGTTGGGGCCATCTGGGTTTGTCCGACCTATGATAGTCCACAAGTCGACATGGGGTATGACATCTCCAATTTTGAAGACATTTACCCCCCATATGGAACGCTACAAGACATGGAGACGCTCATCAAAGAAGCCCATGCACGGGGCCTGAAGATAATATTGGACCTGGTGATCAATCACACCTCTGACCAACATGCGTGGTTCAAAGAATCCCGTTCTAGTAAGAACAACCCGAAACGCGATGGGTATATTTGGCGACCTGCCAGATACACTCCCGGTGGCGAAAGGATCCCTCCTAATAATTGGCGGTCCTGCTTTGGCGGCGAAAGCGCGTGGCAATGGGACGAAGGAACCGAGGAGTACTACCTCCATCTATTCGCAGCTGAGCAGCCAGATCTCAATTGGGAAAATCCAGAGACGAGAAAAGCTATTTATGCTTCTGCAATGGAATTCTGGCTTGAAAGAGGAATTGACGGCTTTCGCATCGATGTCGTCAACTTGTATAGCAAACCCCCAGGCCTACCCGACGCGCCTATCGTCGATCCCGACAGCTTCTACCAGCCTGCTGGCCTCTTGTATTCCAATGGCCCTAGAATACATGAATTCCTGGGAGAGATGAATGCTATACTGAGGAAACATGGTGCAATTACTGTTGGCGAGCTGCCGAATACTCCAGAGACAGACAAGGTCCTCAAGTACGTGAGCGCAGAGGCCAACCAACTGGACATGGTTTTTGAGTTTGACATTGCCATGGTTGGCACAGGCACGCGACATCACTACGATGCCGAGCCTAGAAACTTTACTCTGCCAGAGTTCAAAGCAGCAGTTTGCCGAACCCAAGAGCTGCTGCAAGGTACAGACGGGTGGACCTCTGTATTCCTCGAGAACCATGATTTTGCAAGGTCAATCAGTCGGTATGCTGATGATAGTGCTGAATTCCGCGTCCAAAGTGGCAAGATGCTAGCCCTCATGGAAGTATGCCTGACTGGCACGCTTTACGTTTATCAAGGACAAGAAATCGGAGCAATCAACGCGCCAAAGGCAGGCTTTCCTTTGGAAAATTATTTGGACATTGACAGCTACCAGTATGTGGACATGGTCAAGAAAAGACATGGTTCAGATAACGAAAAAGCTCTGGAAAAGGCACTCGACTCACTGCAACATTTTGCGAGAGATCACGCGCGATTGCCGATACCCTGGAACGGCAGTGCTAAATACGGAGGGTTCTCTGAGGTATCTGGAAAGTCGCCAGATGATATTCAAGAGTCCTGGATGAAGTGTCATCCCTTGGTCAGAGACATAAACGTGGCGTCACAGCTTGAAGATCCCAGCAGCGTACTTTCGTTCTGGCGTCGGGCCTTTCGTTTCAGACTCGAATACAAAGACCTTTTCATCTATGGAAACTTTTCCCAGGTTAAACCCGAGGATGAAAAGCTTTTCCTATTTTTAAAAACATCTCCTGAGACTGGAGCAAAGGCTCTTGTTGTGCTGAATTTTACAACAACTGAACGTGAATGGTCCGCGCCAAGTGCTGAGCTGGGAGCTGAAGCATCGTCGTGGCGACGCATTTTCTCAACTTACGAGTCTGAGACAAAGGAAGAGGTTTTGTCGCCATTTGAAGGTAGAGTATATCTGAGCAATCAGTAAGGGCTCTCACATAGGGAGGCATTGGACTCTATTAAGATATGTTAAGTTAGAACATATACCCGTCGCCGGAGACGGGTAGTGAGCACTCAAAGAGTTTCTATGCTCAGTTTTATAGATTTCTTAGCTAGTCTTCATCTAGACAAAATACATCAAGATACGCTAGGCGAGAAACATCTGCATCTTTCGCCACCCTCGTAACAGTATTATCCTCAGCCATGAAGCCATACCGCAAGAAAATACCAAGCACCCTTACAACGGGAAACAGATCCACTTGGTCCTGGCTCAAATTCTCCGCTTCATGGCGAAATACTTCCCAAAATAGCATCTCAAGTTCCTCCCAATTATCATAATAATGCCACCCATCTTTGCTCATGAATCCCAGCACATTCTCAACAGCCCAAAGAGAAAGCCCAAAGGGAAGATGGCGAGCTTCTGCCCAGTCAACCACGCCGGTAATGTGTCCCGTATCTGAGTCGATTAAAATGTTCATCTCGCATAAATCGCCATGTGTAAGGACCAAAGGTAGCTGGGACACAATATCTGGAACGTCTTTGAAGATGGTGCTCAGCTTGTCTGTAAATCGAGCCGGAAGCGATTCAATAAGACGGCCACAGTTGAGGCTTATCTCAGATATCATTTGTCTTTCAGTACTGTCTTTTATTTGAGTCTCAAGTTTCTGTGAGTTATTCCAAGACTGAGCAAAGAACCTGAGACGGGGGGTGTTAGTAAGATCAGAAGAAGTGCCGCAGGCTCCTTTGCTCCACATACATGGCAAGGTCAGATATTGTCGTCATCTGGCGAAGCTTTGAGTCGTCAGGTTGCGGAAGTGAATTATCCACGGCAAGAATATAAGTCTCTCCAGCTAGCCTCTCCATCTCATAGACGTGAAGGCCGCGACTGGAACCGAGCTGCCCGAGGTGCTGTATACTCGACACAACATTTGGGTGAGCAGCTTTGGCCTCCATCAAAAGCTTAACGTCCAGGGGCGAATTCTCGTCGCGAAACTGCAAGATATGTCCATCATTTCCGCCAGCTGCTACAGTGTAGCTGCACATGCCCTGCAGCGGCACTGCTTTGGGCTCGCAACCATGTCGGTCTCTAGTGAACCGGTCGCACTCTTCCCTGGTCACATCCGTGGCGGCGTCGAAAAAGGTGGCGATGGCATCATGGACATTATAGCGGGTGGTCATTTTCATGATGAAACGAATGCGTAATGACCATGTAGCTTATTTGCAGCTGCCATTTATGCGCCCGAGTTGAGATGTTCTACCGTTGGGCATCTTTTTGTGTGACGGTAATAGCTCCCACAGTGCCAACGACTTTTTGCACACACTAATCTCGAAAACTGGGTCAAGCTGATTATTCACCTTTCTACATTTTATGAAGGAAGCAAGAATTTCATAAAATAAATATTTTAACTTTGAGAATTAAGGTGAGTTGTTGGTATTATAAACTATCATAACAATCGTACAGCCCAGTCTGGGGCATCTATCGCCCTCCTATATCGTGACGCATTTTCTCTCACCAAATACTACACAAGGGCTCTTAATCCGAGACTGAGCCCATGATAAACAATATTGGCATTGCTTATTTCTTCATATGAAAAGCCTCTTTGACTTTGTCCATTGTCGACTGGTGTCCCTCATCTCCTGTCGGCGTAGGATCCGCCTTCTTGTCTTGAGAGGTGCCACCACTCTGGGGGTTCTGGGCATCATCTGGGTGCATCTACAGGCCCTGTTAGTAAATTAGTAGAAAAAGGCGACCTTATTCCCGCTTACTCGTTCCTCCTTGACTTCGGCGTCATGGATGAGATCGTGAGTCTCCTTTGCAGCTTCGTCTGTAATGCCGCTCATATTGTTGGTTGTGTTTCTGATTCAAGACTTGTGATATTTCTGCAGATGAGTTGCTTCTCGATGATTGCGGCAGCGAAAGAGTCTCTTTATATTGCTTTTCAAAGGCTGGCTCCCCCTCACATCGTCAAAATGACGTCGCCGGCTTGCGTGTTGCTGAATACAGTTACAGCTTGTAGCACACCCAAGGTCGTGATAGGGCAGCAAGACGCCGCTGACAGAGGAGATGTACTCATGGCCAATGATTCTGGCCCAAGGTTTTAGGGGTCTTGCCCATGGTGGCATACCGTCATGTGCTTGCTGCTGCCCGGCGCTAATGGGAAGGGGGGAGGAGCTTAAAGCTATCCAGCCAAACTAGGTTCAACTAGGTTCGATCGGCAGCATACCGTTAGTGGCGTGGTGGTGAGGCCTGTGGAGGTGGCGAATACTCATTCCATCGAGATGCCAAACCAAGTCAGCTAGGATCAACATGACGAAACAGAACATTCTCCATTTGCCGTTAGCAGAGTCAACTTGGAAGTTACATCAACGTTGTTATACGATTCAACTGCCTTGACAGCTCAAAGTTGGCCATTTACCGGCCTCGCTCTTACCGTGCCTGACACTGGGCTAGATACGGTCCACTTACGAGTAAAGAATGGAGAAGAGCCGATATTTTACAACACTATCAACCGCCTCGCCTGGGCCACGCGAGAGATTCGGTCGTCAACTACCCGTAGGTACAAGGCCACGATGATGACCGAATTCGCCAAGCCGGAGTTGTTCACCGAAGCGGGTCTTATACGGCGCTCGGATACCAAAGGAACCAGCACGGTTGGATCCAGAGGTGAGAGATTTAATCAGATCCCGCTTAAAAAAAAAAAGAACCTCCTCCCCCCAGCTCCATTTCCAAGCCTCAGCAGCGCGTGCAATTCACCGTCAAAGTCCGAGCTGCTCGGCGCACGACTAAGGAAGATGAAGATGGGCAGAACAAGCCCACCGAGCCAAGGCCGTGATCCCCCCGGTCAGCGGCATGAATACCCCTAGAGTGGACTAGACTAGCGTGGGTGCAAGCAAATGCCGGGCCCAGAAGCGGCAAGCTGAGGACCGGTAGCGGATCCGTCGAATAAGTCTAAAAGACTGCGTATTTCTCCATGGCAGGTCCCGTCGCGACGTAGCTTTTCGTTGACGCTGCATCTCGTCAAAGTATAGAGCCAATTGTTGAGGTTAGCCATGGCCACTCTTTTGGTGATTGTTTCAATCTTTGCTGCCCATGTGGCATGCGCATTTATGCCAACTGGTGCGACCTTCAAACTAAACGACGTATACTACTTTGCTTCTCCAATCTCACAGGGGAAGGCATATGAGGGAAATCTACTCAGCACCGCTGACTTTGGGTTCGTGCCTGTTACAATTGTCTCAGCGCGCGACCAACAAGCCGGTAGTCTTCAGGCTCTCTTTACCAACTGGACAGCCAAAGATGACGTCTGGCAACCCGACTTTCTTGAAACGGTCCTCCTGTCAGGTGCAAATGCAGTTGAACATGCGAATGCCACCTATCACGAACAAGTCAAATCAACCACTCTACCTCTGTCCAGAGGCTGCGGTACCTCATCTGGCCCGTACTTCCTCAATGCCGCCACTGGAGAAGTTCACCAGGTATTCCGCCTTTACGATGACTTTGGCGGTTCCTTCAACCAGGCTCTCCTCCAGCAGCCAGACGGCACCTTTCAGACGCTTTCTGCGCAGATCCCAGCGTCAGCCTCGTTGACTATTGGCGTTCCGTCCCGCCTCTACTATACACGCACCAAAGAACAGCCCCTCGCTGGCGTCCGCATCGGAGTGAAGGACATTTACTCGCTCGCTGGCGTAAAAAAGTCTTGCGGCAATCGCGCATGGTTCGGGCTCTACCCGCCGTCCAACGTCACCTGCACCGCGATTCAGAACCTCATAGACGCTGGTGCCATCATTGTCGGCACTCAGAAGCTCTCTCAATTTGCCAATGGAGAGGTCCCCACGGCGGACTGGGTTGACTACCATGCTCCGTTCAACCCTCGCGGTGACGGGTACCAAGACCCTGCTACGTCGTCTGCTGGAGCTGGTGCCTCGGTGGCTTCATACGAATGGCTCGATGTCGCCGTAGGTAGTGACACTGGTGGCTCTATTCGCGGACCAGCAGGCAACACGGGCATGTTTGGCAATAGACCATCTCACGACCTTGTTAGCTTGGAGAATGTCATGCCGTTGTCACCTCTTCTCGATACGTCTGGGTTCTTGGCTCGTGATCCTGAATTGATTGACGCAGCCTCTGCGGCAATGTACAAGGGAAATTACACGTCCCTTGACAAGGATGAGGTCACATACCCGACGTCGATTGTCCTTGTTGACTTTCCTACAAAGAATGACACGGAAGCTCAGATGATTAGAAAGTTTGCCAATGATCTTGAAAGGTTCCTGAATGCATCAACCAAATCAATTGACCTCGAAGAGGAGTGGAAAGCGTCTGGTCCAGAAGAAGCCAACCAATACAAGCTTACAGAGTTTCTCAACCTAACATACACTGCCATGATCTCCAAACAGCAGACCAACCTGGTTCGCGAGCCGTTCTACAATGATTATGCTGGTAAGTTTATCGAATCCAAGCATTGAACATCACAAACTCTAACTTTCCTAGGTGTACATGACGGCCGCCTTCCATTTGTCGACCCAGTATCCCTAGTTCGCTGGGGCTGGGGCGACGACTACCCCGACTCCATCCTGGAGAACGCAATCAAGAACAAGACACTCTTCATGGACTGGTTCAACAGCGAAATCGCCCCTCCGCACACAGATCCATCCACATGCTCATCCGCCATTGTCCTTCACACAGACGACACAGGCCGTCTAACCCCCCGTAATCAGTACCGGGACCCTCCCAAGCCTCCATTGGGCTTTTCCAATGGCGAGATTTCCATCTTTGCCGAGATTCCTGATACTGTTTTCCCGCTCGGACAGGTTCCTGTGTTTAGCTCCATTACGAACCACACGGAGTATCTACCCGTAACGGTAGATGTCATGGCTTCCAAGGGTTGCGATGGCCTGATTTCTAGACTGGCCAGGGATTTGGTCCAGGCTGGACTGCTGACTATTCCCAAAGTTGGCTCGGGCCTTGACGGGGGCGAGATTTTGCTGCGACGGTATATGGACTAAGACATGATGCCTGGTAATTTTGTTTTTACCTCACCGCGCATCTATTGTTTATAAGTATACTCAAATAGAGCCTTTGCATATATTCTTACCATTGCACTTTATAAATGTATCCAGCACAACATAAGGAGATTTACAGTGGTACTGCCGATCGGGCGACTGCCTCATCCCAGCACTAGCCCAAAGAGGCGCAACGGGACGCTCCGGAAGCGCCCCCCAAATAGTGGCATCAGCCCTATATAAGCACAGCTTCTCACAAATCATCAATCTCACGCAACATCATCTCACGCGACATGACCATTCTCCTAAAGTAACAAAGTCACAATGAACGTCACAACCTCAAGGCTACGCACAGCAACAGCCCAATACATCCGCCTTCTCACAACCTCTGCCGCCACCCGCAGCCGTCTCAACCAAACCTTTACCCTCCCCGACGGCCGCAAACTCGGCTACGCAGAATACGGCGACCCCAACGGCAAACCCCTCCTCTACTTCCATGGCTTCCCCTCATCCCGCATCGAAGCCAAGCCCATCCACGAATACGCCTCTCAGCACAGCATCCGCGTCCTCTCCCTCGAGCGGCCAGGCTGGGGCCTGTCATCACCCAAGCCGCAGCGAACACTGCTCGGCTGGTCCGCCGACGTGAAAGATTTCGCTTCTGGCATGGGACTTGATCGTTTTGCTATTCTCGGCACGTCTGGCGGCGGTCCCTTTGCCGTAGCGTGCGCATATGGCCTGCCGCGAAGTATGCTGGCGAATGTAGGTCTCTTTGCGTCCGGACCGCCTTGGGCTGCGGGGAGGCAATACATGACTTATACGCGGCGAATCACAAGCCTTATGGCGCATTACTGGCCAGGTTCGTTGAAACTTGTCATGGACATTGTCCTTAATATGACGCGCTGGGTGCTCTCTACAAAGTTTGCAACGCGGAAAATAGAAGCTTGGCTGGAGGTGGTCAACAAAAAGGAAGCAGATGAGCGCAGAGAGCAAGGCAAGCCACCAAAGGAGCAACAGACACTCAAAGAGCAGAGAGAATATCTACTAGATTTGCTACTCGGTGAGCCATTCGTGCAAGGGACGAGCACAATGGTGCTAGAAGCAAAGCTGCTCTCTGCTTCAGACTGGGGATTCCCGCTGGAGGACGTGACATATCCAGTCAAGATATGGCATGGTGGCAGAGATGTGAACTCGCCAATTGAAGCAATACGGTATCTTGCTGAGAAAATACCGAATGCGACGTTGCATGAGTTTGAAAAGGACACGCATTATACCATGGGGAATCATATGGATTTTGTGTTTGGAGAGGTTATGGCTGTGGATGAGCCAGAAAAATAGACACCTGTTGTACACCACAAGGGGAATATACATTGATGTATTATATAATAACACGTCTGACAATACACGTACTCTCCCTTCTTGATGCATCTTCATAGGATCGACCAACAGGAGAATACTTGTGTCTGATTGGATTACACGGATGACCCCACTAGTGTCTGCCTACCCAATGAAGCTATTCAACCTATACCGTTATGGGTTAGTGAACGCATCAAACCAACATCATCGACGTCACTCTGAGCAAGCTACTGAGTCAAATGCTTGCCAGACAAGGTGCAAAGGATGCGCTACGTCATAAATTGATTATCTTATAATGCGCGCAAGTAGCAAACGTAAATGTCTCAGTAGAGCACTATCTAGCGAGGGTATCAAGATACACTGCGAGCCTGCAAATTACTGCCTGTATCCATGCGCGATTCCTGAGAAGAAACAAAGAAAAGAAAAACAAAAACCAAACTCCGAGCTGCTAATTTTGCAGCAAGATTGTACACCATTCCAGTCTGTGGCCATGCCGGGCGAAATGCGAAATGTAAACTCCGATCCATGCTGCCGTATAAATGCCAAAGTATTATCATGCTGTTCCGTGCCAAACGCACAGAATCAAGATGCAAGTTATAGTCGTGTTACTTGAGCCTGTCTGGCTCTGGTCAAAGTGAATGTGGCGCAAATTCATTTGTGGGAGGGGCCAGGTTCTCTTTTGAAAGTTGACTGGCCCCTTTACCCTTTTCCATATACCCTGAAGATGACTCAAGGTCCATAGGAGTGACTGGGCCAGGACTACCCATGGGTACTAGTTGAGGCGAAACGGGCTTTCGTGGTGACGCGCCAGTGATTCGCAAATCCGCAATGGGCAGTCCTGGAGAATTTCTTGCATTGCCTTTAAACGATCCGCCTAGTGCCATAGTTGCCTGTGCAACCATATCTCGCTGATACTGCTGGAGCCGTTGACGCGCATCAGCGCCGCCACCATAGTTTGCGCCATGTACATCCGGTTTAGAATAGGAAGTTTCTGTTTCCGAGACAAAGTTGCGCTGCTTCTTGAGGTTTTGGCCTCGCTTCTCGTAGTTGGACGGGTAGTATTTGCCAACAGGCAGCGGATGGTCGTGGATGCCAGAAGGTAGGTAGGAGGAAATTGGTGTATGTGAGGAGCTGGCCGGTGAAACCGTATCGTTCGACGACGCTCTCTCGCGCATGGTTACGGTTATATTTTCGCGACGTTTATCGTAAGCTTCGTTTTGAAATGGGTGTGTGCGATGGATGCGAGTCTTGGGATCTTCATGGAGTGGAAAGTAGCCGCTGTTTAAGGGCATTAGTCACGGCAAAGGAAACGGCCAGAAATAGGGAAAACATACCCAGGCAAGTCTCCACGAGCAGACAAGACTTCGGTAGGCGTATAGACGGAATCGCCCTTCTTTCTCGCGTTTGGCAGTTCTATAGCAATGGGTTTGCTGGTAAACGATCGCTGCGGTTTGAGAGCCGGAGAGTCTTGGGGATAGTCTGGGGACAGCGGTGGCGGGTTAGCGACTTGATAAGTAACATTTTGAGGGTGTCCGGAGCATGGCGGTCGGGGCGGATGGTGCGGAGCGGCGGGGTCCATAGCAAAGGCGGCTCTGCCATGCTGGCGAGGGAGGGAAATGAAACGGTGGGGAGATGACGATGGAATGTGCTGGGCGTGAGTGGTGGTGTGCGCTAGGCGGCCAATCCCTGCACCTGTCGCGATGAAGATTGGTGGTTCATCGCGGTGGGGTAGGGTACGGCGCACTTGCACGAAGGATCAGATTCTTGGCTCACGGAAGAGCGTTGCCGCTTGGGAAGTAGTGAATGCAGGGTTTTATGGGCCAAATTGGAGTGTTTAGAGAAGAGGAAAGTGAATAAAGGAGAGGTAAACAGAATATTTATAAAAAAATAAAAATGCTGTAAAATAAAAAAAGGTATGCCAACTTACTCCTTGGGCCGTCGAGCGGGCTAAGTAAAGGCGTGCCGGGCGCCGAAGAAATGGCGTCACCAGAATCTGGAGCGGGTCTGCTGTCGTTGGAAGCCAGCGACAGTTCGGACGAGTTGGAAAAGGTGCGCCCAGGCATAGAAGGTCTCAGACGGGGACTCAGGTAAGATGGAGTCTTGTTGAGCGTTCTCGCCAGCGAAGCCATCTCTCGTCCTGGTTGTTATTACAACTCGTCACGCTATCTGACCAATAACGCTGCAGTCTGGTGTCGTGAGCCAGTTTTTTTTTTCTTTTCTTTCAATGACACTGTGTGTGGGCGTCCAGACGTCACTCTAACGGTTCGGCCGGAGGCAGTGGAGCTCAAAACATGCTTTCCCACGCGTGGCAAAGAGGAGCACAGCCGTGGTGTATAATAGAGTTTGAGTTTCTAGTCGAGGCGGTGCCTGAGATAGTAGCGTCGCGTGGTGTTATAGCTTAATTTGGGATCGAGTCAAAGCAGCAGGCCGGGCAGATTGATGAATGGAAAGGGAAGGAATGACTGTGTGAAGAGGAGGCTGCGCAATTTATCAAGACGGTGCTCGCCTCGCTTCCCCCGTTGGCTGTCGGTGGCTGCGGCACACGGATATGCGGTTGGCGTAATTGCGGCTCAAGCTGCAAGGTCGAGGGATGAGGATGATGTGCGGGTGCCACTCGAGAGACGTCACAGTGCTCGTACTTCTGCACAGGCTGGTGGTGGGTGCGCCGTGTATGTACCAGTGCGGGCTGCAGGTGATGATATACGGGCTGTGCACGGGTAACCAGATGATGCGCAGACAGGCCGCCTGAAGGGAATAGATGACTTGGAAACAGCGTATTCTTACGTAGGCAAAGGTGTCGCGGCATTCTCCCAGACGGAATTCTCCAGGACGGGCAAACGAAAATGGCAGGATTTCGCAGTCGGGTTTTGGTGGTTTGCCCATCTTTTTGCTCCTTCCCTACGCACTAGGGGCTCTAGTAGGCCTCTAGCGGGCCGTTGGCAGCTGGCAAGCTTGTTTGATCGACAGCTGGTAAACCCAAAGGAGCCAATCAGCGGAGTGTTTCTCCCATTTGTATCATCTTGCTCATGCTTTTGTGTGTGTGTGTGACTGTGCCTGTTTGTCTACCTATCTCATGTATTAAGACAGATGATCCAATCTCTCTCATCAAGCATCGCAGTCATTCATGCTGCCCCATTTCGCATCTACGATTTCACGGGCCGTTGACTATTCGTATTCTCGTATATTAAGCCGCCAAGATCCCAGTGCGGTGCTACCAGGGCGGCCACTTCATCATAAACCACACCCCACCAGGGAAGCGCTGCATGGCAGAGCAAAACGGGCAGCTCAGTGGCGTCCCCAGGCGTCCCTTTCACAAGGTGCGCCAAGTGACGGTTCTTTCTTGGCAGGCGGGGAAAGGCGGCCGTTTTATTGGGCAGCGTCGCCGTGGGCTTCGCAAAATGGCCAAACCGGATGCAGGGTTACGAAGAATGTAGCAAAAGCGCAGCTACTTATGCAACGGTGACGTCGGTAGGGAGGTGTAGTGGTGCGTTTGAGCTGCAAATTTTTTTTTTGAAAGCAAAGTAAAGGTGCATGGTGTGATTACAGCATTCCAAGAGTATTTTGACCTAATTCGACGTCTGTGCAGGATCGTAATTTGCGGCCAATTTTCCCCTTCTTGCTAACATTTCGCTTATTACTGTCGCGGATACTAACAGAGGTACGAAACTGAAAAATGAAACAGCTGATAGAATGAGTGTATAAGTCTAATAGTCTCGATAATCTCTTAAGACAAAAATACTGGCGGCTTGATAAGCATATGATGTGGGCAGAGAGGGATATCAAACTACAGCGTTGTCCAGAATCGTCTGATATACTTTGCACGGGAACAAGGCGCTCAAATAAACGCACACATACATATATGCAACATTCTGGGTGAAGTTTTCAAAGTAAATGTAATTCTGATTACATGTCCTCGCTTGAGGCTTGTAGCATAAGTATTCCAATACCGCGATAGGCTTTCAATGCCGGTTTCAATGCTCAATACTGGGTATATCATATTATTAATTAGGTAGTAGGTAGAGTAACAATAGCCAGAAAAGACATAAACTCATGAGCATAACACAAGAAAAAACAACGTCCGCATCCAGCAAGAAAACAGAAAAAAAGAAAGAAAAACTCCCACGCTCAACCCCATCATAACGCACACAAGTATACGACACACTCCGGGGGGTATCTCATTTTACCAGCAAAACCATTCCAAACGTATCCGAGGCCAGTACCGCCAGATCTCACCTACAAGCCTCCGCAGACCTTTTAGACGCGCGCACGGCCGGTAAATCGGGAGCGGGTATCACGGTGCTTGAACCAGTAGATGAGAGACGCAATAAAGGTAATCAGCCACAACAGGGCACTGACGAGATCGACCCAAACGGCATTCTTCATGCGCTTGATGCCGCCGTCGCCCTCGGGGTCTTCGTTGATGAAGAGCTACCAAGAAAGTAAAGGTCAGCAAAACAATCATTGCAATAGCTACAGATGGAGCTTTCAAGATGAGTATACAATACTTACCTTGCCAAACACGCCAAACAGGGCAATCCACAGAATAAACAAAATAAAGTTCCAAACCGGCGCAACGATGCCAATAGCGTGGAAGATGAAAGGGACAAAGTAGAAGACGCAAGTAACGGCAGACAGCGAGCCAACAACGACAGCGTAAATCTACAGGGTCAAAAACATGTTAGTATCTCGCTTTTACACTTTGTAGCTTTCCGATGGTACATCAAGGTAAACGCACCCATTTTGACGGAACGTGCTCATTGCTCTCGTTGATGTGCTGCACATCCGTTCCATACAGGCCACACACCGCCAGCGCAAGCGCAAACAGGATAACGTGCATGACGGTAAACGCCATGTACCCGAGGCCCAGGTTTAAGCGACCCATTTTGGCAAGATATCCTTGGTAAAGACTTTTTTCAAAAATGTAATTTCTTTTGGTCTCGAGAGTCGGACGATGCGGTAGAGTCGGCGAGTGACTTCTGTTTGGCGGAGGAGGCAAAAATCGGCCAACAGAGAGAGGTTAAACAATAAAAGGACGCGACAAAGTAACACGGCGCTGTTGCTCTCGTTCACTGACACACAGCTTCCCTCACAAGCGGTATAAAGGGGCGGGGATGTTGTCGTTTCGTATCCGTACAGCGTTGCAGAAAAAGAGGGAAGAAGAGAGACGAGGCAAATTCTCGCGCGCTCTGTGCATCGGGGGTTTATAACATCCATCGAATTTTACGTGATGATCAGCTGTTTAACCCGGCCCTTGAACCCTGTTTAGCGCCAGTGACGTCAGGCTAGTCCCTGTTTGGCTGTTTCAACAGCACCCAAGCGGCGCCTGCTCGATTGGTCCTCAGCGGTCTAGGCCCGCCGCCAAAGAAAAAAAAAAGCAGGTTTTTGGAGCGACGGCACGTTTTCTTATTCGGCTTCTCAGCCTGGAAGCCAAGATTTTTGGTCTTAGGCTAGCAGCGGGCGGCCCGGCCATGGAGCAGTCCTTTCTGTGAGCCAGTAGATGATGCCATGACGTTGGAAACAGGAAACCTACCCCTGCTGATCCAGACGATGCGTACTGTGGCCCTGGGCTTGCTGTTGCTACACGTGGTAGGCGTTGCCGTACTGTAAGCATCGCCGTCACGTCTTGACCGCCTTACACGCCGCTTGAGTGTAGACACCAGATGGGTAAAAGATGGAAAATTGCAGCTTCACACTCAAGCCGTATAAATGTCTGTTTTACTACGTGGCACACCCGAACAGGCTGTAAACTCAGATGTCGTAAAGCCGCGAGAACCTTGCACACAAACTTAAAAGCCAATAGACAAGCTGCTTAAACACAAAATCGAAAGTTTTATACATGCTATACTGCTATACTGTACACTCAACAACCGCCAAAACGTACATATATATACACACCATCAGTGCCCTCACGGCACAGACGTAGGAATCTTAACCATGCCGCGCTTCCTGTCATTATGCGGCGCACCATATCTCCACCCCTTGGCCTTTCTCGCCTTGCCATCAGTGCCGACATTGTCAGCATCCATCTCCCTGATGCGAAACTCGTACCGGCCAGTATCAACCCTCTTAGTCCGCGCCTCCTCTTCCGCTTCCTCCCTGGCGTGCTTCTCCGCAAGGCGCACCTCCTTCTCTTGCACATTGTCTCTAAACGCCTGCACGGCCTCTTGAGAAGACTTGCCCTTCTTTTGGTCGCGCGCAATCTGAATCACTTCTTTAGCGGGCGAGCGTTCGTCCACGGAGAGCATCTTTGGGTGGAAGGCGGCGGCGGCGTCTTTGCGCGTAAAGTGCCGCGACTCGGAGACGGGGACGAATAGCTGCTGCATTGTGTGCTTGTGGACGTGGACTTCGTTGACGGCTTCGAGGGGTGTGTTCTTTTGGCCGGGGCGGTATTCCTTTTTCGGGAGCATGGACATGACGGCCTTGGCGTATGGCGTAGCCAGTGGTTGGCCCTATGATAGTTAGTGATTATCCCACCAGCTTGTAACAGAGAAACAAGGTAGAAAATAATCGGAAGCAATCAGTCGTAAAATTGTAACCATGTAAAAAGTCTTCAAGACTAATCGAAAATTTTTAAAAAGTAATATCATCATGCAACCAACTCCAACAAGCCAAGGGAAAAGCAAGAAAGCAAGGTAAAAACCACTGCATAAATCAGCAAAGAAAAGTCAAACTCACATCATTAACCATATTCTTCTCAACCTGCTTAAGCCGTATAATAGCCGCAATCCGCCTCACATCCGCCCCAACATCATACGCAATCTCCTTAAGCGCGTGCCCCTTCTCCATAGCCCGCTGCCAAATCGCCTCCCGCGATTCCTCATCCAGCACCGGATCACTACGGAACAGCGGGTTCAGAGGAAACGGCTGGTCCGTCGAGCCGCCGAGGTACTTGGGTCCGTACGACGTGTGGTGCTCGAGCTCACGGCCGCGACGGGACGCGAGCCACGTGTACATGTCCCTTCGGGCGCGCGAGGTCTTTTCGCGGCGCTGCGTTGTAGAAAAGGCTCTGCATGATGAGATGGACACGGCGGCTGCTCGTGCTGCGCGCTGGGCTGTTGTTGTTGTGGTCGAGGAGAGGACGAGGGCGTCGAGCGCTGCGGCTAGAGGCGCCTGGCTGGTGCTTAGCCGGGGCGCCATGGCGGTATATCGTATAGAGATGTGACTGCGATTTGCTAGAAAGAAAAGAAGGAGAAGTCTACGACACAGATGCCTGCATTCTGTGGCTCAATTGAGCTATTTCGGCTGAATTATTTGGTGATGCTGGTTTGGCCAGAAAATGTGGTGGACAGCTCAAGGAGATTTGGCTGTGGAGCTATTTTTTCGACGGCGGCCTTTTTATTTTCCGGGCCGCGGCCAACCGTCGCGTGTCGCACATCGCCGTCAGTACATAGTTCTAGGACAAAGGTATAAAAAACGTTTTTATAAAGAAAAAAAATAATATTCAGATTGACATTTGCTTGAATTTGATTCCAGAACAGAAAAAGCTCATTACGGCTTATGCGCCAAGATTCTAAAGTATAGATGTACATGAAAAAAGGTATGCCTCCAGACTGTAGACGCCTACGCCTGATAACGTCACAGAGGCTCATCCGCTAGCAAATAATGCCAATGTGCAAAATATATCCATTCAAGAAAAGACTGTCCCGGATTGAAAGGCAAGAGACAGGCCATATGACTGCCTCATGCTGCTGCAGACAGAGATGATCGAGGCTTCTTCGTCTTTGTTTTGACAGGGCCTGGTTTGCTCGACTCTTGTTCCTCCTCGGCAAAGTCTTTCCACGTTCGCCATCCGTCAAAGTCAATGAGCGCTTGCATGCAGCCCCATTCCATAACCTTGCGCTCCAACCATACAAAGTTGACGGGCTGCCAAGTAATTAGCTTGATGTGCGACAGAAAATTAAGACCCAGACGTACCTTTGTTAAAAAGTCGTTGCAGCCAGCTGCAAGCGCTTCATGTCTGTCACTCTGTAATGAACTGGCTGTAAGAGCAACAATGATGACAGGCCCCTTGAATAGCTCGGGATGTTCCAGTCGGTCCTTGTCCTGCAGCTCCATGGGGAGCTCTTCCTGGGGCGTGCTAGGGACGGAAGAAAAGACGCCAATTGAGTTGACACGCTCTAGTCGACGAATCTCTCTTGTTGCCTCTAGACCGTTCATGCCGGGCAGCTGGATGTCCATTAGCACCAAGTGAAAGCCACCGGCCCTCCACTTCTTCAGGGCGTCTCTTCCATTCATGGCAGTCTGCCAGCGGACCTTGAGTCGCTTGACAAACGCCTCTAGAAGCTTGAGGTTGATGGGATTGTCTTCGACTATGAGGACACTGATTGGCGGGACACCAGCAACAATGCCGTTGTTGGGACCGCTGCTGTTGCCGCCAAAGTCGATATTCTTTTTATTCTTCTTTGGCCGGGCACTAGAGGACCGTGGAGTGTTTGAGCGTGGCGGAGGGGTGGCAACGCGTGCAATCTGTGGGTGAACATGGCCGTGGTCGGCACCTGGAGATGTGGGCATGGCGGCGGGATGAACAATGTGAGGCGGCATTCCGACAGGATCTGAAGAGCTTGAATGAGTGCGGGAGTGGCTTGGCCGAGAGCGAAGGTGCTGCATACCGTGAGCGTTTACGTTGTTGCCTGACCCATGTCCCAGCATGGTGGAAGATGTGGTTTGGGTCCTGTTGAGTCGAGGCCTGTCGGAGCGGTCGCGGTGAAGCCGTGGTCGAGTGCCGCCTGGCGAGGGGATTGCTGGCAGATGGCCAGTACCGATAACTGCGATTGAATGAGGAACCGATCCATTGGTGTTATTAGGCATCTGGAGGGACATGTGGTGAGGGGACGGTAGACCTCCAACGGGGGGAAAGTAGCCTTCTGCCTGCTCAGCGGGCCGTCCATTTTCGTCTGTGTAGTAAATGGCGGCAGTCGTGTGCGGAATGCTCACTCGCGGCGACGCTTTTGGTGTGCGGCGAGGGATATCAATTATTATCGCATCGTCCACAGTTTGGCCGCCGGGAAAGTGAGCATCGAGGGTGCGGCACATGTGCTCGTCTGGTTGCAGCAAACGATCTTTTTGATCGCGAGGATGTAGGCGAATATTCAAGTCAGGGGCGTCGAATGTCTTGCCGAGCGAATTGGCATATTTGTGTAGTATCGTGTCGCGAACGTCGTCGACGAGGTCGTCTTCGTGGATGGCGACAAGGGTAGGCGAAGCACCAGGCCTCTTTACCCAGATTTTGCGAGTAGCCGGCATGGCGGAGGAAGGGGCAGCGATGGCAAGAGATAGCTCGTCACCCATTGAGGGGCTGCGTAGCGACTTTGAGGATACGATGGCAGCGGAACGGGAGGGCCCGAGGCTCTTGCGCCTAGGCGGCGCGGGCGGGCGGGATGCTCCTGAAGATGATGGCGGCGTGTAGATGGTCGTCGTCCCAGGGGAGTTGGTGTTGGACGCGGAGGCGGCGGCGGCGGCGGACACGAGGCTTAGCTGGTCGGCATCGGCGCGAGGCTGGCAAGACTCGTGATGGGAATCGCGGTCATCCGCAGCGTTGTCGGCAGGAGGACTGGGGCTCAGAGCGGCGTGCTCGTGAATGCTCTGGAGCGTGGACGCCGACGGATGCGCGAGGCCAGTGAGTGGTGGCGAATGGTAGGATAGGGCCGCAGCTGGAGCGGGAGTGTGGATGGTTGTGCCTGTGTTGCCCGTGGTGGTGGTGCTAGAGGTGGTGGTGCTAGAGGTGGTGGTGTCGAGGCTCCACGGATCGTTTCCGTCGTCTGTGGACGGCCTGCCAGTGAAAAGATGGGGGCCTGGCTGGAAGCTAGTCGCAGCCGACATGGATTTGGGGCGGGGCTTTTTCAGCGGTTCGTTGGGCGGCGCGGCAAGGACCACAGAGGGAATGGGCTGGTGTTTTGAGAGCTTGTTGGTGTCCAAGCCGACGACATCTGTGCTGGCAGTAGTATTCTTGCCTGCTGTCTTGGCTTGTGATGTGTCTCTGGAGCTGGAGCTGCAGTCGTGCGTACGCTTGGAGCCAGAAAGGGAGCTCTCTGGAGACAATGCTTGGTGACCGGCTGGTGCATGTGTTGAGGCGGCTTCTCGCTCGTCTGAGTGCTTTGGCCCAGAAATTGAGGACCGCGACGATGCGGTATCTTGGTCGGCAAGGCGGCTTGTTGAAGAGGAGGATCTAGCCCAGGTGGCCCCGACTGTATGCCTCCGTTTGTTCAGCTTGGCCTTGATTCGTGAGGCAAGGTCGGATGCCATGGCAGACTGGTCAAGGAGGGACGCCGGTCCGAGTCGGAGTGTGAATTAGACGGCGGCGGCCGTTTGCACAGGCATCGTCACAAGAGGTATCGAGAACAATGAATGAGATTCCAGTGACGGCGTTTAGAAGAGGCATAAAATTCGGCAAGAAATGGCAACTGGTCACGACAGAAGAAAGAAGGATAGAAGAGGCGCAACTACAAAGGTATGTAGTGAGGGTTGGATCGAGATGAGATGGATGGGCACGTTGGCCGACTCAGCAGGTGCTGCATTCGGGTCACCCGTGCGTTTGATGTGAGTGGATGGTGGCCTGTGTTGGGCTGGGCTTATTGCAGGTGTCGCTGCAGGTAGTAAGTAGGTAACATTGACATTGGCGTTGCCGGAAATGGTCGGAGCAACGCAATCAACCGACAGGTACCCAGTACATCGGGTCGGGAGACGTGCAGAGCTGGGTCTGTGGTTCCGGATACAGAAATAGGTAGGTACTGGTATTATCACGCAGTGAGAAATATTCACGCCATCTTAAGGCGTAAGCGACTTGTAATAATGAGGTATTTAACAGGAGACAGCTCATACTTGTATTACTGCTTAGGTACCTACCTAAATAGTACCTTACATATAAGTCGACTTGCATGGACTGACGAGGATGTATCGGCTACCCGCCCATACCTTAGTACCTACGGTGCAGGTGATTGCTGCTATCAGAAGCAAAATATGTCCGACTCATGAGCGGCTATACGGTCCAGTGCAGGCGCAATACATGCGCTTAAACAATCTCTTGTTCCAAGACACTAAGAGCATAGTTTAATCCATTTGGCTTTGAAGCCGAAACAACGCATGGCGCTGAAGATATGGAGCCCGAGCTTGTTTCAAGTATACACCATGGCTTAGAGCCAAACAAGACGTGTCCATACAACTGACTATCCATTCTGCAGCGGCAAAAATGAACTGTACAACCTGTACCGGGAGAAACAACGTTTGCCCAGAGACATACAGGCATTGGCAACTTGAGCTAGTCTAGCGCTGTGATTCTCTGGGTTTATCCCTCCTGGCTTGCATGTGCCGACAATGGTAACACAACCAAGCCACACCGCGATACATGGCGGCAATCCAGGCGGCCATAGCGGCTTACATACTATACCAGCGCAACAATTCTTGTTTTTTCATGGATTTAATTTACCTACAGAATATAACTTGAGATAACCATTACAATCGTTTACCGCCGTCTTGCCTTTGGCAGTAACACATACGAATACCGCAAAGCAGCATTCAAACGGGCGCCTTGGGTGGAGCAGCGACCACTCCCAACGTCTTTGCCACTCCTCACCTGCATCTCCGAGTGAGACACATCCAGCAACCTCTAAACCATCCCGGTCGTCGACGCATCCGCCACTATGCACCCTTCTGCCCTGGCACACTCACACTGCATCACCAACATAGCATGCCTTCCTCACCAAGTCTCGCCAGGACCCTTGCCGCAGACAGGCCGGTCCCCCGCGAGCCCAGGTCGGACGAACATCACGCCCAGATTGTCGTACAAAATCGACGTCGCGAGTACTTGGAGCGCAACCCGTCCTATTACAACAATGTAGAGCACGAATTAGCAGGTAATCAATGCGATAGCCACGTACATTTTGACGCGCCATCGAGCCATTTCTCTAATCTTCGAATGACTCTTTAGATCCAGTCCTGTACGAACGCCTCGTCAAACGCCACCAAACGCCTGCAGAACGAGAAGCAGAGGGCAAGACAAAAGGCTATGGTCGTACCCTTGAGGCAGATCTTGTCCGAGGAGAGACTAAACTCTCTGACCTGCGCGCTACATCTGCGGACGGCCCGCCCCCCACACGATCATACGTGGGCGAGACTTGGGATCAAGAGGCAACCGGAAAAGAAGAGGGCCTACAACTATGGCGTCAGTTCATCGCAGACAGATTTATCCGTGGCCGCGATGATGAGTTTGATTACTCAAAGGTAGATGAGAGGGAGGATCTCGACGATCTGGCCCGCAGAGACGCTGAAGACGAGTGGTTTGACCAAGAGGAGCCGAGCTGGACCAAAGACCACGAGCCCGATGACAGACAGCTTTTGGGCGAGACAGGCATCCAGGACTTTTAACAAGGTTGAAAAAGTAGGCGTCAAGGCGAACTTGCCCATTTCGTCTTGGAGGGTCGCATTGCCACGACTGACTGGACTATGATGCATCCCTGTTCTGCAGGAGGCGCTTGGCTGCCAGCAAGTCTCGACCCTCTACAAAGCCGATGGAATGGCTTGCAAGGCAGCTTAAAACACAGCTGTGTTTATTGCTAGTGGGGCATTGCTCTTCAGTTGGGCGTATTTTAGCAGTAGACTTGCTGCGCTATTCGTTGGTCTCCAACACACAGATGTGTAGAGTGCTTCTGTGAAGGAAGATGCAAAGATCGGCTGGTTTTTAAACCCATCGGGCCCTCTTCCTTGCATCAGGAATAAGATGCAACTGAAAAGTTTGTTGATTCTTACATCGAGACAACTCCCCAACATAACACACCTATAATCAAAGTTGACGACATATCAAGTCCCAGACTCAGCCATGACCGTACTCCCTGGCTCTAACAATGGAGATGCCACCAATCTCTCCCCACAAAGACACAAAAAGGTCGATGTCGATGTCCAGAGAAGGCACCTGGGGCCACAAGGATCCCCAGGTTTTGACACTGCGTCGCAAAGCCCAGACCTTCGCCCCATCACTTTATACCACTTTGTACCCTTTGAGCCACAAACAGGTGCGGTTGACTGGAAAAGCAAGTCATCAAGACACCTTCCTTTACGCGAAACCCCCTTCACCGATGAAACAGGCTTTGAGATGATGTACTTTTGCTCGCAATGCACGACAGTAAGCAGACGATTCAAGCATAAATACAACCTACGTCGGCACCTTCGGCGCAGTCACAATATAATTTGCTTGTCTGATGACACTGAATTATTTTATTCATTCCGGTAATAAAAACAAATTTAATAGACGTGTGATAGAGTGCTGACTTCAAATTAGTACAAAAGTCCCAAAACCTTACCAAGGTCAAAAGCCATCCAGACCCAGTCTGTTCAGTTCTTTTCAGCCCTTGGATGATCTTGGACAACGAGACTTTGAGTATGCGAAACGCCAGAAATCTGCTGAAAGCCCCGAGCTGCATAGTGATGGTGACTTGCAAGTTGAAGAGCAAGGGGGCAAGAGCTCCATCTTGAGCCCATTGTCATCGTCTGAGCACGAAGGCGATGATCTGCCTGACTCTCAACGAGTCAGCACACCGGCTGCTCCACCTGTCACTCTGTATCCTGAACAGGGAAGAGAAGTACGAAAAACGTCTGGTAGCGCTCCAACGGATGCTGAGCCAGATTACCAAGACGAGTACATATCCTCACAGCAGAGCACCACAGGTCCCTATAACCCCGTGGAAACACTCCCGATACCTCAGAGTATTCGACGACGGTTCCTGGCTCATTTGCTATTCGAGTTCTGGCGTTCCAACTATGCTCCAACTGCGCATGGCGCAGCGGACGGCCGTAACACGAGTAGACAGACTCCCGCCGTACCGATACGAACATCTTCATATACAGGGTCTCTCCTGTCAAAGCGAAAATACGCCAGCACCAGCGCCAACAGTGACGGCGGTGATGAAGAAGAGGAGGGCGAACGACCAGGGCCCGCGCGGCTTCCAAGAACAGAGAGCAGCCAGGGCGAAATAACCCTACTATTGGCTTGTCCGTATTACAAGCGAAAACCACTTGAACACGTCCAATGCCAGCAGTACACTTTGCGTACCATAAATCGTGTCAAACAGCATATCTGGCGCAACCATTGCATCCCGATTCACTGCTCGTCGTGCAACATGACGTTCAAAACGGAACCGGAACGCGACGTGCACCTACGGCAACGACCACCCTGTGAACTCCAAACTCCAATAGAATGGGATGGCATCAACAAGGAACAGGAAGAAGTACTGCGCAGACGCAGCGACCCAAGAAAGTCTACCCAGGAGCAGTGGAATGACGTTTTCGAAATCCTGTTCCCTGGGTCACCGCCACCGTCAAGCCCGTACCTCGATCCCATAAAGTCGCATCAGCTAGTCAAGCTGCAAACATTCATGGGCCGCGAATGGCCGTCGATTTTTGAGAGGCTGGTTGCTGAATATATACCCGCCGAGCTCAGGTCGCAACAAAACGTATTGCAGCCATTCATGAGCTCCTTGTTTCAGAATGCGATTAGTATTGTGCTACAGCGCTTCGAAAGTAGCACAGAGGCCGGGGACATGGCCTCTACTTCTGACTCGGGATATCATGGCAACCGGCAGGAGGAGCAAGTTGCCGTCGATGAATCAGAGCCCGTTGAGGGTGACGTGAATGATTCGCTGCTCGGGGTGGGCCATGGCAGAGATATCGGCAACGTGGATGTTACGACGCCTGATGTTTTGGGACAAGTGCCAGAGCTTACTGTTGACAATTTGGATGAGTTTCTTGAGATGCTGAATGAGAGTGGCACGATGACCCTTCTCTGAGGTTCCAGACTAAATGGTACACGGTAGTTACTACAATGTATTTAAAGCAGATGTATGTATTACAAAAATTGACTCTTACCGATACACGCCCTTGGAATACGATGAACAAAACCTCTTCAAAGTGTCGCGTTAAAAATAAATTGAAAATTGGTATCTAATCCATCTATCACATACATCATAATCATTCAACAACCCCAAGCCGAAGCTTATTCAACGCCCTCTCATAATGCGCAGGGCTATGATCCGTCAACATGCTCGTCCCAAACCTCACCTCGCCAAACCGGCCCTCGACATCCTTGACATACTTGAGAACCACCCTCGTCGCCGGCCGCCCAAGCGCCCCGTCCTCAACAAGCAAAAACGCCTCCCGCCTCAGCACCGGCTGGCTCTCAATGACAAACACCTCTCCGGGCGGCACGAGCTTCTCGCACTGTAGATTGTTCCGTAGCGCCGTGAGGGCAGGGTGCATCCACTGCTCCTCGTCATTCCCGGGCACGCGCGACGAGCCGGGTATGCCAGTTGACCACGACCCGGAGACGTTGTCCTGAAACGCGGCCCACATCCGCTTGCGTATCTCTGCCTTTGTTGCGTTTTCCTTCTTTTTGAACGACAGTGCTAGCGTCTGAAAGTCGTGCAGGACCCCGAGCGAGAGGTGCGGGACGAGGTCGCTGCCGTGTACGACGCTGGTGATGAGTCCGCGGGTAAGCTTGCGCAGCTTGGGCGTCATTACACCCGGAGGACCGTACGCGTAGACGTGGATGCGGCGACCAGCGGGGATCAAGATGTCAGAGAAGCGCCCGTCTGTGCTGCCGTCGGTGAGCATTTTCTTATACGAGGATTCAGCGGCGGTGACGAAGCCGGTGCCGAGCGGGTTTGGTTCCGAGAGCATGACGCCGAGGAGAGACGTGACACCTGCGCCGAGCGAGTGGCCGCAGAGGACGAGGCCATAGTCGGGAAACTCGTGGAGTGCTGCTTTGAGGGTTACAAAGACGCGGCCATCGCCACCGTAGAGGAGGCGGCGGGCAGAGGCGTGGATGCCCTTGTGGACTTTGTACAGACGGCCTTTCCAGTTGAGGTTGTCGTAGTCGCAGGCCATGTCTGCCATGACGTCTTCGAAGCCGAGAGTGCCGCGGCAGGCGAGGACGACGGCCTTGGCTTCGTGGTCGAGGGATATATAGTGGACGAGAGGCACGCCGGTTCCCGTTTCGCCGGTTGAGTCTGTGCCGCCTTGGGGGTCAACAAACGAGGCAAGCAGGATGTTGCCAGCGTCTGACTCTGTATGGTGCGCAAAATGACGGACATCGTGGTGTGTTCCGTCCCAGGATTTGGCGGCCGGCATGTCGTTGGAGATGCCGAGAAACTTCATAAAGTTGGATCCGTAGCAGGCTGACGAGAAGCGCATGTATCGTGTAATATTGGGTAATAGGTGTCCTGCAGGGAATGTACCGTCGACAAAGCCTTCTTTTCGGAGAGTGTGGAGGGCGTCGGAAGCTGTATATGCACTCTTCTTATAGTACAGTGATGGGACGAGCGATGCCTGGGAGTCATTCGTGGCAATGCTGTATAGACTCGGTGCGCACGAGGCGGATTTGCGATGGCCGCGTCTAGGCGAGGCGGGTACATGCGGCCCTAGGAGGGTGTTTGTTCGTGGTCGGAGGGTATTTTCATGTGAGGAGGAGACGTCTGTTCTTCGCATTGTTGGAGAGGCGGGGCGGAGTGCACCAGATTGCATCGAGTAGGAGTCGGTTTGAGAGACGATGGAGTCTCGACGGCGCTCATGGATTGAGACGTAGCTGGCTCTTGAAGAGCTTCTTGGTAGCGGCTCGGGAGTAGCCAATGATCTACGATTCGGCAGTGTTCTATCAGATTGGTGTCGTGGCCGACTTGGTAGAGGTTTCGATTGCGCTGAGGCAGTTGACCGTCCATCCGGAGCTTTCCATTGTGGCCGGGGCTTCGATGTAGTAGCTTCCGTTCCATCCTTGTTCCACATATTCGATATTGACTGACTGCTTCCTTTGAGAACCTGCTTTAACCCAGTCTTTTTCTCGCCAGGTTTGCCCGGTGACTGCTCAACCTTTTTCTTTGCCAGGGGCTTCTTGACAGTGCCAGTTCCCTGCCGAGGCCGTTCGGTAGACGATTGCGTTTGCGGTTGGGGCGCGTTTAGTGGTGTACGCTGCTTCTTTTGATTGGCAGCTCTCTCTGGAGTTTCATCATCGTTGGTCCGTTTTCGGTCGGATACTGTAGACGTTGACTTTGGTGGTGACGTCGGCTTTTCAGTATGAGTAGCTTCAATAGCCTTCTTTGGCGAGCTGGGTTGATCAATGGCCTTGAAAGTTCCCGTGGCCGGATCGTACTGCACGGGACGCTGTGGTTTCGTATCATCGGCATCTGTAATTTCGCCCACAATAGAGCCGGTTTCCACATCTTGTCCTTGAAACGTCATGGACCGAAACTTGTCGCGTTCAATCCTGTACACGACGCGGTATGAAGAGTCGCTATTGTTGCTGTGCATCCAGGAATTGCGCTTCGATCGTGTCGCAGGCGTACTCGTTTCGACAATCTCTGCACCAGGTGGCGTGGGGAGTGTAGGGAGCTGTGGCCCGTCGACATCGACTGTGATGGTTTGCACCGTGGTGACAGAGTTTGATATTGAGACGGTGGTATCTTGTGGAAGGGACTCGACTATTTGGTTCTTGAGCCTAGCGATGACCGCCTCGTCCTCCTCAGCTGACCCACGTCGCGGCGAGTTGGTAGTATTTTCTATCTGGCCGTATCCACGTTGGAGAGCCATGTCGTCGTCGACATCCACTCGCTGGCCATCATTGAGGACCACCACGTCCCAAATGACTTCCTCGTGCGACTGCCGACGCTGCTCCTCTTCGGGTAGCTTGTAGCATGCTTGCTGTAAATATGCCAGCGCAGTGAGAGCCAGAGTCAAATCCACAACACCAACTCTCTCGCCCTGGCTTCCCGTCACTGGATTGCGAAACTCGCGACGGATAAGCGTTATGATGCTTGCGACGGCTCGGGAAGAGTCAGTGGACCCAAGAAGCTTGTCGAGAGACGAAAGCACGAGCTGCGACGTTTCAGAAGCGAGCGATAGCGTAGTGCCTGTCAAGCGAAAGCTAGCCGAGGTCCAAAACACGACTTGTATAACTGCAAAGTGCAGGCTCTCCAGGCTTCGTTCGAGTATCGTCTCGGCATCGGCGGCGGCAAGGTCGCTTTTCGAGTGGTCCAATATGTCTCTCCCGGCGCGGGTGAGGACGATTTCTACCAGACCGCGCGCTATCTCAAGGCTAGATATCGTTGTGAATCTTGCCGCGTCGAGGCCGTAGCCGCCGACGAGCGAGCCGAGGCGAATGGCCAGAGAGGTCGATCGCGTCGCGAGGCTGACGGTTTTGGCAATGGGACCGGGTAGCAGTGTCGGGCCGGGCCGATGCGGCGCGTCAGAGTCGGTGGCAGGCGGTTTGCTACCCGCCATTATAATATTTGATTTATATTTGTATTATATGCTTGATGCGTCGTCGTGCTCGACATTGCATGGTCGCGTAAAGATATGTTGACAGCGTCTTGACGTTGCGTAGACAAAGTTGGAACCCGCACACGTGCATGCGCAGGGGAGAAGTTGGAGAAGCAGAAAAAATGAGTGGCGAATATACTTTGGTACAGCTTCTCTTTGCGAAACGTAATCAGGGCGAGGAAAATAAGGCCCAAAAACATTGTCTTCGGCGGCGGCGGCCGGCATTCACATGGCGACGATCTGGACAAATCAGAAGAGTGGAACGCAAGCATGTGAAAGTCTACCCAATCGGCCGATAAGCGAGCAGGCGAGTGCCGCGACGACGTGGTTTGGAGTGGATAATGGGACAGTTGGCCGGCTGAGAAATAGACTATAGTCCAATAGTGTCTTGACGCTTGATTAATTTGTTTAAAAGTAAATATTGGCTGGCCTGCAAGCGTCTTGTCGTAATCGGCCATGACGTCATTGTCGCAAGGCATTGAATTGGGATGACCTTACAGGCACGGGCGTATTTGCGCAAGAGTAACTAGGCGGGATACAATTGTGAAGTATTTCCGATAAATTTTGAAAATATCGTACACTCTTATTATAGGGTAGCTCATATATGGAAACTTCTATCGTCTTGTATTTTTTTTTTTTCGATCAAAATGCTGTCCTGGAATATATCACGTAAACAGGTGTTTAATTTTGAAGTTGTTTCTTTCCACTGCGTAACATTTGTTATGTTCATTGCGTGTTTCAGTATCTTCAGGCTTAACTAGGATCTCTTTACAAAAGACTCAACTGCGGAATAAACGAATAAACGGGGTAATGATTTCCAATACATGGTGCGGCTCTACACATCTAGAAAGCCGTCCCAATGTCTGCTCAAAAGGAAAGTCGGACACGAAACAAGCTGTGCTCCGTGTTGCTCAACGCGTTATAGGCTGCTTGAGAAAGAAGAGAATGATTTGCTTTCGTGATTTTTAAAAGACTAAGCAAAAAAGAGGGGAAAAAAAGAAAGAAAGGAATACTATGATTCAGCAGGAGTTTTTCATTTAATTCCGGTCTGAGACACTGTCGAAGAATATATCATCAGCCCTCTCCCATTGTCGAGTGTTTCCGAAACAATACGACATCTCCTCAACACAGCATCAGGTGGAAGAATTGGTACACTTTGTCAAGCCTGAGCTTGTTTCCTTGTGGTATACAAACAAACCAATAAACTGTCACCACTCATCCCAATGGACAGGCCAAGCCACAGGGTAGGCTGACAACGAGAGCTTCTACGAGTATCCGTACGACTACGCTAACAAGGCCCCGTTTCCGAAAATAAACACGACGTGCAGCGTGGAGCCGTTGAGCGTTTTTAGTGGCTCTTCCACTAGCTCTTGTCACTACGAGTTAAGACTACGGAGCGCAAAGCTCGTACCTGGACGTGAGGCGCAGCTGTGGGGCTCATTGTGTCGCAGCGTTGCCAGGGGCACAGATCTCTCTCTGTACCTCGTAGGAGTACAGTAATCTAATTACTCGTGAGGCGCTTTCAAGGGTTGGCTTTGGATCGAATTACTCCCCTGATTTACGAGTAGGGATTTGCTAAACGCGTGCGGCCAAGGCTAGCGCAACAGTGTTGGATGTACATGTACTCCGGGCATACTCAGTAGGAGATGTGAGACTTGTGCTGAATGCGGAAGAAAAGGTATGAAGACGTGGTGGAAGGACGACTATAGACGAGTATTTACAGTCAAAAAAATAAGAAATAAAGTCCAGAAAATAATCAAGATATATTTGAAACCTTTCAGAAAAAAAAATCATCAGCCCTTTTGCGCGTATTCGACTCTTGCCTCTTCCTCGCCATACCACCAGTACTGTGGCTGAAGAGCGGCTGTTGTTGACCGGGAGGGACTCGGGACCAAGTTGCAAGACAAGGCTGCTCCACCACAGCCGCAGCCGGACAAGGTACTCGTACATCATACCAACCACGACGTCAACACCCTTTTTCTTAAACCGTTTGTTAAAACACTTGTCCATCTCGTCGCCTCCCATCCCCTCTCTCTCTCTCTATCCAATTCCGATTCGATACTACGTCCTCATCTCCTCCTCCTCCTATATTTCCGCCTCCTCACCACCCTCGACACGTACACAAACACATAAACACATAAACACACAAACACACACACAATGGCGGAAAAAGGCCTCTTCTCAGACTCGCTCGTCTCGCCAGACGTCGCCTCATCCCTCCCACCGGGCTATCGAATGCGAGCGCTGCGACGATCCGACTACAACAATGGCTTCCTCGACTGCCTACGGGTTCTGACGACGGTGGGCGACATAACAGAAGAGGATTTCCAAAACCAATACGACAGCATGGCTGCGCAAGAAGGCTACTATATTCTCGTCATTGAAGACGCCGCGAGGAGAGAACAAGCCGTCGTGGCCACAGGAGCACTGATTGTCGAGCGGAAATTGTACGTCTCTCTTCTCTCTAAAAAGACAGATCAGTCTTACATGGTTTCCGCAATTGCTAACGATTTTCTGCTGCAACAGCATCCATGGCCTCGGAAAAGCTGGCCACATTGAAGACATTGCCGTCGCCAAAGACCAACAAGGAAAGAAACTCGGCCTCCGCCTCATCCAGGCCCTCGACTACGTCGCCGCCAGCGTCGGCTGCTACAAGACGATTCTCGACTGCAGCGAAGCCAACGAGGGGTTCTACGTCAAGTGTGGTTTCCGTCGGGCGGGGCTAGAAATGGCACATTACCATGAAGGGCCCAAGAGTAACGGTCATTAACGCCTCTTTGCCTCTTTTTTTTGCTTTTGCTTTGTTTTGCTGCTACTACATCATTGTATACATGTGCTGTTTCAGACACGGTTGCGGTTGCGGTTGTTGTTGTTCTCTTCGGTCGGAACTAGAGCGTCTGAATGACCTGTGGTGCGTCTTTGTTTGTCTGTCTGTTTGTTGGGCGCTGTCGGCATTTTTTGGTACATTTTTGCATTCGGACTGATGCTGAATTCATGGCGCAGGAAGCAGGATATAGGAAACCTTCGATTATAAGATACGCCTTTTCCCGGTGGGAGAGGAGCCCGTACAGAACGGATAGATTTTAGGAATAATAGACTCTTTAATATTCAGTCCCTTGTCACTGTTGCAGTGTTTGTTGATGGCGTCGAGGTTCGGAAAATGTCCGAAGATTACCGACTGGTCACCATCTTTCGTTCAAGAACTGCAACAGCCTTTTTATACGAGTAGAGGTACTAATATGCATAGCGTCATGTGCTCATGCACGTCGACGCATATGCACACGTGCTGGACCTGCCTGTTTTGGTGCGGCGGCACCCAAGCAAGTAGTCCGTCGCGGTTCGGAGCTCCGTTGGGCGACGGATGGCGTCTTTATCGGGCATGCGACATGCGACATGCTACGTTTAAAATACAACGCTAGACGTGGGGAAATACCTTATTATCAAGGTCACTTATGCGGAGAAGGTCCGTACGAGTCTGGTAGTTGTGCGCTGCAAAGGGGATCTGTTTTGGGTGTGTTAAAAAGCCTCGTTTGTTCCGAAACATGTGATGCGAGCCACACCTCCGAAATGGTGTCGCATGCTGACAAGCTCGGAATAAAGGGACCTGACTTGATTGCAAACCTCTTTTTTCTTTTTCTGAGTAAATTAATCGCTGCTTCTTTTGTTTTCTCTTCGCTTTCTTCCCAAGTTTACTCGGATTTGTTTGACAAGGGTTCTATCGCTGGCGATATTCACACCTCGTCCGTCACAATGGATGAGCTTCACCCACTTCTGGTCCGTATGCGCATCGCCGCTTTGCAGTCTGAGTAAGCACCCTCCAAAAACAGGGCAGAACCCAGAAAGATTGAGAAATGTTATACAACATTTTTGTCTTTTGCTACATCATGGAAAAGCAACTGACAACTCTGCATAGAGTCCGCTCCAAAGGGACAGCCGAGAATCTGGTCATTCGCTCACGACAAAATAAAGTCGCACCGGTTCCGACGACTACAGGATCGCACCGCCTCGGCAAGAAAAGGGTCGTTCTCGCTAGAAAGTGGTAGCAGAAAGGATGCCAGGATTTAAAGAAAAATCAAGAAGAATGAAAGAAAAGCAAGACAACTTATGATTTACGGCCGTCGGCGTGTTGCAAAGATTGAATTCTAAGCTATAGGGTATGCTCAGGCTCGCAAGTGACATAATTTCACCTGTGTGCCTGCCCTGGCTACAGCAAGGGAATAGTATAGCGATACTTGAGTAACCATAGTATTATAAATTTTTGGACTTAAGGAGCCATAGCGTGCCCGAGTTTTAAAGCCGGTCGTCCCTTGAAGGATGAGGTAGAATAATCTGCAGGGTCCTTTGCTGTGATGAGTGCCGTTTTCGTAACATGACAAGACAAATGACAGATGATGTGCTAGAAATGCCTCAAGGCTGTCGGACTTCAATTAGTTTCAAGTGCAAGGAAGTTCAAGCTATTATACATTCTCCATCGCTCTTCAAGCTTTGTGACGAGTCTCAGTTGTTCCGGCACTTACAACGCTTTTGCTACGGATGCGGAAGTGGCCAGGCACAATCCGGCGCCACTGTGGAGACTCCCAGGAACAGGAACAGGAACCACCATATTCAGGCACATAACTCACCACGAGTCAAAATCTACCATTCTTGCCTTTGTTGAATTGTTTAAAAATACTTATTCTTAATTCACTTCTCTAGATTCTTTCGAGGTTTGAGCCCTGTACCTGAGAATCAGAGTTCCTTGCTTCTGGCGTTTGCCGGCTTGTGAGGCGATTGTTTGCCTATGTTGTACGTATAGTTGCCTGTATAAAATATCGTAATCCCCTCAATTTGTTGAATTTATGATGTCTTGACATTTAAGCCATGGGTCCTGTATAGCTTGTGGCTATATGATCGATTTACGCTTCCGAATTTTGAAAATGGATGCATCTGGCCGTCTTTATAAAGAATAACCATCTTCCGCCCCATGTGCACCTTTCGTGCTTGGGGGCAACCAACAACAAACATCTCCCTACCTGCCCATCCAGCCACCATCCACCGTCAAGATATGCCCACTCACATACGCACTAGCTTTACTAGCAAGATACACCGCCGTCCCCTTGAAATCCTCCGGCGTACCCCATCGTCCCGCAGGAATACGCGAGCTAATCGCAGCCAAACGCTCCGGATTGTTCAGCAGCGCCGTGTTCATCTCCGTCTCGATATACCCAGGCGCAATCGCATTCGCCGTAATGCCCTTGGAAGTCCACTCGTTGGCAAAGCTCTTGGTCATCTGCCCGACTGCGCCCTTGGACGCGGCGTACGCGGGCACCGTGAAGCCGCCCTGGAAGCACAGCAGCGAGCCAAAGTTGATGACGCTGCCGCGGCGGCCGGTGACGGGGGACGGGTCGAGGGTGAGCATGTGCGCGCCGACGTCGCGGCAGAGGGTGAAGACGGAGTTGAGGTTGACTTGCATGACCTGCGTTTCATTGTTTAGTATCGCGACATGCATTCGGCGTTAAAAAGGTGGGATGGGGCCAAAGGGGTATGGTTTACCTCGTTGAAATCGCTGTCTGGAAACTCTTCGCAGGGATGACGGCGCTGGATACCGGCGCATGTGACGAGGATGCGAATCTTGTGGCCGTCGGCGAGAATCTTGGGCGTCAGGGCAGAGACTTGCTTGGGGTCGGCCATGTCGGCGGTGTAGATCCATGCTTTGCGGCCGAGCTTTTCGACGGCTTCTTTTGTTTCGGTGCTGCTCGTATCGCGCTGGGTCTGGTCAGTTATCTTCAGTGTAATTGAGCAGGCCAGTGGTGTGTTTACCTGGACGAGGATTATGTCGGCGCCTGCTTCTGCGAGGCCGAGAGCTACGGCTTGGCCGATCCCGCGGGTGCAGCCCGTGATGACGGCTGTGTGGTCTTGTACTGAAAACATGCTTGGTACCATGATGTGAAGATTGTGCAATGTGGAGAGATGCTAAAGAAAGAAAGAAAGAAAGATAAAAAGGACGGGAAAGTGCAAAAACAAAAGGATTCAGCGAGGAGCTGGTGAATGAGTGAATCAATGTTGTCAATCAAGCTGTCCACGTTGTGACGACGTGGAGGGGCAGGGTGGGGGTTTGGTCAATTGCCCCTCGTTCATTTGCCGATGTGGTGGTGAATGCGGCGATTCCGGATCGGGTAATTGGCGGCGAGAATGCACAAAACGGGTCAAACGTCGGCAACTGTGATGGCTGTCATTCAACGGTTGGAGGAGCCAATAAAGGGGAAGTAAATTGATTAAATGAATAAAAATGTGTGATGATGTTTTCCTTTGACAAATTGGTTTATTGCATTATTTACGGTTTTTGTTTAGGGAATTGCGAGGATAAATGCTTGTTAAGGCTGGGAGGGTGGAAAGGCACCTTTTGGTTAGAACTTTTTGGTAATGTCTAGACACAGTTTATTGTCATCTAGAGGACGTGAAGTGACTTTAAACGATGATCTTTTTTTTAAAGTGAGAAAAAGCTAGAGCATCGTACCAAAGGCGATTATATTTCGGCCTAGGACAATTCTGTTCTCTTCAAACTAGTATTTAGTACGTATGGACCAAGGTGGACTCACGATGGGGCAATACGACTCCGATGCGATGGGTCGTGCTGGGGAGATCTGATTAACAATGCCACTATGGCCGTAATCCATACGCCTTCGAATCTTGTAAAGTCCAAAAGCGCCTGGTATCAGTCGTCAGCTCGCAAATCGTATCGCATCTCCGAAATTGTGCGGCTGAGATCACACACACCACGTCCGGTGACAGCCCAATCAGCAAACGAAAAACAAATCTCCTCATACATCTCCAGACTCCTCCTCCTTCACCCGATTGACATATAAAACCTGGTCTGCTTCTAGAATTGTTCCCTTCAACGCCCATCCCGCGTCTAGCACACACTTTGCCACACTCTCAACAACCCTATTTGCCCGCACATCCAAACGCGCTAGCACAGGTCTGCCAGGTTGAGACCCCCATGGGGCTTTATCCGCCACCCATAGATCCTACGCTACTGATTGCGGATGTGGCTCACCGCCCAACCAGAGCCGAAAACTTTATATGCACAGATAAGATACGACCCAGGCTCAGCTATCGGCAAGTCCAATTCGTCGCGGAGAGACTAGAAATGCAAGTCTGTGACACCTGCATGCTGGATGCTGATCTCTGATTCGTTTCCCCTCTCCTTCTCGCCACTGCTGTCGCCAGCTTACTTTGCTCTCTCATCCAACTAGTGTTGTCGCGTGACAAAGGCAAACAGAACAATATGGGCGACGGCGCAAAACCGCGACTGCGGCGCTTGGCGTCTATGCTTGCCGTGAAAAATGAGTCTGGAATTACAGAGGACCAGCACATGGTACGAGAGAGCTTGCAATCGCTGCCAATACTCTGACGCAGGCGACTACTGACACCAGGCCAGCTCAACAGCGAAGACCTCAAACCCGTCCCCAGCCAGCTGCGACAATGGGGTCCGTGGAACTTTGTCGCGTTTTGGGTTGCAGACTCTTTTAATATCAATACATGGATGATTTCTTCGGCCATGATTGCCTCGGGCCTAGCTTGGTGGCAGGCATGGCTATGTGTTTGGATCGGATACTCCATCACAGGCTGCTTCATCGTCGCGACCGGTCGCATTGGCGCCGTCTACCACATAAGCTTTCCAGTTGTCGGCCGTGCTTCGTTTGGTATCTGGGGAAGCATATGGCCGGTTTTTAATCGTGCTGTCATGGGTAAGCCGTCTTCCATCCTTCATTAATAGACAAGAGGCCCTGCTAACTCGCCTAGCTTGCGTCTGGTACGGAGTCCAGGCATACATTGGTGGCCACTGCGTCTACATCATGATTCGATCCATTTGGAAATCCTGGGACCGCGAAAAGATGGGCGGCCCATTTAATCCCGAAGCAAGCAGTACTCCCGACTATGTATCCTTCATCATCTTCTGGGTCCTATCGCTGCCTGCGATTTGGTTCCCAGTACACCAAATTCGCCATCTGTTTACTGTAAAAGCCTACATTGTGCCGCCGGCCGGTATCGCGTTTTTGGCTTGGATAGTCGCCCGTGCTGGCGGACTGGGCCCAATCGTTAACAAACCCAGCAGCGTCGAGGGCAGCGAGCTGGCATGGGCCTTTATCAAGGGCGTCATGTCGAGCATTGCAAACTTTTCGACCCTCATCATCAACGACTGCGACTTTTCCAGATTCGCGCGCAAGCCAAGCGACGCTCTGTGGTCTCAGCTATTTACTTTACCCGTTTCGTTTGCCGTCACTTCCTTTATCGGAATCATAGTCTCGTCGTCTTCCACGATTATATACAACGAAACCATCTGGGATCCGCTGCGTCTTCTGGAGAGACTAGTAGACGATGGCGGCTCCGCGCAGCGATTCGGCACATTTGTCATTGCGCTGGCATTTGCCCTGGCTCAGCTCGGCACGAATATCGCCGCCAACTCGGTTTCGGCCGGGACAGACATGGCAGCACTGCTACCGAAATACATAAGCATCCGCCGAGGTGGTTACATATGCGCCATTGTCGGCTTGGTTATATGCCCATACAACTTCCTTACCAGCGCAAGCACCTTTACCACGTACCTGTCTGCATACAGCGTTTTCCTAAGCTCAGTGGCTGGTGTCATGGTAGCAGACTACTACCTGGTGCGAAAGGGCTTCATGAACGTCAAGGAGCTGTATAGTAGCAAACGCGACGGCCCCTATTACTATAATTTGGGTGTCAACTGGCGGGCATATTCGGCGTATATTGCAGGGATCCTGATTAATGTCGTTGGGTTTGCTGGTGCAGTGGGCGAGACTGTTCCTATTGGCGCCGTGTATATTTATAACCTCAACTTTTTCTGCGGCTTTATTGTCTCGCTGGTTGTTTATTGGGGCTTGTCCAGGATTTCGCCGGTGCCGGAGACTAGGAATCGGTGGACGGAGGTTGGGAGCGACGACGAATTCGATGGTGTGTTGAGTGTTCCTAGCACGCCGTCTGACGAGGACGGCAAGGTAGAACCTGTGTAGATGAGCATATAAATTGGCATAAATTTACGGCTGTTGAATGACCGATAAGATGGCCAGCAGTGTTTCGACGCTTTGATAGCCGACACTTGTACGACTACACCAGCTCCCTGTCGAGACGAAAGAGTAATGTAGTCATCGCCACGGAAACGGCCAGAATATAACCCTTGACACGACTCTGTTACCCGCATTCACTATTTTGGGATGCTTCGGCGTGGATTCAATTGCCGCGTCTATTGTGGGGGTGGGGAGCTATTCAATAGCCGTGGATGTGGGGGTTGCAGTAACCCGACCTCAAGCCCAAGCAAACGGCCTGCATATCGGCGTCTCCAATTCACTTCGCCGTTACACCTCTTTAAAACGCTGGCAAATGCAGGCCATTTGCTCACCTAACAATCTCCCTAACCAGTACATCTCTACCGTAGAGAAATTGAAAACAGCACATCATGGCTAGCCAGCGCGTCCAAGCATCCGTTCTACACGGCGAGCGCGATCTCCGCATCGTATGTTTCCCGATAATCTACTCCCCGTTGTCACATACTCATAAACGCATCACAGGAAGACCGCGACCTCCCCCTTCCCGCAAACGACGAGATCCAAATCGCGGTAAAATCCACCGGCCTCTGTGGCTCCGACCTGCACTACTACAACCACTACCGCAACGGCGACATTCTCGTCCGCGAACCGCTCACCCTCGGCCACGAGTCCAGCGGCACAGTCGTCGCCGTCGGCTCAGACGTCAAGGACTTTGTCGCTGGAGACAATGTTGCTCTAGAGGTCGGAACGCCCTGCGAGGCGTGCGAATACTGCACCAGCGGACGGTACAATATCTGTCGCGGCATGAAGTTTCGGAGCTCGGCCAAGGCGTTTCCGCACGCGCAGGGGACGTTGCAGGAGTGTGTTAACCACCCGGCGCGATGGTGCCACAAGTACGTCTACAACCCAACCTATTGAATTATTAAGAAACTCTGCTAATGGAATGAATTGCAGGCTTCCCTCTAAACTTTCTCTCGACCTTGGCGCACTTCTTGAACCGCTCTCCGTCGCAATGCACGCCCGCGACCGCGCCAACTTGCCCGAAGGCTCAACCATTCTCGTTTTTGGCGCTGGTGCTGTAGGTTTGCTTGCTGCTGCCGTGAGCAAGGCTGCCAAGGCCAAGACGGTTGTGATTGCAGATATCCAAAAGGATCGCATCGACTTTGCGGTTGCGAATGGCTTTGCGGATGCGGGTGTTTTGGTGCCCATGGCTCGGCCGCAGAGTATCGAGGAGAAGCTTAAATATGCGCAGGAAGTGGCAGACTTGGTCAAGAATACGCAAGTCAAGGGCGAAGCTGTTGGGGAGGTTTCGGCGGTGTATGAATGTACAGGCGTTGAGACGTGCTTTCAGAGTTCCATCTACGTAAGTTGCTTTGTTTACAGCGTTTGGAATTAATGTGCTGATTTTTGTTTTACAGTCAACAAAACCTGGTGGAAAGGTCATGATTATTGGCATGGGCACACCGATTATGACGCTGCCCATGTCTGCCGCCGCACTGCGCGAGGTTGATCTTGTTGGCGTGTTTCGATATGCAAACACGTACCCAAGAGCTATTGCGCTGGTGTCGAATCCACCTGCGGGTATGCCGGACTTGTCGACGCTGGTGACGCATCGTATCAAGGGAATGGACAATATTACGCAGGCGTTTGGCATGGCTGGCAAGGTCAAGGATGAAGAGGGCAACTTGGTTCTCAAGGTTGTTATCGACATGGCGTAAGGAAAACTACAAGTTACACAAGATGTGTTGATGAGGGTCGGGAAAAAGTGAAATTCGCAAGAAGGGGAATAGCATAAATCGGCGCGTGGGTGTAGTTGCATCAAAGAATGTATTGTATCTAGTCTAGAATGATACGCATCTCTTTTTAAAGATCAAATCTATTGTTTTGAATAAGTTTACGACTTGTCGGGGAATCCAAAGTCGATGCCAAAGGGTGGGTAGACGTAGCGCTTCAGCTCGCCCTTTTTCGTGAGATCATCCGAGTAGTCATTCAGCAACTTCATGTCGTCGGCGTCCAGCTTGACAATTTCCATGTTGGACTTGATGCGAGACTCGGTGACGGACTTGGCCAGCACGGTGGTGCCACGAGCAACTATATCCAGTTAATAACCATGTTCAACCGTGACATTGGAATAGAGTACTGACCATGGTAGCTTAGCAGAATAGTACCGGGCGCAACGCCCCTCTTCTCAGCAACCTTGACGACCGGCTCAGCAGTAAAGAGCGGACTACCAGTACTTCCGAGGGGACTGTAGGCAACGACGTGAATACCCTTGGCGTTGCAAAGGTCGACGATTTCTTGCTGCGGCAGACTGGGGTGGTTTTCGATTTGGTTTACGGCTGGGACAGTGGTGGCTACTGCGAGGAGCTGCTCGAGGTATTTCTTGCTATACTGCTGGGTGTTAGTCTATTTTCTGTCTGTGATTATATTTGAGGTAATTAATGCAGGGGAGACTTGCGTTGCTGACGCCGATGCCGCGGACTTTGCTCGAGGGGAGGGCCTCCATTTGCTTCCAAGCTTCGGTGTGGTCCCAGTCGCGGAGGATGTCGCGTTCACCGTTGGGAAGGGTAGGGAACTTTTCGTGGTTTCCTTGTACATGTTAGTCTATATCCAATGATGAGAAGTTAGAGAATAGACTTACCATTGGGGTTCATGAGGACAGGCCAGTGCTGCAGGGAGATTACAGTTAGCCTGCAGACGACGCAACAGATGGGTGACAATGGTACTCACAACTAGGTACATGTCGACATAATCCACGCCAAGAGACTTGAGACTCTTGTCAAGGCACTCCTCGACACGGGTATTGTAACTCGCCCAGACCTTGGTCATGATGTAAATGTCCTCGCGCTTCACGCCGGCGTCAAACGCCTCCTTGAGGCCCTTGCCGACCTCCTCCTCGTTGCCGTAGACGTATGCGCAGTCGACGAGCTTGTAGCCGCTCTTGAGGGCGTAGGAGACGGCGGCCTGGACCTCGCCTGGTTTGGATTGCCAGGTTCCTGAATACTTTGTTAGTATTTTCTGATCTCTTGGATATCTTAGGCGCATGGAGTGAAGTGAATGCTTACCGAGGCCAAGGGCGGGCATGTCCTTGCCAGTGTTGAGCTTGAATGAAGTAGCAGCAGCCATTATGAAGAACCAATACCGACAATGTCAATTAAATCCAAAGAAAAATAGTCAAAATTTAGTTGAAAGGATTGTAAAAGAGAGAAAAACACAAGACCAAGCTCGCGGCTTAAAAATATACCTTGAGGCTCATCGGTCCAATTCACCACGACCATGGCGGGGCTGTTATTCCCCTCCCCGCCGTGGCAATTGAACGGTAACCCCTCCAGTTACCGAAATAGGCTCCCTTCGGCGGGCGGAACAGCGGTGCTCAGTGGGGGCATGCTAGTGTCCACAGTGGGCCGTAGCAGGCGTGAATCCAGCCACGGAGAAATCGTTGCGGTGCGGCATCGTGGGGGGACGCTGGGTTTGGTGTGCCAGAGGTGTTCGGAGGCTTTTGCTTGGTGGAAGATGTTGCTTGGTTCGGAACTCGCTTTGTGCCCTTTCTGTGAGTATGGAGGTATGACGGTTATTAAAAGGTTACATCATATGTTATTGAATTTAACAGAACCATGTTTGCATTGTAATACTATCTGTAGTAAGAGCCTAAACCGTGGCCAAGATGTCTTTGTTCGCCATTCTCCCGTCGTCTCGGTATATCATTCTTAGTACGCAATTGTCCATATGATTCACAAGTCATTATCAGCGCCTTTCGCACTCTGCTCGTCCAAGTCTGCTGCATCATCGTATATATGTACTATAATCTCGACAGTTGCAGGTAGCAGACAGGCCTCGAAACGAGTTTTCATCGCAGACTTCCGCTGATCCTGTATAATATCTTCCTCATGTCGAGCGTCGGCTCTGTTCCGCGCAGCATCGAGTCTAACCGCTGCTAGTATCGGCTTGGCGAGGTTTTCTTCATAGACAGCGTTTTCGATATCCAACTTTTCCGGATTCTTAAATCTCAGTGCAACGAGTGAGTCCCTCACCGTCTTAACGGCACTCACATCACCATCTTAGCTCATAACCATCTTTACACACCCATCCGTAATATCTTCGTGGAACACCTCAACTACTTTTTTTTCTCCAAATACACATGCAATAGTCATACACGTTTTGAATCGCAATGTTCCCCTCGTCCCTCTCACGCCGTATGTAGTGCCGACAAAAGTATAAGAACACCCTATCAAGCAGCTTCGCAGACTCGATATAGCGCAGCCATTCATGGACGTAGAATGCCACCAAGCCCTGGGTATCTTGTTTCGGACGCTTGTTGAATCTGTCTGTGAGGTGATTTGTGAGTACCCTTCTGAGAAGTTGCACCAAGTCTGCCCCACGGCCATTCGCTGTGATTAATGGGCTCTTGTTAGTTCGGAGGTTGGCAGAAGAAGGCTGTTGTTTTTGACTTGCCGTTTATTTTTTGCTGTGATTGCTTGCCAACGAGGTATCGGTTAATAGCGCTGTTAAACGTTTTAGAGGTTCAGCAGAGTATCAGACGCAATGAGCTCCCTTCCTTACCTGTACATATTGATATAAGGAAGCTGGCCCTGTGCTCTGAAATCGGAAGCGGAATGCAGTATAGCTGCGCAGCCGTCTGCTATAAAGGCGAATCTGAAATCATGAAAATGGTTAGTTTGAAAGAACGACACTTGAAGGGAAATGAAGCCATTTGCGTACAGCTCATCAGGAGTTTCGCGCGATGGAAGTGAGTCCTCATGCAAGGTCGCCTTTGCTGCGGGAATGATGTCTGTCGCTTCCATGCTTGCGTATATGCCTAGTTTTCTCTTTGATTGCTGCGATGATTTTTATATGCTCAAGTTGAAGAAATGTTGCTGTACGTTGCTTTCTTTGCTCTGGGCAAGACACGACATGTTACAGACAAATGCATGAATGACTCAACCCTTGGCAGCCTAACCTGCATTAGGCTGCATCTTGGTCACAGCACTTTTGACGCGCAGGCACTCGGCAAGCCATTCCGTGGCAACAAGTCGCCCAAGCAGCATATAGGAAACCGTGATTTAATTTGTATAAATCGGCCAGAAATGACAAGACGTAACGCTGATATTATCTAGGACGGCATTTGTTGCTTTAAAGGGGAGATTCTGCGCATAATGAAGCCATCCTGTCTCCCAAAAAGGCTTACTAACTGCGCAAAATTGCACATTGGGTTGCCTCATGAAATACGCACTAGGTGTGATAAAAGGCCGGTTGCGAGAACCAGCCTCATTGTTCCATGTAGAGTATATATATTATAGAGCCCGCGGCAACTAGAGTAGGAAAGGGATCTACTATAAGACTCATCTTTGCTTTCCCTCACTAAAACCGCAGTTGGAGAAATATTAGGCACTAAGCAGCTACATTGCCCATAAAGCAATCGCAACCCCAAAGCTCGCTGTAAACAGACCCTTAATTCCGACGTTCCATGTGACGGCCTCGGCGGTCTGAGTATTCGTTGGCTCCGATGTCGAACTCTCCGCAATCGTCTCCGTCGCCGTCTCCGACGTTGTCTCAGTTGTCGTATTGAGTGCTGTGTCCGAGGTGGGATTCATGTCCACGCTCGTCTCCGTCACAACCTGCGAGGTAGTAGAAATGGCAACGGGCGTGCTGGTTGTTGGCTCCGCGTTGAAGCTTTCATCTGATGTTGGCTCAGCATTGGAGCTATCATCTGACGTTGGCTGCTCCGTGGTCAGCGCAGAAGTACTCGTAGGCGCAGCAGGCGGATCCGACGGGACCGGCAAAGTCCACGATATAAGCGGAGGTGTCGCAGGGCCAGGCGTGCAAATGCCCGGGGTGGCATAGTTGCACGTATATCCAGGCTCGCAGCAGGCCACAAGTTCCGGGTATGTGCATCTCACGACGTTGAGCTGGCATGTGGCCTCGCACAGCGGAATGCCCGATCTTGAGGTGCATGCGTCGCCGATTGGACAACAGCCCGTTCCGTCGGCACAGGCCGTGTGGCTCGCTTCGCAGATGGCACCTGCTTGGCGAGGATGCACTGGAAGCGCCGCAAGAGACGGAGCGCTTGTAACGAAAGCATTGCGGAGGTGTGACGGTGCCGCCATATTGGCTTCTGCGGCGGCAGGGATGAGAAAGGAGCCTAAAGCGGCGACGACCAACGGAACTGAGTGCAGCATCTGAACAAGAGTAAGAGATCGACCTCTGGTATAGCTGTGAGGTAAGGTTTGAAGGATGCTCTGGGGAGCTGCCCGAGTATCAATTACCGACTTTTATGGACTGTCTGGAATGGGCTTTTATATTTCGATTGTATATCGGACGACTGTCCCAACAACACCATCCCAGCAAGCCAAGCAGCCAAAGTGTCAAGGCAGCTTTCAGCTTCTGCAACGGAAAGGTGCCAAGACCTGCAAGAGATGCTGGTCGGGTTCAGCCTCATCGGCTGCCTCTTATTTGGCCCGGATTAGCAGGCGACACTGTCACATTACATTGGCAGCCGGGATCGGCCGGAAAACAAACAGAGAGAAGAGAGACGGAGAAGGCAGAAAGCATTCCCTGTAACGGTAACCTACGCGGCCCCGAAAATACCACTTCAATGACGGACAAGGCGTACAAGGCGTACAAGGCGTACAAGGCGTATGTGTGGAGTTACGGGCTTTTCGATACCAGATACCGCTATTCTAATCAAAAAGGATCGAGGGGCCACATTTCGTTGCCGAGGCCTCAATCATAGTTTTGGGAGCTCCGAGGAGATGTGTAAGTTGATCAAGTTGGTAGTGACTTGTGAATAAAACTCTCATCCTGCATTACCCTTTTAAAACCGCCACCATGCGGGCGTTATATTTGTGCAGGCATCTTCTGTAAATGCGATCCTGAAATCATGGACATAGTAAGACTGCGAAAAGGTATTAAAGTTGAAGTCACCTCGCAGCAACAAGTCTCAACGCAAATACGGAATAAGTACCCTGTGCTTTAAATACACCCAAATTTGTATTAATTTCTATCGAGGTTCAAGTTGGGCATCTTGCTATGTATGCTCTTTATAAAAAAAGGTTATGCTCCCGTCCGCCAATTATCACATACAGAAGAAAACAAAAAGTCCAAAAGAGCGGTGCATATCGTCAAGCTGTATCCCTTGCCAAACGATGCCAATTCTACGTTGCAGAGATATAGTAAAAAGTCTTATCCCGAGACTAATACCCAGAGTCTGCAAGCAGCAGGTTAGTAAACGATCAGTATCAAACGGGCTGTAGTGCATTTCAACTTACAGGAAGAAAATCATCAAAACACCAAACATCTTGGCTATTAACCAGCGGTTGCTGGACACTCTCGACCAATACTTGAGCAGCTCTCGCTGCGCTCCCTCCACATTATCCACGACATCTTCTGTATTGGCGTCTATGCGCTGAATCATGTCGCTTTGTTCGGAAACCATGGTTGCCAGCTGGCCAAAGATGCCGCCCAGCTCGCCAATCGTCTTTTCGATTGCTTCGATAGCTTCGCCTCGTTGTTGGATATATTGGTTTGACGGCTGTGCTTCTTCCATCATGACAAGTTGCTGGTCTCCAACGGGATTCAGGGACAGCGTATCCGAGCCTGGTGCGGGGGAGGAGCGGTTCGGTGTGCCGTACAAAGGAGACGCAGATTGCTGTATCGAAGGGCCGGCGTGCTGCGACACGGAAGAGATGAAGTTTTCGGTTCGGTTTCTCGAAGCTTGAATGTTCTTGGTTCTTGCCTCGAGTACATCTTTAAAGTTGACCGATACGTCGGTCAGTTTTCCTTGTAGCAGATACACTACATTCTTGTTGTGTTCGCCCTCCTGATCGGCCTTGGGGTGTTGCTGCTTGGACATGACTTGCAATGCGCCAATCTGCTGGTTGAGGGACGAGAGATCTTGCTTGATGACAAAGGTGAGTTCGTTTATTTCGATGGGGCGATCGTCGAATAGAGTACGGCGCTTTGCAACTATACAAAGCCCATGTTAGCAAAAGATTATCCTAAGTTTCGTTTGCGAGTTCAACCTACGTTGCGCCAACTTTTCTAGCTTGCCCATTGTCGCTGAAATGCCTCTTCCAATCTCGGCTGCCTTTCTGGCAAAGTCGGAACGTCGCGGTTGAGCATCTCCATTTTCAGCAGCCTTTTCCGAATCTGATAGAAGCGACCTCCTCTGCGAGCCGACCTTGCTGGCGTTTTGTCGGCGCTTGGCCTGCGCAAGGACGGCCTGAAACTCGGACGTTCGGTCTTGGATTGACGATGAGACAGCCATCGCGACGGCGGATTATTATGTATAGTTGGGTTAAGGTGGTTAAAATGCGGCCAGCGCGTCGGTTCGGCAACTTTTCTCAAGGAGCGGGAGTGAACTGCAGTCGTCGACAAGGGCGAGACGTCGTCAGCAACACAACAGAAAACGACGTGGCCACGTTGCCGAAAGCCGAGGCAGCTGATTTAGCGAAATACGCTTCGAGAAGTAGAATGCGTCGAAGAAAGATATGCAGCGTTTAATTCATCCGGAGTATAAAGGAGTGAGCGGGATAGGGCGCAAATAGACGGGGCAACAAGGCGCGCGCAAATGAAGTTGCGAGGAATCAATATGTTTAGTATGGGCTGGAAAAGGGATATGGAGTCGCAAGGAGTATATTTGGCTTGTTAGGAGGCACTGCGATCTCATTGGCTGGCTGGATGGGGGATGGATCCGCTTCCTGAATGCAGCGCGCGGAACGGAGGTCACTCCACTGCTAATTTCGCCGGGAACAGTACCTTTGGCCGTTGAAACAGGCACTGTCCGGCAGTACCAGCCACTGTTGAGTCGCCACGACCGCGCCTTATGACGAATATGACGATGCTCAAGAAGTCAACGGGTCGATCTGTAGGTATGCAACAGCTTTTGACGGTGAATTACCCTAGTGGTATAGGTTTCTTCATATACAGGTATTTACGCTGTAGCCTACGCTCTTGGCGACCAACGCAAAAGGCGCAGAGAAATAAAAGGCCATAAGCTGGAAGTTTGTTGTGATGCCGTATTCGTATTTTTGGTCGTCCGTCATACACGGAGAAGCGCACTTTAGGTTCGCAATAACAGACACAAGATGGTAAATGTTCCATACCATGGCTTGAATTACTCGTAGTCAATCCTGCAACTTCGGACAAACCAAAACACCCCATGCCGTCCAACAAGGGCTCTTGAAACTTTGTTTCCCAGCTCCACGATCGATGTCCGCAAGTTGCCGTTGGCGCATGTTGTAGCCAAAAATAATCCTGGCTGCGCCACTGCTCCTGGAGGCTTGGGCGGCTTTGCGCCCCTCCACTAACAGAGCATCCAGATTTCCAAGTATCACTTTACACCCCCTTGGCAGCCAAGGTACCTTGTCCTCTACCCACCACGATAGATCCATTTCCTCACGCCAGCCCACCATGGCCATGGCCAGGTAAGCTGCAAGCTGGGTCTTATCCCCATTAATCTCCAGCACCAAGGCCCGCCACCAGTTCCCAGCTGGCCGACCACCTCTCCTGGGACAAACTTCCTGCAAACCTCTAGCAAAGCTTGTTGCTTGTTCGCATTTTGCGGCTGGTTGTTTGGGCCCTGATAGGAATATATCGACTTGTTGGTCTTTAGCTCATTTATTGCGAGAGCACGCCTCGTTCAGTCCTCTTGCTTTTCAATCTCTGTGCCCCTTCACGCCGAAGCTTTGCGGCTGCCGCCACGTCACTCTAGGGCTCGCAACTCCTCCAACCGCGCTTCGTGCGATCCGCCAGCAACGGGGTTGTCACGCCCTCGCTCGGCCGACTTAATTTGCGGAAAATTATGACGGGTTAAATACACTCGCTTGGGCAAGAAGCAATGGACCAAGGGTCGTATAGCAGACCCGATGGCCGCGGCCATCCTACAATGTACGTTCCCGCCTTGCGTGTGCATGGACTGCACCGGCCAGCCTCCTGGGCCAGTTCGCTAACCGGATTCTTCTTCCATCTCAGCTCTTCCCAATCGGCCGGAAATTCAAACTACAAGGTAAACGTCAACCGTCAAAAGACGAAGAAATGGGTCGAAGCAAAGTCTCAGAACTACGACGGCGACGACTGGGGCGCGGAAGAGTATGAGGAAGAGGATGATGATGAGCCGGCGGTGCCTCCTGTGCCATCAACGTCGTCTCTGCCCCCTCAACACGGTGCAAGACCTCCCTCGGGCGGAAATGTGCCATCTCTTCACCTCCAAACCCAGCAGCCTCCACAACCTCAGGGACATGCTCCGCCAGCGAATGTAGCCTCATCTGGGAATAAAGACCCGGCAACTGTCGCTGAGGCTGTGGCATCGTCGCAGTCAGGCGCCGTTCCTCAGAGTGCATCGTCTACATATCCGCTCTCACCTCGTTCGCCGCCTGATAGCCTGCCTTCCACCACTCCCCAGACCACTCATCCGCCTGCGGGAAATGCCCCGGCATTCGTTCGACCGTCGGATATTTATCGTCGGATGGAAGAGGAGCGCGAAAAGGCGCGCTTGTCTTCGGAAAGCGGCCGCCCGAGCCTTGATCAGCTCACAAATCAGCGCTCAGCATCACCGTCGAAATTGAATATTGAGCAAACGACACCGAGCTCAATCCAGCAGGCGCCTCGTTCAGAGGACTACTCCAGGCCTGGCCAGGATCCTACTGCTACCGGGGCTCAAGTCCCATCAACTGCCACGAATCAAGCCACCACACCGACTCGCTCAAAAGGCGGAGCTTTTGACGGTGCTGGTCCGGAACTTGATCAGAATCGCGCCTCGGCCAGTCCAAAGCTTCCAGACGTGGCTCGAATGTCCGCGTTTGGGCCAGACTTGTTCTCAACCGGCGGCTTTATGCCTCCGTCGTCCCCGCAAAAAGAGAATACGGAAGCTATTCAGGAGCAGCAGGAGCCTCCGGAAGAGGATGTCAAGAATGCTGGGATGTCTGACAAAAGTGAAACTACGGCAGAACCGTCGACGGCAGAGGCGGCCGCAGGCAGCCAAAAGCCTGCGACCGGCTCCAAAGCAGAATCATCTGTTAGCGCTCAAGCAGCTTCTGCTCCAGCGGGCACTAAAAGCGAGGTGACCAAGCAGGATGATGCAAATTCCTCCGAGAAAGCCACTGCGCCCAGCTTGAAGACTGAGTCTGTTCCTGCAGCTGCAAGGACCAACGTGGATGCCTCGAGATCAGATGTTACCCCGACTGAGCCCCTTAACCTGCATAGGCAGGATGTTGATGTGCCCAATTTTGAGCCCCCTTCGGTACAGCGCCAGCCCACTTATGGTACAGATACCTCATCCCCCCTCAAAGAAAGCGACGTTTTACGAGATGAGATTATGAAGTCCCTCGGAACGAGCACAGCTGGCGACTCAGACCCCAAGCTTGGCGATTTAGAACGCCAGAATACCGATCAGTCTACTCGTAACCGTGCTCGGGACAGTAGCTACACACTGAAAGACTATGATAGCTATTGGGCAGATTCTGGAGATGCTCCAGATGTGCCTGAGACTGACGTTAGCGCCGCGCCGAACAAGGCACAGCCGATGGCGACTGTGCATGAAGAAGCGCCAAGGCCTGTGCCAGAAGTGGCCATAACAGGAGTTTCGCATTCATCATCTGCCGCTTCTGCACAGCCTGATCAGGCTGCCTCACCACCATCAAAATCTCCAGCACCTCAGCGTGAAGTTCCGGTGCTCGAAACAAAACCTGTAGTCGCTGAGCCTGCAATTGATAGTCAGTCTGTCCGGGAAGCTCCGCCGACCGAAAACAAGCGGCGCCGATTTTCATGGGAAATGGACGAGGAGGCCGACCAACCGGAGCAGACCGTTCCTCCAGTCACAACTGAGCCTCCCACGGAGCCAAGCGATGTTCCAGCAATTACCACGTCTCAGTTTACCCCTCCACAGCGTCAAGAGTCATTGCCAGCTACGACATCAAAGAAGGATGATGTACCTTCATCAGTGCAGCCTGCAGACCAGACAAGTGACAAGTCAAAGGAGGAAGAACGAATGTCTTTGGTGGATGAGAATAACTTTGGTAATTCTCCATTGAGCCGTATCTCGACACCTCCAGATGAGCATCCCGCTCTCTCGCAGCCGTTATCTCCGCCAGCTGTAGTGCCTGCACCGGCAATTCCGACATCTTCTTCATCCCCAAAACTACCTGGGCCTCCCACCATGGCTTTCAAGGAGATAATGGACATGAACTCTTCTACGGAGCGAATTGCCAAATTCAAGGACACGAGAGTGTCGTTTGCCGTCATGGACACTGGCTTGGACCGCTGGCTTGCGTCAATGCAATCAGAGCACCCGGAGCATCTCGGCAAAGGCCTCACATCCCCAGGGGCGACGAACAATGGTGACATATCTGCTACTTCAACAGGCCAACCTTCACAGCAGCAACCGACTCAGCAGCCGTATTATCAGCAGTACCTTAACGCCTCAGCACCGAGTCCGACATCGACGCCATCAGGTCGACCTAGGCTCGGGGGACTGGGTATGACCTCTTCAGGGGCAAGCAGTGGTTTTGGCCATTCAAGCAACCAAATTGGTACAAAGGGCAAAGAATTCATGCATTCTGCTGGGAAAATGGGCAAGGGTTTATTAAGCAAGGGCAAAAACAAGTTTCGCGGAAGCGGGGACAAGGTATTTCACTGAAGCTTTTCTCTCTGAACCCCGACTCACTGTGAGTGGGCTCTTTCCTTCTCTGTTCCCGTGGTCAGGACGATTTTACTGTATTATTTCTTTTTGTTCCGTATCTGGAGAGAGACTCTGTTTTCTTTTTCTCACTTGCTGCGTTATGACTATATGGGCTACATGAGATAGGAATTCCACGACCAAACGTTCCCCAATACCTATCCCACTTCATGACAATGTAATGTATCGGAACGGATATTAATATTTGCTTTCTTAAATAGGGCGAATCACCCACATCACTCTCTCCCGTGCAGGCAAAGACTAAAACAGAGAGGCGGAGTTCATGGGCGCTCAGTCTTGGAGGGAAGCTGCGAACCGATATCGCCCCCAAAGATCAACCCTCGAGTTATCCTCAGCCCAATACTGCGTCTCGAACAAATCTAACCCCGGCTCCGCAGATTCCGGAACCGGAACCTGTCTCACCGTTTGATACTGATGCTGCTACTGATAAGTCGGCGCCGTGGGCTCAGCCTGTCGTGCCAGCACAGCATGTTGAGAATGCTCCTGGCTACATTGGCAGGTCGTCCGCAGCCGCTCCTTCGCATACCCAACAGGCGGCGGCGGCCCATCAACTTCATGAGCAGAGTAGACTTGCCCCAGCGCTAAAGAAGCCCGAAGATAGTGGCGTTGCATTTAACCAGAACGCTCCTACGCCGGACTCGCCAAAGAGGCATTCATCATTTGTGGGGCTACCACCCATTCGGAGAACATCTACATTTGCTATCACGTCTAAAGTGAAGCGAGCCACGGAGCGATTTCCACTCGATGATGATGACGAAGTGGAACCGAAGTCTAGTCTACGCGACGACATCATAGGCGAGCACGTGGTGCCCGAGGAGCATGGGCAGCAAGTAAATGATGAAACCACGCCACGAGCGCCTCATCAAGAACAGTTCCATCAGCAGGCAGCTCCTTCGAGCGAGATTCCTGCACCCTATCTCAAAAAGGATGAGCCTTCTGTAACACAACACGAGGTTGGTAGCCAGTCAAGTGAGCATCTTCCCGCTCAACACAATGATCCACCCGTGTCACAGCCTGTGCTGGTCAATCCAAGCTTGGCAACTTCCGGGCCATGGAAATTGGAAGAAAGTCACCTATCAGAACCTCTTCACCCAGTAACTAGAAACCGCCCTAGCCCGTCGTCTTCGCCTCAGATGTACCATGGCTTCGACAAAGAGACAGGTGGTCGCATGAATGAGGTTATGCCTCCGCCACAGCAGCCTCCATTCCACTCCAGGCAACGAAGCTCAGACATACCGCCATCTTCTGCCCAAAGGTATCCTGGATTGTTTGCTCCATCACCGGGCATGGGAGAGGAACAACAGTGGAACAGCGATCATTATGCGCAGTCCTATCGCGATGACATTGTGAATCCCCGACGCAGCAATGAATACTTCATCCCCGGTGTTGGACCGCCAGAAGACGACAGAGGCCGTCCACGGCGTAGTTCCGGTTTCTTCAAAGAAATTGGTGGCAGAATCAGTCGCACAACTTCTAGAGAGCGACGAAGTTCCGCTACTGATCAAAGACCAGCCGCACCAGAATTTCGAGGTGATGAAGCCTCTGACTTGAGCTTTCCTGCTGATGAAGCCAAAGCGCAGAAGAAACGTCATTCATTCATTCCGGCTTTTATGACCCGGCCATCGATAGATTCGGGAAGACAAAGCTTTTCGGGAATCCAAAGATCTCATACCGACATGAATCTGGCGAGCGATGCTGAGGAACGCAAAGAGCGGAAGCGGTCATTCTTTGGCGCCGGCCTGAGCGGTTTGCGCTCCCAAAGAGACGCTGAAGGTAATCGATCAATGTCTAGCTTTGGCAATGACGCTGCACCAAACCAAGAATATGACGAGGAGACCACGCCGAAGAAGAAACGGCTCTCCGGTATCGCAAAAGTATTTCAGCGCAATAAAGAGGATCGCTCCCCTGAGAGGCCGTCGTCGCAGGATAATATTGCGCGCCCAAGGAGCAGTGGTTTCCTCTCAAATCTGCAACTAGGACCAAAGCGGGACAGCAATACCGGAGCTTTCGACATGGCACCTCCTCCAGTGCCTGGCGATGATTCAAAACGTGGAAGTAGACGCAACTCGATTTCGGAGATGCTGTCTAGCTTCAAGGGTAAAAGTTCAGGCTCCAGGCCTTCAAGCCAGGGCGCCCAGCAACCGCCTCGGCCACAAGAACACTTACAGCAGCCTTCTCCCGTGCAGTTTCGCGGTGGTGTTCCACCACCTCCGCTACAAATTCGTCAAGATGCCATGGAATATCCCGGCAACGCTAGGACTCTCACTACAGAACATCGAGCGCCTTTGGAGCAAGACCAGGCGTCTCCTTTGCCGACGCACTCACAGCACGTTGGCCCATCGCCTCTAGCAAGAGAGACATCAGAGACAACCGGAGAAGCTACACAAGAACCTGTAAGCCGGGTGGAATCACTCGATTCTCCTGAACCACCATTTGCCGAGACACGCAGCCATGAAGACGTACAGAGACCTGGTACCTCTTCGACAATTACACCGAAAGAGGGGGGAGACAGAACCGTTGAACAGGCCGAATCTCGTGCGGCAAGTTCCATAGCACTAGCAGGAGGTTCAGACTCTGAAATATGGAAGCCCGCTTTGGCAACAGCGTCACCGACACCAAAGGAGGCAAATGATGGGGACACTGAAAGAGAAAGGTCCTCAGTGGATGCAGCGGTTGATGCGGTCGTCTCTGGAGAAGACAGTGATTTCGTATCAGCAAGGCCATCGGTGAGCTCGCAGGTGACTGAATCAGATATGAGCAGACAAATTACGAACGACAGTCTCAGCGCCCCAAGCGATCCGTCTCCGGCGGCGGAACAGCTACCAGCTCAGAGAATGCATACTGGTCCTGGTGCTGGTCCTGGTGCTGCAGGATTCGCCGCTAGTCAAATTGGTCGACCTTCTGGCGCACCGAGTGCTCCCGCAATGGCTGGTGCTGGCTTCAGACCGCCAGGCTCTCAAGCCGCGCCTCCGCCTGCCATGGATCAGTGGCATTATGTCCAGGGCAATCAGCGCATGCAAAATCAGCCTGCGGCACCAGCAGGCTTTGGGAGGCCAACGCCGAACATGGCGGGTTATAATCAACCGATCCGTGTAGCAACAGGGAGCCCTGCTGCCATGCCACCTCGTCAGCCTCCGGTTGCCAATCAAGTTCAGAGTGGTTATTATGGGCAGCCGGCTTCTGCATCTGATCAGGCAACCGCGCAAGGTTCTCGTTGGAAAGATTTGAGAAACCGCATGTCTGGACAGATGGCTGGGCTTGTGCAGAATCAAAGCAAAGGAGAAAAGGCTGAGAGGGTTGCTGACAAGAATGACAAGGCCACTGGTGGAAAACTTCGGGGGGCATTTAAGAGAATGTCCAAGCAGCACGGCTCAACAGACATACAGCAACAGCACCCGGCCGGCATGCAGCCCATTGCCCCAGGTCCTCAGCCTCCGCAAAATGGGCATGTTTACCCTCATCGAATGCCACAACCCTTACAACAACAGCAAGGCCCGATGATGAATCCCGTGTTCAATCAATCTGTCCCAACCGCTCAGCAATACCAACCGCAAGGTTTTGCTGAGCCGCAATATGCAGCAGTGCCAATTCCGCAAGGATATACTGCCGTGTATGGTGAAGGGTCGCAGGTCCCTGCATCATATAATGTTGGCAGGTACATGTCACCGGAACAGACTGTTCATGGGCGACAACAGCCACAAGCGTACGGAAACTACCGTCATCAGCAATACCCGTCATCAGCACCTCCACCTCAACCACAAGTGCCACATGGCATAAGAGTACCGCAGATGCAGCATCCGGCACCAGCGCAGCCTCAGCAACAAAGATCGCCACCACCCAGCGAGCAGTTTGTCAGTCCCACATCTGATCGAAGTGGACAGGCAGTGTTTGGTCGCACGGAACCAAGCCCGCCAATGAGCAAGCAAGCCAGCTCACTGTATCCTCAGGACAGTCACAATAGTCTTGAGGGCCAGGTTCACGGTAACAGAGCCAGTCAGGTCTCTCACGATAGTCGTCTGCAGCCAAATGCACCGCGCGAAAGCGACGTGGAACGCGCAGGTCACTCTACAGGAAGCGATACCAGCCCAGAACGACGGGTCAGCGCAAACAGTCCCCCAGTACCCAATGTTGTCATGTCTTCCCATATGAGTGACAGTGCGGGAAGCGACAAAGTAAGCTCACCGCCGGCTGCGGCCACGCATCTCACTGCCGACTCGACTGGTGGGAGCAAGGGAGCTGTATCGGACATGTCACGGTCGTCGTCTGCGAACAAGGCGGAAGAGCATACAGTTGAACTAGAAGACACGGAGGAGGCACGCAAGCGGACGATGCGAATCGCTTCTCAGGAGGAGAAAATTGCGTTTGACCCGAATGAGAATGAGCCGCAGATGAGTGCAACCAGTTATCCAGGACAGGAGTGGAATCCGTACGGAGAACCTGGATTTGGAGACTGGAGGGAAGATTAGACGTTTCATATGTGCCTTTTATTTGTTTGTTACTTTTCGATTCGTTTTATTGGCTGTATTGATATATACACCTTTGGATACCAATTTGTTGAAGATTTGAAATTAACACTGAAGCATAGCAAAAGCTGAGCGTATATATATAATTAATAGTTTGAACAGAAGGGACATTTAGCTTTAGCATTTTCTCTGGGGCAACGTATTATGCGTAATGTTCAAAGCCTAGGCTTAAGCTTTTCCCTTTTGATCCGTTTTGCAAAGCCTGCGACTAGTTCAACAACCATTTCAGCACAGCCGTACGATCCCTGATATCCCCATCCAGCATGTCCGTAATTGTGCACCACTAAAGTGTCCTTGCCACAAGTCCTCAAGTCTGCTTCTACCCTGACTCCCGACTTTCTATACGGCCTGAGACCAACGCTTGCTCTGATAACTTTAATCTCCTCTATGCCCTTTCCATTCGCCATTGCAGGTCGCAAAGCAACACATCTCTTGATGATGCGCTCCGTGATTTGCGGATCGGGGTGCGGATCCCAGTGATCTTTTTGATACGTCCCACCGAGGATGGTACCGCCTCCAACAGCGCGTGTCATAACGTATGAGATCTCCTCTGCGCCGTCGTCTGTTCCAGATATATTGTACATGGATGGCGACTCATTGTCGACCAAGACTGTTTGTCCGCGGATAGGAGCCATATCCATGTCTTTTACGCCACCGAGAGCTCTTGCGCCCATTCCGGTTGCGTTGACAATGACATCTACTTTACCTCTTGTGTGGTGCATATCTCTAAGTTCGTTGATGTGAGATAACCTGCCGCGGCGGAATATTACGCCTTGTTTGCTGCATTGGCCAACTAGCCAGGGCAAGTAGATGGCTGTGTTGATGCATATTCCTGTGAATTCGCAACCAGAGGTTACGCCATTGGGGAGCTCGCGCGGTGTGAGTTCGCGAAAGTCGGGGAAGAGCCGGCTGTACCATGGGTTGTGGATAAACATGGAGTCAAATGAAGACGCGCCGCTTTCGACGTCTTTTTGACGACGGTAGATGTGGCTGCCTGGGGTATTTGTGAGTTGGGTGCGTGCTCGTGGATTGAGTTTGGAAACTTGCGTTGGAAGTGAATTCCTGCTTCTGGGGCATATGCGGCTAGACGGGATAATTCAGGCCATGAACGTTCTTCCCATCTACAGTTTGCTTCATCCGAGAAACTGTAATGGATGTATTAGTTTTGTCTTGCTTGCGAGTTTGGCGTCGTACGGTTGAAAGTTGGCGCCTGCCCATGGTGATGCGTAGTCAGGGCTGTAGTCGCCGGGCATGTGCTTTGCAATAACTGTGATGGAGTTGATTGGGTCTTTGGATAGCTGTAATGCGGATGTGAGGCCTGATACGCCGGCACTATTATTGTAAGCTCAATTGTCTCTCGGAGTGCCATGGTGTGGTTGCTTACCCTAGTACAACAATATTGACAGTCATGATCACGATTTACGGAGGTCTGTAGAGCTGTCTGCCTATCCAACCACCGTGCTAATGTCAGGATATTATTTGTAAATGGCTGGGTAATGGTGCAGAGGTAGTCGTATTGACTAGCGTTTTGTGGAAGGCTTTCCGTCTCTTGCTTAAGCTCCAGTTTGTGCTAATGTTTCCGGATGACCTCAAAAGTCCTATACTTCAACTCCAGACCGAAAGTGTTCACAACATGGTCTCGTGTGGCAACGACAAAGACTCCAGATTGACGTCCGGGGAAGGTGGGGAACGACTTAGGTCGAAGCAGGTCATCGCAATGCCCTCAGCACGGGAATGTTGCGCAGGTGCCGGAAGCGCTCGCTGCAACGGAATAGTAGTACCAAAGAGACGTCTTCCGTATGATTGGCTATTCAAAAGATTTAATACTGACCCACCATTTACATGGCTTAGTCTAGAAGGGTCTTTCTGCAATCGTCGGGAAAGGCTGCCTGACTTGTCACGATGCTCCTACAAGTATACACCATGTCGTCAAGGCCCCACAACTGTCATTTATTTCTCATTTCGGTAGCTGGGAACTTATAAATGGATAGCAATCGTTTGCAGGATACTTCGTAATGGAAAGCTTTGCCGGTTCAGAAGTTCTCGAGTCAGCATTCTAGAGGATGTCGTACAGACAGAGCATTTACACGAAACTATATAGCTTGTAGTAGAAAGTATGCAGGCACCACAAAGTAGTTGCCACTATCCCGTCTTGTTGCTGCTTTTCTTATATTTACTTGCCTAGGTATGAAGTCACGACGTACCATTTCCATCGTCTCCTGCCATGCAGAAGGCGAAGTTGGCGATGTCATTATTGGTGGCGTCCTCGACATACCTGCCACATCCATGCACGAGAAGTTATTAAAATTTATCACCAAACATGACAACCTGCGCAAACTATTGCTTCACGAGCCACGAGGCCGGTTGGAAATGAGCGCAATGATCATTCTGCCTCCTTGTGATTCGAGGGCAGATGCAGGATTTCTGATTATGGGGCCTGGAGACTGGGTTCCGATGTCAGGTTCCAACACAATATGCATGACAACAGTCTTGCTGGAAACTGGGATTGTGCCAATGGTTGAGCCTATTACAGTCGTCAAGTTGGACACTGCTGCAGGACTCATTACCGCCACGGCAGAATGCGACAATGGGTCATGTAAATCAGTTGCATTCGACAACATACCAGCATTTGTCTACGCGTTGGATAAAGAAATTGAAGTACCCGGCCTTGGAAAACTGCTAGTGGACATTGCATATGGCGGGCAATGGTACGCAGTCGCCCAGGCGAGTGATTTGGGAGTCACGGTTTCCCAGCCCAACGGCAATCAGCTCATCGAGTATGGGAAACAAATTAAAAGAGCAGTTTTGCACATTTGCATGCCAACACATCCAGAAAACTCAGCTATTAGAGGTATAAACAACGTCATCATCACGGAGTCTACAAACACACGCTCCAATGCTTTGTCCATCAAGCACACGGTAGTTGTCACACCAGGAAGACTTGATAGAAGTCCCTGCGGCACAGGATGCTCATCTCGTTTAGCCATCCTGTACGCGAGGAAACAAATACAAGTCGGACAAGAGGTGGAGTTTAGGAGCGTTATTGATACAAAGTTCGTGGCGTATATCAAGGAGACAACCCAGGTTGGGGATCTGGAGGGTGTTATTCCTAATATTAAAGGCAGAGCGTGGATTACGGGTGAGAAACAAGTGTATGTAGATGCTGATGACCCCTTCCCAGAAGGATTCCAGGTTCAATGAGGAAGATGTCCTCAAATATACCAACACCAACCATTTAAGAAGAATTCACGCATGCGTTGGGATTTAATGCTCGCTTTGTGAGCATTTTTCATTGGTTTTGGAAACTTTCTAATGATTACTGGCACTTGTGGTGTTTAGAATTCTAGACTCGTGCCACGCTGAGGCGGCGCTTCTGGAAAGTCATGTGAGGATGTCTCCAACTCTAGCTACCACTACGACTATAGCATAGTACATTGCATAAGTCAATGGTCGGCCACAGACTTGCTTCCTTTCATACTACCATTAGCCGTTACAGCGTATTGTACCACTGTTCTTGGACCTTCACACGCTACTTGTTTCTTTGCCTACAATGAAAACTCACTTATCCATACCACCTTGAAAGCTCCAACTGTCGCTTAACTAGCGCTCAGCTTTGGTACAAAACCTGAATAGTGAAAAATTGTCAGAATAAGCCCCTCCGCTGAAATGGTGTAGGTTCGAATTAGCAATCGGGGAAACTTTCCGAATTTGTAACTCCGGGAGCCGGACCTTGGCGCCGCAGCCCCAGACTGGGGGATCCACATATCGGACAACCTCCGCTCGTAAATCGGCCGCAGTATCCAGACCAGAGGGATGCCGGGCAAGCCTGCTTCCATCGGCCTCTACCTTCTCCAGGTTCAGCATGTAGCTTGCCTACATTGTCTGATTTGTGCGTCAAGATATTCCCTGAGAAGATCAGTCAGTTTCCAAGACACGGACAGACGGTAAACGCTTTCCTTGTATCTCCGCTCCAACAACCCTGCCCGCTTCTCTCTCACGTACTATGACCAGGAAGGTGGCAACGCGGTCGAAGGCGACACGGGCCGCTCGCAACGAGAGTCGCTCTAGGACTTTTACAGGCTGTGGAACATGCAGGAGTCGCCATCTAAAATGCGATGAAGCAAAGCCGACCTGCTCTTCTTGCCGACGTCTCGCTTTACCTTGTCAAGGATATGCACCTCGACTCCTCTGGGTATCACCATCTGCCCCTAGTGGAAGACTAAATGAGAGAAAAGATGAAGGCAACTCATTCCGATATCCTCTTTTTACAGAGAAAGACCGAGCCTCCATGGGCCTAGACATGGTTCAAAGCCTTGGCGACCAATCTGCCGGAGATGTCTTGGTTGACCTTGACAATACGACTGTCTCGGACGACGACCTGCACAATGTTGGGCCGTTTGGTGTTTTCAGGGCCTTTCAAGATACATCAAAAGAGCAATTCCCAGACGTTCTGCCATACCTGGACGATGAAGATAGTGTTGAAGAGGTTTCCCCCAATCGGCCGCAAGCACGCGGGTTCACACCATTCATGGCGGATTCTTTGGCCGCATTAAACGCGGACCAAACGTTTTTGTCATTTACAAATGATTTTGGTAGCAGTGACTATACTTCCAGCCTCGGCACGGACCTAGACCTCTCATGGAACGCTACCGCCTTACCTCTTCACTCCAACGATTTTGGTATGGGCTTGCCCTTAAATTCGGTTGGCTCACCGAACGGTGGTTATGCCGGAAGCATCTTATCACCAAGCGTGTTTCAATCTTCAAACCCACTCTCTGGACCGGAAGGATCTCGCAAAGGCTCAAGATCTCCAGATGCTGCCTCGAATGACTGCAATCATATGTCGTCAGTACTTTCAAGGACGTCTTCTCCGCGAAACGGTCACATTATGCGATCTTCGTCACCTTTGCCTTCAAATACCGCCACACTATTACAGTATCTCAAATCAGAGGTGTTTGAAGGAACAACGTCCTCTTTTCACCGCGGCATGTCGCCTTGGAAGCTACTTCTACTACCTTGTGCTCTTGAAACCGTTGCCGAGATTACTCTATGGAACACAGCCAGTTTTGCACGTCGAAGCATATTGTCTACATTACTAGCCAAAGCAGCCTTTCACTTGAGTAGCTCTACTTCTTCACAAAATAATAAGTCTCTTTTTTGGAAAGAACTTGGCATTGGCCATCAACGAGAGGCACAACAGTACTTACAGGAGGCTTTGGATGCCGAGCTTGAAACTGAAGGCAAATATATTGAAAAGCTCATGGCAATATTAAGTGTTGGGGTGGTATCTGTAAGTACCAAAATATGATTTTGTAACAGTACGCGAACTAATTAGCTCGATCCGCAGGTTTATTACCACGGTCCACAAGCAATACGAAAACTGCTTTTTGATGCTGAGAAGCTTATACGCCTGTATGGCCTGTCCGCCACCAAAACATTCCGGCACCGCATTTTGCATCACATGTATACACACTTGAGACTAATATTAGAAACCACAAACGTTTCACTAAAGTCTCTAGAGTTGGAATCTAGTCAAACAAGCACTTCGTCTCAGTTGATTGAACACTCGATTCCACGAAGCTTCGGCATCAAAGCGCAGAATCTCGGCGATCTTGACTTGACTCGCCAAAAGACTGAAGAAGTCGGTTACAACGATATCCATCTCGACGTAACGGGAATGTGGCAGGCAACGCTTTACCCTGAAATATATGGTGTCCCAGAGTCACTTATGTCTCTGCTTTCCCAGACAATCAGCCTGGTCAACGAGAAGCCTCGCTTGGAGGCCGCTGGGATATGTGATCCCACCGTCTCGTTAGCGTTATCGAGGCACATTCGAACTCTGGAGCAACAAATTTGGTCCTGGACTACAAGCAGTGAAAAGAAGCTCAAGTCCTTTTCAAATGACAAAAATGAGGATTCTACGCGAGACAGGCCGCATATGGAATCTATGATACTTGCAATGCACCAGGCAGTCATCATTTTTTTCTACCGTCGCGTCTACAACATGAGCGTCATGATTATACAAAGTCAGGTCCAAAAAGCTCTCGAATACATACAGCCATGCCTCGACATGGGCAGGTTTGACTCGGATTTTTCCGTCAGCATAGGCTGGTCGACATTTATTGCGGTGTGCGAAGCAGCTACTCCCAAGTTGCAAGAACTGGGGCTACAATGTCTCGAGGCTGTAGATGACCATGGCATGTTTCTCGAGTATGAAAAGCCTAGTGCCATGGCCAAAGCTGTTTGGGAACAGCGGGAAAAGACGAATGACTTTACATTCGGATGGCCGGACTTATTAACGCACTCTCCCACGATTTGCTGAATTTAAAGGAATTGACAATTGTACCTATTGAGAGATGTTGTATATACTTCATGTGAATTAAGAATTCGTTTAGATTTCGTTACTCTTTAACATGAACGCCAGCCTCTTTCAATGCAGCAGCAAGCTTCTTTCGCCCATCACTATTCGTCATGGCAAAAGGCTTTCTCATACCACCAGTCTTCCAGCCACGCAGCTCCATGCCCGTCTTAACAAAGGCTCCATAGTTTCCCGACTCGAGAAGCTTACAAATGGGGAAAATCTTCTTCCAAATTTCACGACCCTTGTCGAGGTCACGTCGGACAGCGACTGCATCCCACAACTGGATAGACAGCTCGGGAATAATATTTGTAGCGCCCCAGACGGAGCCCTTGGCACCGGCAGCAAGGCCATAAAATGTAAGCGTGTCCCAGCCATTGAACGCTGTGACCTTGGATGAGATCTCATCATTGAAGAGCAAGTCGGTAAAGGCTGGGGCGTTTCCAGAAGTATCTTTCAAATATTTAACTCCAACCTCGCTCAGAGAGGCAATTTCAGTAGGCGTAAGGCTGACTCCCGTGGCAGAAGGGATGTTGTAATACGCAATCGGCAAGCCAGAGGCCTTGTGAATTTCTGAGAGGTGTTCCTTTAGCTCCTCCAAGTTGGGAGCATCGTAGAACGGAGGGACAACCATGAGCGATGACGCGCCACTTTCGGCAGCATGCTTGGCTAGCTCAACGGTCTTACTGGTGGAAAGGTCGCCAATACCCGCCATGACGCCGGCGCGACCATTGGCGGATGTGATGACTGCCTCCAGAAGCTGCTTTCGCTCATCCAGACTTAGAGCGGTAAACTCTCCTGTGCTGCCACCTGGCACAAGACCATGCACACCGGCATCGACAAGCCGATTGATGTGCTCGTGCAATGCATCAAAGTCAATTTCGGCTGTGTGGTTCTTAAAAGGCGTGATCAGGGCAACATAAATGCCTGTAATCTCCTTTGCGGCCATGTTGAGATGAGATGTTGTTCACTCAAATACAGTATATCGTAATGACAATTCAAATAAAAAGATAAATTTCGGAACCATATGCTAGCGGGGGTGGACTATTTCTTATTTATTGAAGGCAGATAAAGCTCGATGTAAGTACGCCGCTAACCATGGCGAATGGGACTCTCTCCTCCTATTTGGGTAAGTGAGTGCGCACTCGTCGTGAAGACTTGCATTTTCAATGTATAGTAAATTCAAAGAATTCGTTTTGCCGCAATGAGGATAAAAACGACAAGCTTAACTACATTGAAGTGACGAGTCTGCTAATCCCGCGGAAACCTTCCTTGCATGCGCAGACGCCAGCGCCACCATGTAGCTCTACTCCACTTGCTTTCTCCAGACACACTCGGCTTGGTGTAAGCCAAGCTGCCGTACAACTGAAAGGGTGCACTGATAAATGTTTTTGCGACATAATTTATCTTTTATTTGACAATTATGTAAGATGAATACGATGTATAGAACAGGTCCGCTAGGCTTGCATTGCCCTATCCTTTACGCTTCAGCGGGGTTTCCGTTGAAAGCAATCAGGTTTACAGTGTTGTAAGGCTGGTTTCTGACCATACCCTCAGTGGCAAGCTCCTGGATTCTCCTGCAGATGGCGGGGCCCTGGATTCCTTCGAGAGTAGCAAGGTATGCGCCGAGACCGGCGATATGAGGAGACGCCATGGAAGTACCGGTATTGAATCCCTAAACAGAATTAGCTATGCGTCTGGCGTTGTTTGAGGGCGTTATATCTAGGACTTACAGCTCGGCCATTAGGATAGGTAGAGTAAACGTCGACAGCCGGGCCGATGATGTCGACGGAGCGTCCGTAGTTGGACTGACTGTAGCGGTTGTCGTACTTGGCAGAGCCGCCAACTGTACAGGCTGAGGGCTCAGATGCAGGAGAATACCCGGAGGCATCGTCATTATTGTTACCCGCGGCGACGGCGACGAAGATTCCCTGGCTGGTCAGGCCTCTCACAGCATCATTGGTAGCCTGTGAGTATGGGCCACCGAGGCTCAGGTTGACGACAACGCCGTTGGGGCAGCTGCGCTGTTCGGCATCACGGGGCACATGGTTGATACCTGCGATGATGGTCGAGTAAGCACCTTTGCCTTCGCTGTTGAGGACCTTGATACCATAGATGTGAGTCTTCTTTGCCACACCGTATGTCTTGCTGCCAACACTGCCCGCACAGTGGGTGCCGTGACCGTTGTTGTCGGTGTACTCTCCATTGACAAAGGACCTGACTTGCAGAGCACGTCCCTCGAATTCCTTTGAGAAGGCGAGAACTTGTTAACCAGAAACTCAGTTAAGGGAAGACAGAGCAAATATAACAAAGAGAAGAAGTGGAGCAGTTTTGTATCATCTTACAGGGTGGTCGTCGTCAACGCCAGTATCGACGACATATGAGCATGTTCCCTGGCCGGCACTGTCGTCGTAGACGTACTCGGGGGTACCAGGGCTGCGATGAGAGATGCGCGAGAGTCCCCATGGCGGGTCGTACTGGGTCACGTATGCGTTGACTGTCGCGATAGCGTCCTGTTCGATAAAGTCCACCTAATTCATCAAAGTCCGGTTAGGGCCGCATAGATAATATGAGAAAGTGTGTTAGGACACAGAGGGCCAGAAAACTTTCAACCTACATTGATGTGGTCACGGAGGGCCTCAACAGCGCTTTCACTAAGCTTGGCAGCAAAACCGCTGAAGGTGCCGTTGTAAATCTGGTCGGCATTGTTGGGGAAGAGGCGCATGGCATCATCCATGACTGAGAAGGGGCTGTCATCCTTGAGTTTGACAATATACTGGCCGGGAATGAGGTCAGCAGGGTCGCCGCGCGGAACGACGAGCGGAGCAGGCTCGGATCGTTTGGCTCTGGGGGCAGCCAGTACGGCTGGGAGTAGAGAAAGGAGGACAGAAATGTGCATGTTCACAAAGTAATGAGTGTGACTTGGGTTGTGTTAATGTGTTAAAGGTCTGGATCAGTTGGTGTTGTTTTATCTATTGAATGAAGCTATTTGATTTAGAGATGAATATCGTTTGCTTTTATATCTGAAATGCTTCCATTGCGGCTCGGCATAAGTACAGGGCGGTTTCAATTCCGTCTATCATCGTCCGGGCGGCTACAGGTCGTTGTTGGCCACCTTCGCCTTCCCAATGAAGCAGTTAACAACGATACTCTACAAAACACCTAGTCCATGCATATTTTGGCTTTTCGTAATGAGACCGATCGATGCAGTGCATTTTACTTGGAAGACTTTGCTCAAAAAGGAAGGAGGCTGATTTTACTTCTTGGCAATGCAGAGTCTGGGGAAATCCCCACCGGTTACGCTCTCCCATATGCAAGAGACAATCAGATTCTCATACCGCATCGCTTCGGTGCGAATGCTACCCCAAGACAGATTAACCTACTATTAAACCCAACTGTCGGTATGCTAGGTTTCGGACTATACCATACTATTATTCTGATAAACGCGATCAAGTAATGGTTGTAGTTACTGCCGTTTACGCTTTTTTTACTAAAGTTTCATGATAAATGTTCTATTGCGTATCCCATCCATCCGAAGTCGTTGTGATGTTACCAAGGCGCGCTAATGCAGATGTAGCTGAAACTATTTGGTTCCGATAGCGGAACACACTACAGTGGCTTCACCGTCAAGGAGACTATTGTCACGCGACGCTAAATATCAACTGGCAGTCAGCGCCAAGTGGCACTACTGCACACTAATGCTATTCCGATAAGCCCATACGAGAGCTTTGACGGCGATATTTCGAACTTATCTTGCGGTGAACAGACTTTGTTACGACTTTGTAGTCATGTAGAGTTAGCATTTGGCGATATCTCGACTCCCAAGTTACGCGGGCTGTAACTTCCTGATAGTTTAAATTCTCCTCAGTTACGGGCCAATGCCTCATGCAAAACCCTGCGAGCATCTATCTATAGGAATAAAATGGTGGGATGCATCCCGCACACGCCGCCACATTGTTTAAGTGACGATGCTGATGTCCGATTAGGAAGGAGGGCAACTTGATGGGCTCCACCGCCGAGGAAGATGACAAAACCGGAAGTGTCAGAGTTGCGTAAGTTGTGATACTTTGGTGCGGAATGATTTTACCTTGCTTATTTAGCCCGAGATATAAAGATGCAAAAGGAAAAATATGTCTATATCTGCGGCAAGCACCGGCACCTCAGTGTGTTGGTCTCGCAGCCCGACAATGGACGGACTTGCCTTTATAGGCAGCTAAGAGGCAATCGATGACAAAAGGAAACCTTTCTAACCTTCACAGGCAGAAAGAAGCAGTTAGTTTGTAATTCGGTCCAAACCAAAACCTTGAGCCGCGATTGGAATAACGAGGTATTTTTGTCCGAGCTCGTCCTTGCGACGTATATCGTGACTAGCCTCGACTTCCTTGGAAGAGCGATATGTTAAATATATTTGCGTCTGACAAATTTCTTCTGTCACTATTGACTGTATTCAACGGCACTCACAAGGAACAATAGTCGTAAGTGGCTGAGGAAATCAACCTTCAATAAACATGAGAGAATAGCATGTGAAAAAATAAAGTGCCAAGCCTTTATATTTATTCTGTATTTGCTAGTAATTACCCTCTTTTCGTTAGTTCCTAATATTAGGAATCAACGAATATTAGAAAACTTATTTTACTGGCGTCTTCTCTACAGACTACACCCTTAAGAACTGGGTAATATTGCTTGCAGAGCCAAACTAAATGAGGGCGCCAAATCATGGGTTGATGATTAGCCATGTTGATAATAGGCGCTTCGGCTCGGAGATGCTTGGAAGGAATACTCTGAGCTGCCGTAAGGTGCTTATCACACATATGCGAAATTAATTGATTACGAAAATTAGAACTTTTCAAGGAAAGCAAAAGAATATATTAAGAAGGATAATGATCCTAAGCTATGGTATCTTCTACGGCGTTTTATAGGTGGCGGCCGTTTTTCTGGGCCCAGACCACTTCCTTGTTCTCCGATCCTCTCTCCACATCACAATACGGTTAAGCTTAGTTATAGACCCGCGGTGAAAATAAGCCTCAAAACTGGTAATAGCGGTGTACCTACCGGTTCCCCTGCTTAGCAGTGTGCTTACTACACTCGCGCAGCTTGCTATGTAAAGCAGTAGCGACACGTCACTGCTATTGACTTATACTGTTGGTTGGGTGCAAGTAGGTTCCGCCATCGGAAGCTAAGGAACTCTTAAACGCTTTAGCGTACTCTGGTCTAAGGAAGTGTCGACGCAGGGCGGGCTCACAAACCATCGCCTACCACACCGGAAATTCTAAGTCCTTTTTCAAGGCCGCCTGTTTCTTGGATGTGTTTGGCGAAGTTGCCACAAAGTCGTAACCGGAAAACGGTAGCGTGGAACAGGTAGGGTAAACTCCGAAAAGTCTCGTGTCATTTTGTGGCGTCCTGCTCCTGACAGTCTCGAGTGATGTGCCGGACAACTGTCGATGCCCGCCAATGGTAGTCGAAGTGACGCGGATCGCTACGGCAACTTCCGCTCGTCTGTCTTTAATCTCACTTTTTCCGTCAGACGTGGCTCTGCAACCCTCAGCTTTAGCAAGAGCCTGTAAATGATGGAGTCTATAGATGGTGATGAGGCGAATGCATCGATCGGCATTGCCACACCAGCGCCGGTGCCGTGCTCCATCTGTCCTCCACCAACCGCCAAGACAACAACACCGAAAAGCTACATCCAGGTTGAACTTGGCAGCCCCGAAGCACTGTGACCGATACCGTCATCTGCTTAGTCACCCTCTAGCTTTTTTCATTTCTTACGCCGAGAGGTAAGAGACGAACTGGCTATGAAGTGAGCCAAAGCCTAAACACGACACAGTTATATGGTACTTGCGGGTTGCTGACACAGTTATAAAACCCTCAGCACACAGTAGCACACGAAGAATACACCAAAAACTCTGCTAAAGCCTAACTCCTCAAAGGTCATTCTCAAAGCCTAACTTGTCCCACTCTTTATACATCAAAATACCACCGTCCTGAAAAGTGGGGGACAGACTAGGCGTCGACTGTCTATGAGTGAACTCTGTGTGACAAACAAAAAAGAAACGTAACCAATCGGTCAAAATGATGTATTTGATTCCGGAGAAATGATCAATTCGTCTATATATATCACATCCTATCTCACTTTGATAGCTAAAAATCAAGCACTGTTCTGACTCTGAAGTCATTCCTATACTTTATATCTTGTGACCGTGACAATTTAACATGCTCTTATCTACTCTTCTCCCCGTCGTTCCTCTGATGGCCCTTACTGTCTCTGCCGCGCCAGAGATTTATGACCGGAAACCTAAGAAAGACGTCTGCTGCAGTGGCCTCCTGAACTGCGTTGTCGTTGTCGGTGACGCTTGTCAAAGTGGCAATGAACACTATAAGTGCGACGCTGACTCTGTTGTAAGTGATAATTCTGCGATGATAATTCTGTATTAAGATACAAGGACCTTTCTCCATCTCTTTCTTTATTCCTTTGGAGATAGGAGTTCAAATTGCTAACGAGGACTTATGCCTGTAGAACCAGCTCAACGTCATCCCAATCAACGTTCTCTCTGGCTGTACTAAAATTAACTAGACACCTAGAGTCCGGAACCATGGGTCGCTTCTTTGTCGAGACTAATTAATTTCGAAACGAAGCAAGAATCGCGAGTTGTTCTTTTGAAAATCCCACCCGGTTGCGATACGGTTGGGGGAGCGGGTTTAGTCATGGCTAAAGGCATTTGTACTAACAGTGTCTTCCGGTTCAATATAGTCAATCATTCAGTTAGCAATTTAACAAAACCATGGTCCCTGGAAGTCCTTAAGCCTTCAGAGTGCTATAATATTACATATTAGTAGGCAACCTATAATCTAACGGAGATAAAATAATATCTATAAGAAGAACGCTAGTACTTAACCTTCTGTAATGCCCGAAATTAGCATTGCCCCTATTGATTCCGGTACTGACGAGCGCGACAAGTTTTGCAAATTGAAGCTGATTGACTGGCTTATGACGCTGTTCATGCCTGTCGCAAAGAGCGCCGGAATATTCCTGCGGGAGAGTGCGAATAATAGAGATATGGATCTTCTTACAGGACAAGTTGGAAGAACGAGTTTGATTAATTATAAGCTTTGAGAAAGTGAGTTGTGTACCGACTGTTGCAAGGAACTGACTTGTGCAACGCAGGTATGACATATTCGCGGTGATACTGCCCAGTTTGACACATGGGAGAAGGACCTCGAAAACTAGACCGCTCATCGAATGACCCAACACGGCCTTGTATCATGCACCAAAAGCTTTTGAATTTCCGGTATAAGTTAAAGAACTCCAAGCCGGTCCATTTCGGAGTCGCTGAGTGATTGAAGAGATGGCCGAATATGAACGATGACCAGCTATCCTTAGGTGGCAAGTGCTTACGGGTTATCATCCAGCGAGGGAGCTCCTCTGGCATTGTGCTGGCATCTATGTCTGACTTATTGGCAAGCGTATGAGGACTATGCTTCGAAGTAAATCTCAAATACTATTTAGATGCTTAAAATTATAGCTTTCTCGGCCCTTGACTTCCTCCATAGCCTGCCGCAGCCAGTCTAGAGGCGCTGGTGATGTATTGCTGATATCTGATCTCACCTTGTTCGACATAATTTGCAGCTTTGCCAGCACATGCTTGTGATAAGGACGTGCAATTTCTTCCGAGGCTAGTCGCATGGCCCTATTTGCCGATATCTCACCAATTATGCCATTGCCACTATCAGATTCTCGGCGGGATTCTTCTATCCACTGCTGAAGGAACAGCTCAACTGCGAGTTTGGTTATACTGAGCGGCTGAATGTTTTCCTGCGAAGCAAGGCATGTCTGGAGTGGACTTCGAGGAATGTAGAGTTTTCTCAGCGTTTCGACGCTGGGGTGACCAGTGTACCAGTCGAAGCAGTTTCGTGGTATCCATAACATTCCGTTAAAGCGTATGGCATCTTCAAGACCAAGGCCTTGGACGGAATACTCTGAGCTACCGTGAATTGCTAGTTGCTTCCACAGACATTAGCCATTTAGTAAGTGACAACTGAATCAAGATATTAAGAGCGTATCAGCTATATCAAGTTAACAGATGTTCCTATCTTCGTTTTCTTTTAATGTGTTCCTACTACAGCAATTCCTAGTTAGACCTTGATTTGAAATGCAAACAAGAGTAGATTTAAAAAGCTCCAAAAAAGATTCTAGCGTGACTTTGATTCTAGTTTAACTGGCGAAAAATCCCGGCTCCTTAGACTTAGTAATAACGGCATACCCGAGGCACATCGTTGCGTCACGTATTTTAAGAGCCATCTATCAGGTATTGGCTCGATTGGGGGCAACAATATGGAGAATGCGTCTGGCTCGAGCGACTACAAAACTTTTAGCCCACACTGCCACAAAGAGCGAGCTATCAATATCATAAAAGGTCCTGCTATCCTAGTCAGTGATGTACGGCGTTTAATCACGCCTGTATCACGCCTGTCTTTATTAGAAAAAGAAGCGCACGGCTGAGTAGATGATCTTGCCAGCTGCAGCTCTTCAGTTTAAAGTGACCAAAGGTTTCGATGACGGCCCAGACCTTGGTCTCTTAATCAGCCGTAGAGCCTCGATAGAATTGAACCGCTGAAATAATTCTCGATGGAAAGGCCTGTTGACCCCAAAAAGGATTAAGAGGACAACTTTTTAGAACAGGACCGGTTAGCGGTGAAGGTGTCGAGGCATAGAAGAAGTGTCCCTGCGGAAACTACGGCTTGTCAAAAGTCATTTTTTGTTGATTAGTTTGGTGGTCCTGGTAGCAATGTTGATTTCATATCCATGGCCTGATTGCAAACCAAATATAGCCATCACGGGTGTCCGCAGTTAATGGGGCTGAATCTGAGCTTGACACGTTTAGAGACACAATCAGGATCCTACTCGCCCATCTGGTACGGATTGTGCAAAACGAAAACCCCCAGAATTAGCCTCAAGGCCCTGGAATCAATACAAAACAGGACTATTACTTTTTCTTAAGCAGCTAACGCGGCAAATAGCAGTTTAATCTTTGCCTTTGGTGCTGTAGGGTAATCAGATGCTACCCGTGAAAATCGACGCCGGTCAATTCGCGCACGGATTGCGCCCTGGCACGGATCCCTACATGTAAAGCAAAACACTGTGCAACACATATGGGCTGCAACGATGCCGAGCTGACGTAGTGGGTTAGTACTGCGAATAAATGTTTGAAAACGCATGATCAACAAGATCAGTGACATAATGCAATCCCTTTTCTGCACAGCCCCAGCTTAGCCGCCCGTGTCGCGCGTACCTTGCAGCAGTGCTGACAGTTGCCACCCCTGCTCACCCGTCGTCGTATCGAACCAGACCAAGACAATGAGTGGCCCCCCGTCCGGCGCAGCAGAAAACGAGGGCAGAGAAACGGAAAACGCGGCTTGGGCGTGTTCAGCTCAGGTACGAGAGGTAGCGAATGTTGGTGGTGTGGGGAAGAAGAACGCGGCCCGGGAGGCGTTCATCAGTTGTACCAATGGCCGTGTTGAACGTGTGCCTGTGGCTTTTCTTCAGTTAGTTTGGCACGACGAGAGCAGAGCAGGAAAGAGTAAGACTATGAGGTGTTTAGAATGGATAACTATCGCCGGACCGGACGGGCGACGAAAAGCTCAATGGAACAACCTTGACCTGTATAGACAAATGGTGATATGCGCGCAAAAGGGATATTGCCGGCGACGAGGCTTTACAAGGATCGCTCACTACGTCATCCTCCGTACTGGGGTTCCAAGCATCCGTACTCGTAGTGTCTTCAGGGTTGCCTGGTAGCGTGGGTCTGCCAGCTGCGAGACACGAGGGGGACAGCTGGCCATACAAACGGATTGAATCAACGGAATATTAACTTGGAAGCCATTCTTTTTAAACTTTTACAACCTTACACGGTGATCAATTGCCCCAACGGCTGCCCGTCGACAGTTCCGTCATTCCATCTTCCACGCAATTGACGCGGATAAACACAATACGACCAAAGAAACGCCACGCTCAAAGACAGACCTCGACGGGCAACTCCACATCCGTAGCGACAAGATTCCACCGAGCTGCCAGATTTAGCAGCCAGAAAACGCTATTGTTGCGCCCCCAACAAGCTTGGCTAGTACAATGCAAAAAGCACCCTTGCACGGCTGACTTTACTTCCTTTTTCCGAGAGCTTCTAATACTTTTGCCCTCTCGTTTAGCTGGGCGTGTCTGAAACTGTGACAAAAGAAATAGACACCGAAGAAAAAAAAAGCAAACAGCTCTCCCCGGATTCCGCATCTTCCGGTCGTCCCGTCCCGTCTTGTTAATCCTCAAAGACCGTGCCCGCGCCTCGAGCCTCTTCCGAGACTTCTTCACCAACAAATACATCCCTGCGACTCGCTCGTCACAAGGGACCACCCGCTCGAATTGCATCGCCTGATTGGGTCATTTGAACAGTCTAGCGGAACCTGGTGACGCTGCAAAGATAGTCAAGGTAGCTTTCTTTTTGATACCCAACTGGTAATTACCCGTTACAAAGGCAGTTTTCGCCTGCTGTTTCGAGTCGTCCGTCCTCGTCCTCGTCTTGGTCTTCCAGACCAAGCCCCCACGCTCAATAGTTTGTCGACTTTGGGGATTCGGCTGCACCTCGTTCTCCGCCTTTCTACATTAGCAGCCACCCCACGGCTCTTCAACTCGTTGCGACTGGTTACAAGTACTCGTACCCATGAATTTTCGATTGTCCCTAGCTAGCTAGGACGCAGCTTTGCCCACGAGTAGGTACCCTCGCAGCTTGCCGTGCACCTCGTGCATCTGTCAGCTTCTCCGCTCTCAGCTCTCCGCTTTGCGTCACGACAAGCTCTCGTCTCGTCTCGGTTAATTCACTCCTCGTCTGTCTTGCCTCTCTACGGAGCACTGCACATCATCGACACGACTCGCGGCAGCTCTCGCCATCTGGCTGCGCCCCCCTTGGCCAATCTCGCCGACTCAATTTTCTCTCCTCCAGATTAAATTCAAAGGCGGCCTTTTCTCTCTGGAATAATTGGCTTGCCGCCTATTTTTTTTTTTTTTTTAACCATCCTGGCCTCGCAATCCGCCCTCGAGCAGACGGAAGCACTCCGCCATGGAGAGGTAAGTTTGGCGCCATACTCACACAGAACCTACTTTGAGCTACCTGACTCGACACCCTCAACGCCCGCTCAACACCACACCTAACGCCTCTGCGGCGCTATTTTTTCTGTATCGCTGCCCGTCGCCACTACACTTGTCTCCTGCCCTGTGCAACATTCGCAACCTCATGCAACCCTGCACTCATCCTCTGCCTTTCGTTACCCGACTTACCGCACCACGCCACCTGTGATCATCCGCTCGTCCCGAGACCTACAGTCACGCATGCACCGATTCACTAACCGGCCGTAGCTTCATTCACGTCGCCGGCTGGTCACAGCACCTTTCGTCACATACGACCTCCACGGGCCGGCCCTTGAGCGGCCACCTTCGATCGCTCTCCTCCGCTGCTGCATCCGCCACTTCTCCCCCATCGCCCACCGCCGGAAAGCCTCGCGTTCCTCAAAAATCGCCCTCAACCTCAAACCTCCCCGCCATCTCCCTCTCGCCAGCTCTCCTAAACGATGAAATGAGTACCCTGCCCGATCCACGAAGTCGGCGCACCAGCAACGACAATACAGCCGATGGCGAGGGAAACGAGAGTACAAATCGACATCCAGACCTCAACGAAGAGGTCGCCACATTGAGTACCAAGCTCATCAACGCCATTAACCACCAGACCGCTCTCGACGACACCCTCTCTGCCACCCGCCACGAGCTCGAAACTGCCCGCAGCCGTATTCGCGATCTCGAGTCGCAAAATGCCTCCCAGCGCGAAATGCTCGCCGGCGATGTCTGGATTCGCAGGTCCGCTGCGGAAGCTGACAAACAAACCATCCGGGATATGGTGCAGGCTGAAACCAACAAACGACTCGAGACCGAGGAAGCCAAAAAGAAGATTGAACAGGAGCTCGAGACATTAACGACGGCGCTGTTCGAAGAAGCCAATAAGATGGTGATTCGCGCCAAAGAAGAGGCCCAGGAGCGGCAAGACGCCATCCAGCGTAAAAATGACCAGCTCAAGGCGCAACTCGCCGACAATGAGGGCTTGCTCAAATCACAACAAGAGCAGTTGGCCGAGTTGAAGAGAGTCATGGAGACCATGACCACGGAACGCGACGACCAGACAAACGTCACAGCCCCTTCGTCACCAGGCGTCATTGCCAAGTTTGACTCTACTGACGAGGACACTCGAGTTGCCCTCACCGAAGCTACCGCTACCTCTCCTCTCCCAGATGATGTGATTCCAGCACCGCCGACTAGCTTGCATCACCTCGTGGCTCCTGTACTACGGCATGACATTACAGCCTACGACGACTTTATTAACTTGGCGCACCAATCGCACAAGCGTGCTGGCAGCCGCATATCCTCCGGTTCCATGGGAGGCCTGGCTTCAATAGGACTCGGAGGTCTTGGCGGCTCAACATCAAGCGGCCACCTCTCCAACGCATCGACTTCATCCCTGCCGACAGCCAACGCAAACAATACAACAAGCGCGCCACAATCACCTAATACACCGCAGTCCTCGACACACGGCACACCCAACGCGCAAGCACCAATTCCTAGTCTAAAAGAAACCAAGTTTTACAAACGCGTCATGGCAGAAGATATCGAGCCGACACTTAGACTAGACGCTGCCCCGGGACTGTCGTGGCTGGCTCGACGTAGCGTTCTCACAGCCGTTACAGAAGGCACGCTTGTCGTAGAACCTGTACCGGCCAACACCTCAAACCCAGCCGCAGCAAAGCCGCAGTTCTTTCCATGCTCATTGTGCGGCGAGTCGCGCAAAGAGACGCCATACCTGCGGAACCACCGCTTCCGAACCAACGAGAGCGAATCCGCATCAAGACACCCGCTATGTCATTACTGTCTCGGCAGAGTACGCTCAACCTGCGGCCTACTCGGTTTCCTACGCATGGTCAAAGACGGCCACTGGCGGGCGGACGACGAAAATCACGAAAAGTCTGCATGGGAAGAATGTGTTCGCTTGCGAGATCACATGTTTTGGTCACGCATCGGCGGCGGAGTGGTACCAGCAACAAACCCCGACTCACCAACCGTCGACGACTCCCGCAGCGCAAGACGAAGCAACGACACCACGCTGGATCCAACAAAGCTAATGGCCACCCGCGACCCAGACCAGACACGTGCAACCCGTCCTGTATTCGACCACAAGGCACCAATGCGCGAACCTCGCACGCCGCCTGACCAAACAGATGCAGACGCGCGAGTGTCGCAATTCGACAACTCGCCCGAAGTCCACAAGGACACAGAGTCTGTGAAGCAGCCTGAATAATGAGTGCAGTATAATCACTGCACTTAAAGGCTAAACAATAATTACAGTATAATGTATATTGTGTATAATATCTCAACCACATCAACTATGCGTGGTCCTTTTCTTTTCTATTCTATTTTTCCTTTTCGTTTTTCCCTTTTTGGGTGTAAAGATGGCGACATGAGCATGACAGGCAAAGCATAATTGGAGTTTCGGTTCTTTTTCTCTTTCATTTTTTGTTTGTTGTTTGTTTTCTTCTTGCGGTTTGTTTTGTTATGATGGGGTGAATTCGCAAATTATGCATTGGAGCATTACGTTTTACTTTATTTTCTAATGGGATGAATTGGGATTGGATTTTGTGGTAGAGTGGTAGGTAGGCTAGACAAGACTCGGGAAACATGAATCAATTTGACTTTAAAAAAAATGCAAAAAGAATGCGACGAATGAAAATTGAAAGAGAGCATGTCAAAGTGTCAATAGTAGATTACCTGTCGAATTGAATGACATGTACAACAAAAATTCAACATGCATCAATCATCATCGACCTGACAAGTCGACTATACATTTCAAGTCTACTTTTTATCGACTCTAGATTACAAAATAATCCCCTGCATCATTCCATTCCATCCATTCTTTACAACTACATTTTATTGTGTTTTGCAAAAAAGACAAGAAATACAAGAAACCATTACAGTTCATCCTTGCCAGTGGCATCCTTACCCTCGCTGGCAGGCTTGGCCTTGACATCCTCTGCCTCCTTCTCGCCATCGCGGCTGGCAGCTGCGTCCTTGACAGTGTCATCCTTGGCATCGGCCTTGACGGTCTCCTTGTCGACGCCCTCGACGTCAGGGTGAGGGGGAGCAACCCCCCCGCTGGGAATCTCCTTGCCCTGCTCGTCAACGACGCGGGTCCTGGTCTCGTACTTGGTCTCAAACTCAACCTTGCCCTGGAGCTCCTTGACTTGCTCGGCGTTGAGAATGTTGCCATGCTGGTCACGGTATTCGACCTTTTCCTCCTTGGAGACGACGCTAGAATCCGTGTCGGGCTTGGATGTGCTGCTGTCCGTCACGCTGGGTGAAGCCTTTGCAGAAGCATAGTCCTCATACTGTGATGTCATTGTTAGCTACTTTGTCGTTGCTGATTGAACAACCTTTTCCTTTTTTTTTAAAACAAGAAAGAAAGCAAAAGAAAACATACCTTGTTGTAGAACGTGTTGCAGTCCCAGTCCCAAGTCTTGAATAGCTTGACCCGCTGGCACTCACCCTTGGTCCACTGGTTGCCGTACGCAAGAGGCTGGTACAGGCCAAAGGCACCAATCGAGAAGACGAGGAAGATAACAGTCGCAACCCGGTTCACGACAGGACGCTCGCTGATGCCAAAGACGGGAAGTCGCGCAGTCAGGTGGTCAAACATTTGGCTGAGCGCAATGACGGCAAAGTACAAAGCTGGGAAATAGTGGTGAAGGAAGAGCTGACGCTGCATCAGGTAAAAGGGGAAGTAGTGCAGAGCCCAGCCAAGGACAGAAGAGCCAATTTCGTAGTCGAAACGCTTGAAGCTGGCGTGCGAGTAGTCGTTGCAGCTTCGCTGCCATCGGAGAACAGCAATACCCTTGAAGACAGCCCAAACAGCTACCGCGACGGTAGAAGCCCACCAGACAATGGGGTTGCCAATGAGGTAGATCTGGGTGTGGTTCTTGCCCCAGAAGTTGATACCGCGACGCAAGATTGGCCAAGACTCAGGACGCGAGTCCCAGGCGTGGGAATCGGTCAGACCAGCATTCGTCTTCCACATGACCTTGTGAAGCTCCCAGAACTTGCCAAAGAAGCCAGGCTTGCGGTAGTTGACCTTTTCGGCATCTTCTCCAAGCTGAGGGTGCTCATTGTGCTCGACATACCAAAGACTGTTGGGCAGACTACCACCGCGGGCACAGGTGACTTCCTGCTGTTCAGAAGCCCAGTCAGGAAGCTTTACCTTGTGGGAGAACAAGACACAGCCAGTCATGAGATGAACAAGTCTAAACTTGGTCTCAATGGTACGGAGACGCTGTTTGGCGACGGCACCGATAGACTGTTTCTTGATAATCTCAACCCTGAAAAGGTCGTTGGCATCACCCTCGAAGCCCTCGTAACCATATGCAGAGACCTCGTATTGCCAGTCCGCCTCGGTGATGGGCGGGCGTTCGTCGTGGGAGTGGAGGCGGCGGAAGGTCGGGGTGTGGTACAGACGCAGGACGGTGCCATCCTTGATGTACTGAGGTTCAGGCAGGTTGTCCCAAGCATACGTTCCGTTGATGGGCTCGCCATCGGAGCCGAGGGGCTGGGTCTGGTTCTCGAGCAGCCAGATATTGTTGTCGTCCTTGTGAGGGTAGAGCGTAATCTGCTGTTGCTTGCTGCCGGTAGGGTACATGAGAGGATGCGAGTGCAGGTAACCGCCCTGGGTGTTGACGTGACGAATGGAAACGCGGCTGCCCATCATGACATCGGCGGGAACGTCCTTGGTGGCCTTGTTGTTGAGGGTAGCCTGGAATTCGGAGCTCATGAAGCCGTCGCCCTCACCAGGGTTAGCCAGGCACACAAAGTGGATGGCAAACATGGCAAGGTAAAAAGTGGCAGGGATGACGATGAGGCAGAAGACGCGGGCCATAAAGTGCTTGGCCAGGAGACGAATGGTGACATTCTTGTTGTCTCCGAGCAAGACCCAGAGCTGGACAAGAGTCAAGGCACCAACCCAAGCGATGGTAAAGAGACCAACCCACTTGATGCTGGCAGTGATGCCGAGACCCAGGCCAGTCATGGAGAGCCAGAACCACCAGGTAACGGAGAATGCCTTGGAGGGGCCGAGTTCGTGCTGGTTGGTGAAGCAGTTGAAGGCCAGGGCAGTGAATGCGGTCGCGGCGACGAGGGGCGAGTCGAGGAGAATCAGACGGGCCTGAGTGAGAAGACCGTTTTCTAGAGTATGTTAGCAAAGGATACGCGAACTGGCGATCCTGGGAAAAGAGCGCACCGAAGATGATGAGGCCGGCGCCCATGATGGCAGTCATGGTGCGGCAGCCCACAGCCTTGAGCGTCAGGAAGATGCACGGAACAAGCGCAATACCACAAAGAGCAGGGAAGAGGCGCATGGCAATGTAGGGCACACCAGGCTCGAGATAGTCCTTGCCAATCTCCTTGAAGTCAAAATCGCCATTGAAGCCAGCGAGCCAGCCAGTCAGAGCAATCAGCATCTTGGCGAGGGGCGGGTGGACGTCCATGAAGAAGCGGCCCTTGATGTACTTGGAAGCAAAGCCACCAAAGCTGAACAGATTCAAGGTTAGTATTTGGAGAAGACGGGATCTCTCGGCAATTGATGATGCGCAAAAACAAAAAAAGAGTCGAAACTTACTGCACTTCGTCAAAGACTACGCTGGTGGGCTGCGAGATTCTAAAGATGCGCACAGCGGCACCAAGGAGAGTCAAGAACAGAACAATGAGGTAGTCGGAGCCAGGCAGCAAGAAGACATCATTGTCCTTGACGCCGTCGGACTGGTACGAGGTATTCGTGCCCTTGCCATTGGGTTTCGAAGCAGCTGGCGGCGCGGGACTCTTGCCCCGAGCCGAGCTGGGTTTCGCCATTATGAATAGATTATAACCGTGATGGAATCGATTCGAATCGCCGGCGAGAATAGATATACCACAATGTCGCGATATAAAGCAAATCGGTTTAAAAAAGGAGAGAAACGGGAGTAAACGAGAGTGGTGAAGCTAGGACGACGACGACGACGGTAGACGGGTCAAATCGAATAAAATAAAGTGTTTAAAAATCACGTCGTTGGTCCAGGAGGAAACGGGTAGAGAGGGACAAAGAAGATGTGAAGAAATGAAGAAAATAAAAAGAAGAAAAAGAGATGCCCTCCCACTACTGCAACAATGCGCGAATGGGGAACAGCGAAGAATAAGGGATTGGCAATGATCACGAAAGGAAGCAAGAAAAGGGCCACGAGAAAGGATTCAGGGGTGGACGAGATGCGCGTTTGGCGGGCGCACATGTAGCTACAGTGGCCTCATTCCCAGGCGGGCTGGCTGCGGTACGAGGCGGGGCTGTTCCCAATTGGGCGTCGTTGGACCTCTTGGAGCTCCATGGAGCTGAGCTGCTGGGCCTATCGCGTACTCGTATCGGATCATCAAGGGGGAAAGCCTCGCGAAGCCACAATGCCTTGTTTGCAAACACGTGACGACGCCGACGACAGGATCTCTGAGAGACGAACGCAGGGCTGAGAATCAGGTAGAATTCATGACTTGGAGCAGATTTTACGGCTTGATAGGGTAATTGAAGCTTGATACATATTTTTAGAAAATATTCTTGCAATTTTGTATCTTGATATTGACTCTCCTGCCCCAGGTAGACCGGAATACGAGTCGACTTTGCCCGTAGTCTTTCAGTCCATACATACCGTATATAATACCTGGGCCAACATATTCAACAGGATGACCATATACAAAAGAGCGAGAAGAAGAAAAAATGGACAGTAATGAGAATATATACAACGAATTGTAGCACTGATAACTACACCAATTCAAAAAAAAAATTTCTTACATATCAACAAGAAGCAAATCCCCAAATTATTAACGCTCCATAATCTCTATGGCATGCGACGTCTTCTCTCCCACCTTGGGAAACTCTGTAATCGACTTGGATGGGGTAATAGAAACCTCTTCAATCGCCAGCGTTAGGCTCTCTGCCGAGCTGACAGGAATTCTTGATCCGTCAGGCTATATTCACAAACCATTAGCCAAAAAGACACGAAAAAAAACAAAACCAGACTTGATTCTCAACAACTTACCCTGGTAATGTCAACCTCTATCAGATGGTCAATACCCTCAACGTCACCCTTCGCCTCCGTGTCGCCGACCTGCACAAACGCGGCCTTGACAGCATCATCCACAATGAATCGGCCCTTGGCTATCCCCGTCTTTGGCTGCTCCATCACCGGAATGCTACCAGCCAGCCTGCCGGCGATGTACACGTTGATTTCACACGGAGTCTCGACATCTTGGCGGTCAACTTCCACAACGGCAAAGTACTGCGTAAACGTCGTGTCGTCCTTGAAATCCCGCTTCTCGTCGCCCAGGCGCTTTCCAGACAGGAATCCAAGAGCAGGGACGTCGACGACGTCAGCCGTGCGCTTCTTCTTGGCAAACGACTGCGGGCTGCCGTAGGCGTTGTTAATGACGGCAATGGCGTCGCGCTGCAGCTCCTGTGTGGTCTTGTTCCAGTACTCGAGTCCTTCGTACGAGTAGCCCTGGCCGGCGAGGTTGGCTGATGTCGTCGTCGTCCAAAAGCTGCCGTCGCGCTGGCGAAAGGGAGTCAGTTTGGTGCTGGCGTCGATGACGGAGTTGCTGGGCGAGTCGTAGCGCGATTGGCCATAGTACGAGTTGGTAAAGTGCGTCTTGTCTGGGTGCATGTACTCCCAGTACGCCCAGAGACGGTCGACGTTGGCGTGGTGCATCATGCTGTAAAGGCGGGCAAAAAGCAAGGTTAGCTCTTTGCGGTGCGTAGGCAGACGATACTGAGATGCAGTAGTTGAAAACTTACAAGAGCGGATCGAACCCTGAAGTGGTGGCTTGGTAAAAGGTCTCGCCGCACGTAGCATCCGAGTGAATCCAGTTGTGCACCTGCTCCATGCCAATACCACTGTTTCCGGTCTGGGCAAATTCTTGGAAGCTGCGGGAGTAAATGTAGGCGGCGTACTACAACATCACATCAGTCAGCCAGTCTGTTCATCTGTTCAAGCCCAAGCCATGAACATCATCCTGCAAAAGACGGTTCTCACCATGTTCTCGCGAGTGTTTCTCTGGCTCAGGCGGCCATTACCAGTCTCAGGATACGACTCGCCCCAGCCACTGCAGCGAGTTACCTCGTAAATATTGGGAAACCAGCCATAACGGCCCTGGACGGCAGCATCTGGAAATTGGTAGCCGGCCAGAGGATTGGGCACGCTGGCCTGTCTGGTGCTCGATCCGCTGGGGACATTGACTGTCACTTGCGAGGGCACCGTGCAAGGAGGGACGTCTGAGTCGGCCGCCCAGTCCCAGTATGGCGCCCGGAGTGTCTTTGCGGCAGTTCGGTATTCTTGACGGACGCCCTGGGGATACTCCTCGGCAATGTCCATGGCAATCTTGACAAGTTGTTGCTGCGCAGCAATGGGTGAGCATGTGAGTTGGGCTCGTGATGAGAATAGTTCATACCTCGAAGAGCAGCACGTAAGGGCGGTGCCAAGACGAAAACATCAATTCCTGTCAAAGGTGTTAGGCTTCCAGCTTGTTGGAGCTGCATTGACGTGCAAGGATGTGAACCTTACACCGTGGGGGCAGTAACCGAGCCATTGATCGCCGCGACGGTAGCCGGCATCGTCCCATTCAGACCAAGGGGTTCCATGGATACCTGCGTACCGAGTTAATGCCAAGGCGACAGACTTATCTAGTGATTTATAGACGTACCGCCAATCTGAAAGTAGGAGAGCTTCTCATCCGAGTCCATATCCTGGAACCTCTGCATGGCGCGAATATACAGGTCCCTATCACACAAGTATTGTTAGCCGATTCCTCCTGAAAGCAAGCTAACGCAATTTCTCTGGTACCAGAGCCGCCTCACATACCATTGAGGGCCACTATTTGATTCGAGGGTATTTATGTTGATTCGAAGAGAAGGGTAGCTGCTCTGGTTGACAGAAGCACCGGTGACGGCAACAAAGCCTTGGGCCGACGGCAGGCTAGAAAGGCCCGCGACGGCCGCCTGAAGCAGTGTATTGACACGCATGATGCTCTGCAACCTTGGCAAGAGTGTCAAGGGTTAAAAAGGACCAGTCTTTGACCGAACAAAAGTAGTGAATTCCCTCCAAGCCGTCAGTCCTTTCCAGCAATGACACCTCCGCCCGGTTAATCTTTGGGGCCGAGAGTCCTTATGTATACTCGTACAAGACAACACAACATGACTGCCTGCCTGCCTGCCTGACTCCCATAGGGTCGACTCTATGCTTCTCGCTTTTACCGCGGTTTTACTCATCATCCTCCACAATATGCCGGGCAAGACATACACACGCAGTCCGCGATGCGCTCCCGTCTGCCTTGGCCTAGTTTGGCAAAGCACAACACGGCCCAGTTTAAGTGACTTTGCGCTACAAGAGTCTGATATCCCTTGACAACCAAGTCCTCCCACCACCCAATTTCTGTCCATACAGTAGCAAGGAGACGGGCCTTGCTTGCAAACTCTATACCCTTTTAAAAATAAAATATTACAGATAGATAAATCTTGTTTTTATTCTATTCTTTTTTTTGTCATTTTATTTTATTTCCTCTCATGTTTTTATGGTTTTTTTTTTTTTTTTTTTTTTTTTTTTTTGGCACGGACAAGGCAACTCGAATTGTGTCTCACCAAAATTGCAGGGCGTCGGCCAAAAAGCCCGTACAGACGTAGGTACTCATGGGCGAAATCAAGGTCGCGCAAAGTCACTAAAGTGGGACCTGTCAACACCTTTCCCAATCTGGGGAAGCGGGCGGCGAACCCAGGATCGCGGATTGTGCCAGGTATGTTTACTACCGGCTCGCAACTGTACTCGTGCGCAGTCTTCCCTACAGACTCCTTGTCGAGCTGAGACGAAAGTTTAGACTAATAATACTAGTTTCGTAGCTACGAATACTAGTAAACACAGACTAGCAAAAAGAAAAGATGGCCCCGACAGGAGCGGAGCGGAGCGGAGCCATTCTCGCTAGCAGACACTGACCGGCCCACCCCCAGGTGAAGACACGACGGCAGAATCGGCATCTAACTCGACCACACAGCCCATTTCCGTTTCCAGGATTTGTCTCCGACGGTAAATTACGACTAGTACTGTAGACCGGCACTGTTGGATCGCTACTAAAGACTAATCCACAGGGCAGACGGGGAAGGGGCTGTGGCTGTGTGGCTTGAAGTCTTGCAGGGTGACAGGAGATAGCAGGCATGGCGACTCGGGTATAGCGGGATTCTTTATGGGCCAGGGTTCACGATACGAGCAGATGCGATGGCTTTGCGGGTGGGTTACTCGCCCGAAATCGAGCCTCTCCGTGGAAGGGGTGAAAACTGAAAACTGGAACCGACACGTTTCTGATAGGTAATAGTGGCCGCTTTTCGCTTGGACTGTTATGTCATGGCTGCTCTGGAGCGCATACGATAATACTCGTACATATCAGAATAGAGAAGCCAAGCCCCCTAGTTGCAGACGTCACCGGTTCCAACAATGTCGACCCCTTTTTTTTTCGCTAATTGCTTCTTCAGGTGAGTGACACACGGTTCATCGCGAAGCACGCCTTGGCAAACAAGGGGTTAGAAGCCGGAACAGCCGCACTAGTTCTCGCACGCAGTACGATGCCTCGACAGCAAGAAGCCTACGAGTACGCATCTGTCAGACTTTATTGCAGCCATTGCAACATTATGCCGTACCAAGTTCGTCTCGGTTGTTGCTCTTATTGGCTCGTAGCAGTTGCCTTTAGCCCGTTTTGGACATGGACTATTACGGTGCAGTTTGGGGTATTATTACACATGTACGCCGTGCTTGGCCTGGGCCATCGTGCCGGTGGGGGCTGTCTGGCCGGGATCCTCAGCCCTCTAGCGCCGAACAATGGTCCGCTTTTCAAGTCATTCTCTAAGTCGGCTTGGTGGTGAAGGAGGTGCCCGAAATCTTGCGCGGGTGGAATGAAGCTCGGGGCGCTAGTCATCAACAACACCGGCACTACTCGAAACTCTCTGGCCCATGCCATGGACAGCGAAGCACCCGAATCCCGAGACAGGGAAATTCGCCCATTCTTCTTTCTTTTTCTTCTTTTTTAGCGTTCAAGGCTACTTCGTACTACTAGGGTCGCTTAATCAATGCCGCATCCCTGGCAACCAGGGATTGGGTAGCTTCCAACCTGCTACGAATAGCCTAGCCAAGTGGACTTTCTCGCTTAGATTAATTATTAGCTGCAGAAGAGTGGCGTTACCTCAGCTCAGGGTGAAGATGCTGCATAATATGGTTCTCAAAGCAGACTAACACCATGAGCAACGAACCTTATTCTGTACAGGTTTCCTGGTGATTGCATCCAGCCAAGCCCCGTCATGCGAGTACGTGTTGATAGCATGGCCCAGATGATGAGCCGACTTTTGCAAAACTGGAAAAGTCGACATCAGGCTGGGCCAGAATGCAGGTGGGTTCTGACCAAGGCATTTTGGTGCACGATGCAGCGTCGCGATGACAACAATGTCTCTGGCTCTTCATGTCGTGAGGCCACCAGAGGGTCTTGTCCCTGTATTTTTGCCATCTGCATCGCCAAAAGACCTGATATCTTCGTTAGACACAAGACAAGAGTCGGCCCGGCTGGTTGTAAGCGGACATTTCCTGGAAGCGTTGCTACATCCCTTCCTTGTTCAGTGGCATAGGAGTGCTGTCAAACATTCGCTGATACCAGAGGAGCCCGGTATACTGCAGTAGCTCGTGCGGGTAGGATTCTGGAAAGATTCCGTCAACAAAACAATTCCAGTCGCGATTACGCCCACCTTTTGTGTGAAAGAATTTGACATAATCCCAGTACGCCGGATACCAGCCAGCGACCTCCCAATCCAAAAAGCCAACAACACGGTTGTCTCGCACTATGATATTCCTTGGAGCAATGTCGCAGTGCGTAAAGACGATTTTGTGATGCGTTCCTATCCCCTGACGAAACCCCTCTTGTATTGGGGCCGGAATTTCCTCGTCAGTTGTGAGATATAGGTTGAATTCCTCTTCATTTTTGCACACAGGACGGATAAATGTGTCGTAGCCGCGCGTATCAATAAGAATGTCGCGGTTAAAAGCGCCGATAAAACTCGGCGATGGCGGTAGGGAGCGGATAATCGTGAGCAGATCTCGCAGTTGGTGCGCAATATCTAGCCGCTGCTCTTGGGACATTTCCTTCCATGCCTCCTCAAGCGTCGTCCCCTCCACGTATCTCATTTCTATATAGTCATATCCTCGGCCATCCGGCTGTGTGCCAGAGCTTATGACTTGGGGCACCGGTATACCCTTCTCGGCAAGGAAACGAAGAACATCTGCCTCGACGAGGTTTAACGGCCTACCATATTTGACAACCGTTTTGTCTGGCCTCAACACAACATGGCGCGTAAAACCTTGATGCAGCATAACCTCGCCTAGCTTAAGTTAGCATGAGGAGCACATGTTGAAGTTCACAACAAAAAGACCTTCTTCTAACTCCGAGGATAGGTCCGGTGGCTTCCTAACGAGAGGAGGCAAGCCTTTTGCCTTTCGCTTCTCGTCGATGCGCTGCTGTATGGATATGCGGACAAATGGCTCGGGCTCTTTGTCCTTTCCTGTCTCATTTGCCGACTCCTGCTTATGAGCCTCCTCATTCGTGTCCTTAGTGGTGGCTAAGTCATGGCCGGAAGGAGATTGTTTTTCCGCCTCTGGTGCAGCAGATCGTCGACCCAAAATGCGAGATGCAAACTCTAGTAATCTATTTTTCATGGCCATATGATTGTGGTGCTGAGGTTGAAAGGTACGCATAGGGTGTCAGGGGCGCGTATTGGCACAGGCGTGAGGTTGCCCTCAAATGAGTACCCTCCCGTGTTAGTGAGACTTCAAGTTCTTAGAGCCAACATTTGCCTTTACCAACAACCACCATCGGAAGCATACTACACTGTGATGGCTAACAATTCAAATTTTTCAAGTTAAACTTAAAAGGACTGTTTATCATTTCGGGCGTGGCCATCACTCCTCCAGGACCTTTGAACAACCCGGCGTAGAGTGAAAAGGTTGGGTGGACAAATGATGACTCAGCACGGGTAAACCTGGAGCCGAAAATTCAGAGCGCGATGCGACAGCGTCACCAAAGTCGCGAAATTTCAAAGTCGTAAGACCAATCCCGCCATCGCCGCACTTTTTTCTTTACCCGGCCCGGGCCATTTCGTCGACCATTATGGCTGCAGCTGCGACGAATGGCGACTCTGCCGCCACCATTGACGAGATTAAGCCTCCTGCGGGCGTCGTCTTGCCGCCTCGTGAAATCCGAAGCATTCTCGAAAAGACTGCTGGCTACGTTGCCCGAAACGGCGCCGTCTTCGAAGACCGTATTCGCGACAAGGAGCAGAGTAACCCGAAGTTTAGCTTCCTGAACCCGGCTGATGCCTATTACCAATACTACGAATGGCGCCTGAGTGAAATCAGAGCGGGCAGAGGCACCGACGTTGCTGCTGGCCGCGTTGGCGAAGCTACTGCCAAGGAGCCTCCAAAGCCCCAGGGCCCTCCCAAGCCTGATGATTTTAAATTTTCTGCTCGCATGCCGCGAATTAACCAAAAGGACCTGGATGTCATTCGCCTAAGTGCGCTTTTTGTGGCCAAGAATGGCCGGCAGTTTATGACACAGCTTGCGCAGCGAGAGGCTGGCAACCCGCAGTTTCAGTTTCTGATTCCGAACCACACATTCCACAACTTCTTTCAACATATAATAGATCAATACACCACTCTGCTACGGGCTGGCGGCCTTAGTGGCGAAGGTGGTAAGCTCCAGGAGGAGCAGACGGCCGAGCTCGAAAAGAACATAAACGACAAATACCACGTATTGACTCGGGCCAAACAACGAGCCGAATACGCCAAGTTTGTTGAGCAGGAGAAGCAGAAGAAGGAGGAGGAAGAGGAGCAAGAAAAAGCCGACTTTGCCAGAATAGACTGGGGCGACTTTGTTGTCGTCGAGACTATTACATTTACCGACGCCGATGAGACTGCCAACCTGCCACCCCCGACGAACCTGTCCGAGCTACAATACGCATCACTGGAAGACAGAAACAAGGCGTCCATCAGTGCCAACTTGCGCATCGAAGAGGCCTTCCCTGGCGAAGAGTTTGCACAGAATGGATATGCTACTGCAGCTGCGCCTACACCAGCACAACCACCTTCACAACCTGGATACTCTCAGCAACAGCCCACGCAACAACCTCAATACCCAGCCAATCAGGGATACTATTCTCCCGCACCGCAGGCCCCTCAGCAATCTGCACAAGAGCTTGAGGAGGAGCGCCGTATACAGGAGCGTGCAGATGCCCAGAACCGCATGCAGCAAGCACAAAATGAGGCTCGCGGTGGTGCTCCTCCTATGAAGATTCGCGAAAACTACGTACCACGCGCCGCTCAAAAGGGTCGCCAAGCAGCCATGGCGCTTTGCCCCAACTGCAAGCAGCAGATTCCCATGAATGAGCTCGACGAGCACATGAGAAGTAAGTTTTATACAGTATTGCCTGGTGAACATACAATACTAACTACGGTCACAGTTGAACTGCTGGACCCCCGATGGAAGGAACAAAAATCCAAGGCCGACTCTCGATACGCACCGTCCAACATGTCGCAAGTCGACGTGGCAAACAACCTGAAGCGTCTTGCCAGCCAGCGAAGCGACGTATTCGACCCAGCCACCGGCCAAGCGATATCAGAAGACGAACTTGCGCGCAGGAAGAAGGCGGCGCTTCAGAGCTTTGATGGCAATCCGGAGGGCAAAAGTCAGGCGCACATGAGCCATCTACAGGGCATGAATGTGGAGGAGCAGATTAAAGCGCTTCACCAAAAGTTTGGCGAGAAAAAATAAGTAGCACAAGGAGACAGGCGTTTTTAAGAGTTGATGTTGAGGGCTCAGCGACTTGTGTTGGCGCCCGTTGCAGGGGGATTTCGGTATAAAACATGTTGAGCGGTGGTTTTGGCGTTTTGGGCATGGAATTTAGTGACTGTACTCTACGGAATTCAAAGGTCTGGTTTATAGCATAGTTGAGGCGGAGTGGGTGTATCAATAAATAGTCAACACCGAGCATAAAGTTAGTGTACGATTTTAACGGCTACGACGTAGTATCTGCGGTCAGTTACCTGCTACTCGTAGGCAAGAGCGCCATCGGCAATAGCCTAAGACGTGTGGACGGACGGTTTACTTCAGTACGCGACTCATGCAGGAGTCTCCTTATTGAGACGGAAAGGAGAGATCCAATTCCCGTCAAGCAAAAAAATTAACTTTTGCAAATCAACGATCGATGACAGCTGATGCTAATCCAGAATGTGAATTCCATTCAGTCTATAGACGTCTCTATTCTAGTGTAGCGTTGCGAGCCGGCAAGCGGCTAAAAGACGCATGCATCGAATCTTCTTTGCCTACTTTGCGCATACCCACAAGACAAACTATACAAAGAAACACCATCCACGCAAACATGGTCCAAAACGCAGCCCTATACCCTTGCATGAGCGCCTCGGGCGAAGACTTGTCTGGGTACGAAGAGCCATTGGTCACAGACGAGGCAATGAGCTGTGTTATGCTCATACCAACGGCACCACCGAGCTGTGCGCATGTGTTGAATACAGCGCCGCTTAACGCCTTCATATTGTGTGGGAAGCTGTCGGAGATGATGAGCAGGCCAAGGGTAAACAGTACATCACAGCTAATCGGAGTAAAGATCTGGGCAACCTTGTATTAGCGTTATGGACTTGGGTTTAAAATGATGATCGTAGGGGGTAGGAGAGAGGCAAGGCAAAATGTAAAATTTAAGTAGGTATTGGTTTAGCTCACCTGTGCGAGAAAGGCGTTTTGCCAGTATGGCTGGTTAATCCGGACGCCGGCCATCAGAAGAGGTGCAATGGTGCTAATCACGGACGAGTTGGATAGCATCCACAACACCGACACGCGGTGCGCAAACATGCCTGTTACGATGCTGGTGATTCCGCCAGCGATGAGAGAAGGCGCAACTTGTAGCGATGCTCTAACCGCGGTGGTACCTTGGACCTGCTGGAAACTGGAGGTTGTTAGTCAAGCCTTATGCAAAGGAGAGACGGGCGAGGGCAAACTGCTTACAAGAAACTGCTGTACAGCTCCATGCAGTTTGTGAGAGCGTTGGTGAGTAGAACCATGATGCACAGGCTGGTGAAGACCTGGCTTCTCCAGAGCGAGTTGGGGATAAGTGCCACGCGATTGTTGCGCGATTGGTAGTGCATCCACCGGCCGAACAATGGGACTGAGAGGCAGGTGATGATGAGCAGAACAATGCTGGATGGTTTCTGGATGTTGTTGATATCTACCGACAACGTACTAGAAACAGGTTAGAAGTGAATGGAGAGGATTCATGCGGATAGAGAGCCACTCACGCCAAAACATACGACAGCGTGGCGAGTCCCACGCTTGCCACGGCCACCCCAACAAGGTCTATCTCCACGACAAGTCGCTTCCAAATCGACGGGCCAGCTTCAAAGCGGATATCACGCGGTAGCGCCCAGATGCCAACCAGAAACAGCAGGCCACTGACAGCAGCAGCGAGATAAAAGGCTGGACGCCATCCGACAGTATCAGTAAATACACCACCCAGAACGAGGCCCATACAGAAACCGATTGGCTGGGCAAAGCCCATACAGAAACCGATTGGCTGGGCAAAGCCCATACAAGCAAATCCCATATTTCGCGGGCGTCCTTCCTTTATATTACTGGCAATGATGGAGATAGACGACGGAGTAATGGTGGCGTAGGTAATGCCTTGGATGGCACGATAGGCAATGATCTCACCACCAGTCCGAGCCAAGCCACAGGCCAACGCAGAGAGGGCAGCAAAGAAGGATCCGACTAGATTCACCCGCTTGTTGCCGACGACATCAGCTAGCGAGCCAGCTAATAGGAGGCATGATCCTGCGGTAAGGAAGTAGCTGGAGCTCGGCCAGACCAGGAGGCTTTCATCTAGGTTCAGGGCTGGCTGGATGGCGGGCAGGGCGATTACGACGATGCCGCTGCAGAAGCTGGAGAAGAAGGACATGCCGCATATTTGCACAATGACGATGCTGGCTCGACCCTTGGAGAGGACAACAGGCGTCGCTGCTGCATCGGTGACTGGAGGAACCCGCGGCACCAATGGCGACGATTCATTGGCGGGTTGCGTTGTCATTGTTGGGATGACTGTGTATGAATTGAGGCAAAGAATCGAGAATAGCGCATTTATTTAGGAACGAAACTGTCGAGTCACTATTCCCAGAATGGCTCGCCGAAAAAGAAAAGCCTTGTGAAGGTGATGACGGGCAGATTCCAGATGGCGTGGAGATCTGTGGGCTTTGTGCTGTGGTGCCTATGTAAGCTTCTGGCACGGACTAGACAGGTACTTTTACTCTATACCTACCGGCTACATCTAGTAAAAGCAGAAAATGACTTCTCCTGGTATGCGTCTCAGTCCTCTGTACGTACTCGTGCCGTGTCTTGGCTGGCATATGGTGCTGAGACCGTTGTGTAAAATGGTGCCCTGGAGGGGGGGGGCATATACAGCTCCTAGTGAGCTATGCTCGGTGTAGCTTGCACGTGCCGTCGACATTGAGCTGTCTATTCTGTACCTCAGCGCGTTTGAGTCGTTTGAAACCAGTCCTCTGCCCTAAAAGGCCGTTTGCAATGCAAATGAGATGTTCGTTAACTGTGTATTCCCGTAAACATACCCGGTCGCCTAACCTAGAGCACAGGTTACGTGGGTCGCGCAACGCACCCCTCCAGAGCTCACCTGGGTCAACCCCCCAAGTCGTGCGATTGGTCCAGCGGCAACCTTCCCCCAAAACCCCACCTCAGCCGACGATAGTAACGTCGCTTCTCGACACCAAGGACTGTCTTCAACCCCCCATTGCATCATCAGGTATCTGCGCCGGCCGCTCTGCCACTAGCGACGCTCAAAAGCTGCGCGCATACTGTACAGGATACACATCAACCACTATACCGCTCCTCAAAAGCACGTAAACGAGCTCCGAACCTCGCAGCGCAAACTCGCGTGCTTCGGCGTTGTCTCCCGCTGCCACGGCCCCGAACTCCAGTTCTCTCGAGCAGACGACCACTCTCCCGTCGCCAACGTGTCTGGCAATCAGAGCACCGGCCAGGGCGCCGGCGACAAGCCCAACTCTCCTCCCCATTCCTCCGCCGCGCCCAAGAGTCCCAACCTGCACCGGCCCATCATGCAGGCTATGCCGGATAACCGCCAGCAGAGCTTTGACGAGATCTACGGACCTCCAGAAAACTTTCTCGAGATAGAAGTACGCAGGCTCCTTCTCCATACAACACACGATACAAGCCGTGTATTGTTAAGATTGTGTTTACTAATGTACGAAACAATATAGGTCCGCAATCCGCAAACGCACGGCATCGGCCGCTCCATGTACACAGACTACGAAATCCTGTGTCGCACCAACATCCCTGCCTTTAAGCTGCGCCAGAGCACTGTGCGCAGACGATACTCAGACTTTGAATATTTCCGCGACATTCTCGAGCGCGAATCGGCTCGTGTTACGATTCCGCCCTTGCCGGGAAAGGTGTTTACGAACCGATTCAGCGACGATGTCATTGAGGGGCGTCGTGCAGGGCTGGAGAAGTTTTTGAAGATTGTGGTTGGGCATCCCTTGCTGCAGACAGGGAGTAAAGTGCTTGCTGCGTTTGTTCAGGGTAAGTAGTGCAGTCATGTAGTTCGGACTAAGCTAACTTGGATACAGACCCCAACTGGGATCGCAATGCATGGTAAGATGAAGTTGGGGATAGGTATTGGAGGAAGAAAAGGGAAAGCTAGTCTATGGTCTCATATGTATTACCATTAGCATTGAATTTACCATGTTGAATATTTGTTTATGACGCAGTTGGTGGTGTTACGTCATTCAAAATATGCTGCGCAACTCGATAAGGGCGTCATATAGGGCAGTCAGCGGGATGCGGCACAGTATGGCTGATCGAAAAGGACACCCGCAATATTAGACGGATTAATTTCAACCAGAATATGGGTTACATGCAACAACTATAAGTTGCCACTTCCATTAACACAAATCGGTTAGGGTGCAGGGTAGGGCGGAATTCACTCGGGGCGCAGCAGTCTGTGGCAGCATGTAACAGTTGCTTCCCTATTGAAAGTAGGTAAGTAAAAATAAACAGTGCTATAAGGTATTTAAGTGGTGATTGAATCCCTTGCAAGTTCCCTTGTAAGCGCTGTTTTTGCCTGCTGGTTATTGCGCCATTTGCGTTATTTGTGCGGGCTGAACCGCCACTTATTAACATTGCGAAAGCTGACCACTTCCGACTCCGACATACAAAAACTCGCAACTTTCAGCAAATCGACAACTTGGTTACAATTCAGTTCTCATCATCATCGTCTTAACTTGCAAGGTTTCTTCTTCAATGTCTGCCTTGCCGCACCCTTTACAACCACCGCAAGCACCAACCAACGCCCGCGCTAACGGCCTTTCCGATCGAGTAGAGACGTGGCAACTCGGCAACCTCGAGTCACGCGCGTGAAAACCGACGTGCAAAGTCGCAGCAAGCATGAACTGGAAATACTCAATCCAACAAATGCGACCAGTTTCCCACTTCTTTCGGGCGAAACTCACTACCCCCTGCCACGTGAAGTTGCTTCACCCTTCCAGCTTTAGAAACCCGGCTCTGGCTCAACCCGTCAAGCCACACTGCTACCAAAGTACCCATCGCCAACAACCCCTGCACAACGGCGGCAAGCGCGGATGCAAACATGCAAGCAATCCCGCGGAAGCTGGCTCAGTTACGCGGCGGGAATTCTGGGCGTCACGGCCGACGTGGCATCGGGCGGCGCTGAATACGCTGCGCTGCCTTGTAGGGTGCACTGCTGGAGACTTTGCCGCCATGTGGACACTGCAGACGTATGCCCCTGACTTGGGCATGGGCACTATTATGGGGATTGCCAGTAAGTATCTTGTCTCTTTTCTCTTTTCCATGTATAACGTGGCAGTCGTGTGTTCCACTTTGCTAACATGGACCGTGTGCGATAGTGGTCTCTGGGATATCAACTTCCATGGCTTTGGAAACAGTGCTTCTACGTCTTGGACGGGATAGACTAGCGTGGGCCGTAGCCGTCAAGACGGCAGCAGGGATGAGCCTTATTTCTATGCTAACAATGGAGATGGCAGAGAATGCAGTCGACTACTATCTCACGGGAGGCGCCGTGGCGTTTGACTCACCCAAGTTCTGGCTTGCGGCTGCCGTGTCCATGGCAGCAGGGTTCCTTGCACCGCTGCCGTATAACTATGTACGACTACGTAGGTTTGGAAAAGCATGCCATTGAAGAAGAAGAACGGGGCGAGACAAAAGTTCCGGAACCATATATAGATTTTGGAATACAACAGCGGCCACAACTGAAGGGTTGGACTGGAGAAAGTAGAAAAAGTGCAAGCGAAGCGGGTCGGGTTGGGGGTCTGTAAGTGAAGCAGTGGAAGGTACAGACAGGCGGCCTGTGCGCCCTGTTTCGGATTCTTTCTCCAGGTGAAAAAGAGCGGTTTGGATAAGAATGATATATACCACACTTTGGCAATTTAATAGAGTATTATGGTGGGATCTTATTGCCTTTGGTGAGCTGAGAAACGTGGCTCTGTTACGTGGCTCTGTTGGCCCCGGTCGACGCCACAGCGCCAGGATGAAGCGGATGAGCGATGTATTCAACGTGGCAATATGACCTTGTTTTAAATGTGTATTAAAAACAATTTGAATTAGCCAAATAAATTGATTTTCGCAAGTTTACCTTGCTACAAGTTGCATTGATGGCCACTCTGCACAACTGAGCTTTACCGCAGCGGGTAGTCCGCCAGTAATACAAGGCTCTCGATGCCGAGGCATGATGAAAACGGGCGCATAAATATTAGAACCAACCAAAGCAACAGAAGCAGCAGAAAAATGTAGACGAAATGAATACAAAGACCCAATCGTGAGTTGCTGCAATATTTAAAAGTCTTATTATTATTATAGTCAATCCAAGGGCATGCACAACAGGCATAAATTACAGCCTACGGATGTATTGCCATAAGCTGGTCACAGAGATGCCTACGGGTTTAGCACACAACGTATGTTAGAAGATTTGATTTTTTTGTTCACGAACAATTTGAACCCAAGTTAGTAAGATGCCTCTGGTGTTGGCGGTAATGCATCTATGAGGGACAGCTTTTATACTTATACAGCCACGCGCCACGCCTTCCTGGACAAGCTTGACAACGTAATGAAAAGTTTGGCTCTATAACAGAATGACAAAACTGACAGGCGTAAAAAATAGTGCAAAAGAGTGCGAAGCGCCTGTCTACAATTATTGCCAGAATTCTGCTAGCTTTGGTGCGGGTCTTCTATGCAAGAGGTGACCAACTACACGGCTACATTGTGTCGCAGAAATGGAGGTGCATGCACAACTTGCAGGCTTAAAACTACGGTCATGAGCCACACCAACGGCATTGGCATAGCCCCATGGCAAAAGAGTGGGTGGCCAGCTTTGTTGCCTGGTTTTTGAGCAGTTGATGGCGACGTAAGTCAGCCACCAAGGCGTTCTCCAGAATGGACCAGGTCCCTGTTCAAGCTCTTCATCTTCTTTAAGAATTCACGTCGTCTTTGTCTAAGCGGAAAAAGTATAAATAGCTCGAGATAGCCCCTTTGGAAATTTTTGTAAAACTTCAACCTACCTTGCATGACACTCTCTACTGGCTAGTGTTGCGAGGCTCATAACCAGAACTCCATCATCTCAAAGTTTTGTAATACTTTGACTGCATATATATTCTTATCAACATTTCACTGCACAACTCATCAAGCATTGCTTACTGTAGCAATGCCTGAAAAATACTTGGACTCGAAGATTCAGCTCTTGGAGGAGCGATTTAAGTTTCTTCTCAAAGCGAAGAAAACCTTCGAAGACGAGAATGAGAAGATTGAGAAGATGCGGAGAAAGAAATTGGTATTGCAGAGGAAGATTAAATCTCTTACTGGAAATGAAAGATGTGACGCCGAGTCCGAATTTTGTGAAGTCACCCGTCAATTGAACGACGCCGCCAATTCGCGAGACTACAACATGTACGAAGCCTACGGAGACGTTGTGAGAGGAGTTATCAGAGATAACCCGGAAGAGAGTTTGGAAGTCCTGAAAGAGCTACAACTCAAGGAAATCCATATCACCAGCCAGACTGATAGGTCTCAGACACCTCCACAGTCACCAATTGACACGGAAAATGTGCCTGTGAGCCATCTCAACGCAGAAGACACCCAATTGTTCGAAGACGAGGCGAACACAACAAGCATTATGACAGAGATGCCGGTCCCCAGTGCCCAATATTCAGGAAAAGCTACCGTGAGTTGAAAATTTAATTCCTATCCTGTGCCAGAGCTAACAATGTCCAGGCGAAGCGAAAGGCTGCTGAAGAAGAGTCCACGCCCCCAACAGCCTCTAAGAGACACCGGGCCATTGCTGAGCCGCAAGAGCACGCCAAACCTTCCGACAAAACAACTACGCGAGGTGGCAGAAAATCGCTCAATATAGAGCAGAAAGATTTCTCGAAGCTAAACAAAGACCTTGATCCTCACATTGTTGGTTACAAAAGAAAGTGGTATACTCTCCAGTGCGAGTGCGAAACTCCTCTGATGACATTTGAGAACATTCAAGACGCCAAGAGACACCTATTAGAGTCTCATGGACAAGAAGACACCACAGATGAGGCGGTGATTGCTACTTGCGGTACGCAGATAGTTAACTGCAAACAAAAGGATGTCGTCGATTATAATCGACACAAGGCCTGGTTAAAAAGTGGCGGGGACGACTCTGCATATCACCCAGGCAAAAACACCAAAACCAAGAAAAGGTCTGGACCACGGACAGGAAGCACGAAAATGGCAGAAGGAAAAGTCACAAACCCAAAACCGCAAGGACAGAGCGAGGGACAGACTGCAGCTGGTAAGTAAATACAATCGTTTTCATAAGCTCACTTCGTCGCGCAAATCAATGGACAGAGTGTAACTAAAGTAGTGAAAGATGCCATGGCGATGAACTCCAACAGAACTCCGATAAGGTCCAACCAAGAAGATCCGATTCCGATCATCGATGATGACAGTTTGTCTGATCACTCTGACTTCTTAAATTCGAGACGAGCAAGTTCTGCTACAGCTGAGCCAACCAGTCCACTTCAAAAATCGACGGAAGAGCCTCAGAAGGAAAATGACGTGGCGCGCAGGGCAGATGGAGCACAATCTGCGTCGTGCACGACTGCTGCACCAGATGTTTCGACCGCCTTGCAGCCTCATACAAATGGCAAGGAGAATACGAGCGACAATGCCACCGCGACAAAGAATACTGAAGGGTTTGGTCTTGAAATGGTGGAAAGGTCAAGAAACGCGCTTTCTTCCAGGATCAGATGCAAAACGCCAGCTCAACCATGCGCTGATATGGAAGGCCCTTCTGCCGCTGGTAACGGAGGCCCAATGACATCAACCAGGCCTCCTACCAGCCCAACAAATGTACGGCTTCAAAAAGGCGTTAAAGGAATAGCGCCGACTTCACCAAAGCGTCGCTCTTTAGAAAGTCATCCCAACGAAAGGCACCGACTGTCAAACCCTCCACCGGCGACACCAGCTCTCGGCCAGCATCCCGATACATTGGCAAAAACCGCGCAGGATCTGACAGATAAAAAAACATCAAACTTTACTACAGGACGCTATGCAATAATGTCTTCGAATGCAGATAGACAGGATCAGACCGACGTTCCGGGTCGTTCGAATCTGATTAAATGCACCGAATGTGATGGCTACTTTTCCAGCCTCAGCAAAATCAATACACACTATGCCAATGTGCATCCTGGAAAGAAAAACACTCATCGCAGGATCACTTAGAGAATGTGAGGTTTGCAACGCATTGTTGCATCTGTGTTGTGTTTTAAAGCTCTTGTTGTGGCATTTGTCTTGCTGTTGCTCAAAAGAAAGGATTCGTCGTTCACTTTGTTTATACCCTTATTCTCATGTCTCCCTTTTCATTTTATGACATTTTTGTTAGTAGATTCGCTCTCAATCTTATGATGTTTGTTTTCTCAAGATAGAATAAGCTCCTACGGTGATTTGTAAGTCGCGTCGCTGGAATTAAACTGCTATTGAATACAAACTAAGTCTCGACAAGAAAAGCTAGCCCAGCATCCGCAAATGTACATTTTACAGACGCCGCGCATTCCTTCTTCTTTTTCTTTTTTTTTAGTTCAACACCACGAACCGGCTCATATATTTTTGCAAATGATCTCCTCAAAGGCGCTTAGTCTACAGAACTACTTTGCATTTTCGCTCCCAACGGCTTTTCACTGCCATCTCGCTAATCTATAGTGAAAGAAACATTTCGAGGCCTATAAAAATCCCCGACCGCTGTGCGAAACTTGGCGTGTTCGGAAACGCTGCGTGTAGATATCTAGACTCTTTATCACACCTATGCTGAGAATAACACACCGGCCTGCGTATTTCGTGGAGTAGTAAATACTTGTTAGCGCTGTATAGCAACTACGTAGAAGCGACACCGTTTCAACAACACTGAAGTAAGTTTGCTTGATTACCTATAGTTAAGAGCGATGGGAAATATGCAGCTCAACTTCGGCCAATTATTATAGTCCATTTCTTACCTTTCGAAGCGAAATTGAGTAGCTGTTCTAATGTTAGCTCACGCTAAGCGCCTTGATGGGGAAAAGTAGCCCCGCCTCCTCTGCTCGTTGATGACTGGCGCCCGCCACAATGCCCTGCTGCAGCGGCTGCTCACCCAAATGGCCCAATCGTCTTGTTTAGGCAATGCCTAGCGGTTGATATGTTAGCGCCGAGCTGAGGTTGTGCGAGTGTGCCTATTGGTAGACGTCCCTCCAGAACGGTTTACACGTAAAACAAGGTGCAGAACGCATCTGGCCATTCGTTCACTTACACGATAAACAACGGCGGCTAAGTAGACTGCCAATATTTTAATAAAGTTACACAAGATCGCCAGCTATGGCCAACTAAAGTTACACAAGTACGTCTACCTTTGTCGACAGTGTTATTATTTCCCTTTGCTCAAGTCAAGTCTACTCTCGAATGTCCCGTGCTTCTCATCAACCCCGGCATCAGCGCCATGTCGCTCCCGCAGAACCGCCTCCGTGTCCGCGTCAAGCACTTGTCGATGGCTTGGAGCGATGCATTGGATCATTTTGCATAGCCTCTGCGGAATTCAAGGCACAGATCCAAGCGTCAAAGTACAGTATACCTCATGCTCATGGCCGGGGTCACACTTTGCACGACCCGTTGCAATCTCTAAGCGACATGTACCGCACCCAGAGCGTACTGTTTGCCAGGAATGCAAGGCTCGATCATGCAGTCAAGAGACTTGCTAGCGAAATGTTTGATCTTTTGGGAATCGAACACTTTCGGTTGCCGTTTCAGAGGTATGCCCAAGCAGTTGGTTTGGTACATCGGACATCACCTTCGCAGGAGTACCGCTATCCGTCATCCGGACTTCCATCGCCTCCACGCGACATCGCCGCAGAGGATGGTGCTCCTTATCACGCTCCAATCAATTTAGCAATTCGCTCCTCTGCGCATCAAGATGTACCGAATCGCAAAGGGGCCCAATATTCCGCTGAGAAGCGCGTGCCTCAGTTTCCCTTTTCTCATCACGCACCTCTGCAAGGCGCAGCGATTCAGCATGTCTCACATTCACCTATCACAAGTGTAAGTTTGAAATAACCCCCGAGCTTTGTGATCTATCCCTAACCAATTCAGGCAAAACGATCCGCTGCAATGAGTGATGAAGGTCGACCATCCAGTAAGCGTCACTTGGAGAACTGGCCAAGCACGGCAGCACCTTTCGTCTCAAATCAACAAACGTTGCGGCCTACGGGAAAGGCGATTTGCTTTGAGGAACTATTTTTTGAACGTCAAGCCCAGCGCCGACAAGACATATCGATCTACGAAGGCAAATTCTATGTGTTTCGCTGTGACTTACACGGAGAAATGAAACTCTTCAAAACTGCTCACGACGCACGCCTGCATCTGGCGAGAAGTCGGCTACATGGCATACAAAATGCAACCCTTGTCGATTCTGTTGAACAATTAGGCGTGGAAGTACTAGATTGCAGCAGTGAACAGATGGAGAGCTGTAATAAAATCTCATGGCAGATGAGAAAAGAAGAGAAAAAGTCCAAAGCTGTTGGAAAGAGTGAGCTAGCTGTGGTGAATGACTTTAGGGAGACTGCTGATGAGCCGCGGACTGAAACAGGGCAGCAGCCTGAACAAGATTGCGAATCATGGACCCAGGCTAAGACTGTAGGGCCTGGATCTCCAATCGCAGACAAGCCCAAGTCTGCAGGTAGCGAGTTGGGCAATAATCCAGCTTCAAGTATCACAAAGTTGGCCCTAGAGATTCCTAAGAGAGACATTGTGTTGGAATCGGCAAATGCACCAACGCCACGGCAGCCTTTTGCGAACATGGAAGATGGCCTCGACAGCGGTGTTGGAGAGCTCGGCAAGACGGACACCCCAAAGGTTGAAAATGTACATGAAGAAAAGAAAGAGACGGAACCTGAAATTATTGAATTTTCAGAGTCTAGTTCGGATTCTGGAGATCGCGACATGGAAAGTGACGACATGACATTGGCAGACGACGCCAAGGAATGTATTGAGGTATCGATGATCTCGATGTATGATGACCTATCTGAGGGAGAGATTCGTGAAGAAATAATTGAAACTGAGGTGCTTCTACCACAATCAGCAGCGGAAGAAAGTTGCAAATCTCCGGAGCAAAGGCCGCCGACGTCAAAGAAGCAGCAGCGCCGTCGTCGTTTAAAAGACAAACGGCCAAAACGCTACTCCAAGTACTCCTCACCACCTTCCGAGATTGAGCATGAGTATGAGTCTAGATTTTGCGCAGAGGATGCTTGGAGGACAAAAGAGAGCCCCAAGAGAAGAAATGATGTGCGGCCAGGCGACGAGTTTCGGCCCCATGGCTGCGTGCATTGTCCGAGACGGTTCACTTTCAAGTCGGAGCTAAAAATGCACATGTTTGACGAGCATAAAAAGAAGATCTGATATGACATAGATCAATGATTAATCACACAACCCATTTTCTCTCTTGTGCCGTTGCGTGTACTTGTGTACTGATGTCGTTGACGACTTGTCACACAGGTTGGACATTCCAATACTGTTAAGATGTCTTCTGCAACGTAACATTCGTGTCAAATATGCCGTTCTAGAAGCTGATGCATTGTGTCACTGTCACTGCATCCTATATAGGACATGATTGAGACATTTCCCGCGTGACTAGGCGACCCGTTAGGCTCGCCGAAGAAGCTCGCTTAGGCTCTTCGGACCGGCTAGGTGGGCATGTGTAACTTGGCCAGCCTTATAAAAGTATTCCATCTCCACCGCAACTCTGAAGGATACTCGTCCATTTTCTTTGTCAACAAGAGGTCTTGCATTTAATAGTGTGAGTTGAGAGCCCCGTTTCTATCATCCCACTATTCAAAGTAACTGAGATGGTAGATTCAATGTCACGAGCAAAGCAGGGCAACCGGCCTTGCACCGTGTGCGGACACTCTTACACCGACCATCAGTCGTTCCCATGTCGTGGCGTGGTAGTGCAGACAGATACAAGTGGGAATCAGTCGAAAGTACCATGTGAGGCAGAGTGGGTTACGTGTTGTTCGGATGAGCATGAAGGGAGGAAAACACCACGGGGAGTTATAAAGATATTATGTCACAACTGTGATGAGCATCCAGCTGCTGGGCCAGAAGGCACGTATTTAGTCATGCCCGACGCCTCACCCTATTCAAGGCAACCTACTGCAGAAAGGCTTTGAAGGGAGATGCTTCATAAACAAATACTTTTGTACATTAAATAATTCTATTTGGTATCCGTGTCTTCGGGTCCTTTGAGCACCTTTCCTACCGCAATCATGTCTTCATCACCAATGCCATTTTGTATCGCCTGTCTATACAACACATTGCAAACTGTCATGAGTGGCGTCTCGGCATTACTCTCGACGGCAGCGCTTTGTATCAGCTCCGTGAGATTGTAACAGTCATTGATTGCCGCTTGTGCCGACCAGTCTTCCTTGATCATCTTGGCAACTTTAAGTGTCGAGTATGCCGACGCCATAGGACTGGCGTCAAGAACCTCCCCGAAAGCGTTCACGTCTAGACCTTGAGCTCGAGCAAGATGCATAGACTCTGCGAGCCCAGCCGTCATAGTAATTAGGTACAAATTCGTTGCATATTTCGTTCGCAGCCCCATGCCAATATCACCACAGTACACTGCCCTCTTAGTGATGGGTTTCAACAAGTGATCAATGCTTTGCGCGATCGACTTGTCACCAGCAAGCATGCCAACAAGTTGGCCCTGCTCGGCCGGTACGCGGCTGCCGCTGACAGGCATTTCGAGAAACCTTCCGCCAGCCTCGTGTACCTGATCAGCGAAATATTTGCTGAAATCAACCGAAACGGAGCTGGTGTTGACAATCGTCTTGCCGCGAAGCGCGGTTTTGAAATCCTGGTCAAGAACAGCTTTATAAGCTGCCTCGTTGAACAGCATGGTGAAGATGACATCGCTCTGTTCGACTACAGACGTCGGAGTTTTCGCGATCCTGGCACCAGCTTCTCGCAATGGCGCGCATTTTGACTCTGTTCGATTCCACACTGTCAACCGAAACTTGCGGGCGAGGTTAAGGGCCATGGGTGTGCCCATGAACCCTAGGCCGAGGAAGCCGACTCTCATCGTCACGTCGGCAATTAGATTGGGTAATTATGTCTGACAACAGAGTAAATCAACCGTTCCTGCCAGCTTATATATATAATTTCCAACTTTAAATCCGATGACAATGTCAAAATCTTGTGGAGACGAAAGGCGTGCCTGCATCCGAAGGTCGGACGGCAAGTGGGCCGATCTTGACGATGATTCAATCCTACATGGCCGAAGGTTTCGGCTTAAGCCCACTAACATCGGACAGTTAAATAAACCTGCGGCCGCTTCTAGCCGCAACTACAACATATCAACGATTCCGAGTATCAAAGGCCTTTGAAATAACGCGGAGTTTTGGGGATTGCTGCGTCAATTGTATTTTTTAATATCTTGTTAATTCCGAGGCTATGGTAGGCAGCAACACGCCCATGCCCAATCTAGCAAAGATGCTCTGCAACATTTTCGAGTTTTATCCGGGCAAACAAATAATGATAACGTTGATATTCTTTCTGCATATGGTTTCAACTTCAAAAGAATACTTGCAACTTTTGTTTTGTATTTGTGCTGCGTCTTCTCTGCGCCGCTTAGAAAATTCCGCTGCGGCAGTCATTTGCCGTTCTTCCTCATCTGTAGGGATTCTGTAGGTGCTAGAAACTCCAGACTGAGCACCGGATAGAGTTAGTTCTGGGGTGAACTGTGCCCATGGTGGTCGATCATACATACTAGACGGACCTGCGTCATCGTTATGGTGAGAAGTTGTAGTAGTATGTAACAATGATGAAAATACTGAGCCTTGTTTTCGGATCAGGGCCTCAAGGACTTTTTCTTTTATGTATCGTCTCCTCCTGAGAACAGTTTCATTTATGAGGCGCTATCACGAAAAATATTGCGCTCTTCGGTATATTGGCCCTTTCAATTTGCTGTCCCTCTTTGCTGTCCCTCTTTGCTGGAATCAGCCTTGACCTTGATGCGCATATACGGCAGTTATCGATCGAATGGCATATTTAATTAATGATCGTCGATACATTAATCTGTCATCTAGACGTACTGTTTGACATTACGTTGAACACATCTTTTGAACTGCTGGTATACTCATTTATTGTTCCCTAAATCCCAATGCATGATGAGTGCTGAACCATGTACCGTGTAGGTTTCTAGGGCTCCGTTTCATGTGCCGTAGTCTTGAACGCTGCATAACGATGAAATTCTAATAGACATTATAAGTTAATCATCGAATGCGGATGTGTGACGCCAACTGTTTCGGCAGTTCAGATCACCCAAGCACTTTCCGTATAATACGACAACAGGAAAAGCCACACTTTAAGCAAAAGCTTCGAGTCCAAATTTTAAGATCTGTGCTCTTCAGATCATTTACTGGAAACGGGCTCAGTACTGATACATGACAGGGCTGCTGGTTTCGTCTTCACCAACACCCCCGAGTAATTTTGCTCTGGTGACAATGCAATATGAAGTCAGTTTTCCTGTTAGGAAATCACATGAGATGCTGCACTCATTGCGCGGCTATCATGCTAGTTCGAAATACCTTCTCAATAACGGGCCTCCAAGACTCCAATCCCGGGACCTCCAAATCCTTTACTTTGGCCTCGTCATCCCATTTTCGCAACTGGCACATTTCCGAACACCACTCCCCAGACCCAAATTCCTCTACCTCGCTTTCATTCATAGGTCCTCCTTGGTATGCCAAACTCCTTTTGCTGGCGTCTGAGAGCTTGTCGTGGTAGCTCTTGTCCACGGCACAAAGAAACCTTTTTGAGGCAACATGCGACTCAACCAGGCGTGCAACCTTGAGCGAGAACCCAAGAGACAGCAACATTTGGCCGCCTAATGTCTCATGGCCAACTCTGCCCACGCTCTGGGAAGCCGGTTCGCCTCCCAGATTTTTTGCCTCACCGCCCGTCAGGCTGCGAAGGTCTGCTGCCGGTGTGAACTGCCCAATATCGTGTAAGAGAGCTGCGACTTGCGTAGACTCATCAACGGGAGGATTTGCTTCTGATGCTTGCGCTGCGCATTGTAGTGAGTGCTGCAGTTGAGAAATGGACTCGCCGATGTAGGGCGTTTTCTCTGAGGCGTCGAGAACAGTGAGCACGTAGTCGGCCACCGACTCTGGTGTTCGAATTTCTGGTAGTACCATGTCTGTGAGTTGATGAATCTGTTTCTCTGTGTACTAAAAAGGCCCCGAAACAGCGTCAGTAGCTGTTGAGGTGACGGCTCAAAACTGCATGTGCAAGTCGGGGAGAACGCCGAGCGGCGTTCGACGCGACTCTAGGCGTCGGAAAATTAACCGACGTCAACATGTATGAAGAGGAGCCATTGAAAGTTTGCACCATGTTTTCTTGTAGCCGCTCCACCAGCGGTATTGAAAAGCGACACCACGTGGGTAATACTTTTGCCGTTTAACGGTTGTTTTTAGGGTGCCGCAACGTCCCAACTGCGCTCTTGTGATTAACAATTCGTCGCTACTGATAGACCCTGCGGGGATCGTCTTGGGACAGAGTATGGAGCATGTGTGGGCACTGCGGGCGGTTAGTGGAATGGCTGCGTGTAAGTCCACTCCATCAGCGCAATTCTACAACGTTACGACCCGCCACAGCTCTCCCTTATGGAAGAGTTTCATCAGTTTCATTAATCACCTAAGCATGTTAATAAAGTATTCAAAGTTCAATACAGCTCTGTCTATTGTTACCTAAAAGGCAACCTGCTTTCCTGCAGCGACGCTCAACATTGGCGAGCCGTAGGCATACGTAAGAGAGCCCTTGTCATAAGTCTGGCCTTCCTTGCGCATGTGCGTAGCAGGCCAATTGACCTTTCTGTGCTCATAGTACTCCTTGTGCATGTCACCTTCCGCAGCTCGGTTATAAGTGGCGTAAATAGCCTTGCGATCCGAAGAGCTCGTGTTTGCACCACTGCGATGTGCAAGGTAGGAACCGAAAATTAAAAGTTGGCCTGAATGGAGTATTAGCGATCTTCCTCAATTGAAGACAGATATAAAAACTTACCGGCTTCCAGCTCAACGGGAGTCCATTCGTGAGAGTCGACCCATCGGGAGGAGATGCAGTTGGTGCTTTCGTCAATTTCGACATCCATCTCGTGGCTACCATTGACAACTTCAAGGCCACCGTTTTGAAGATTTGAGGGGTCGACGCTAAGAAGGATGGTGAGATGCTTGACTTTTTTGATGTGTGTATACGCCAGCGCATCGATGTGAGGGGCAAATCCGCCTATAACACTGAATTAGTACGAGCATATATGCTCTTCTAGAATTTTTCATACCGCTGCCAGCGAGTTTGTAATTAATCTTCTCTTTAAAGAGGTGCATAGGCTCTTCGGCCAGCTCGCTCAACAAGCCGAGGAGTCTCTCGCCACGCAGAAGTCCATCAAATCCGGCATGACCATCGGCAAAATTTTCGGTCCTGCAAAGGACATGCTCGCCTTTGGCGTTGATTTCCTAAGTTTTGGTCAATCAAAAGAGCGACACCATAGTTCACATTGCGCTTGATACCTCGTAGGGCATAAACTCAGAAGTCTCCGTTGCTTCATAGTCATGAACTTCCTGAGCCCATGCCTGAAGACTGCGAATCTCCTCTGGCGAAAGAAAATCGCGAACAATTAGATAGCCATTCTTCTTGAAGAAGGCAACGTCTTCGGATGGCACCATATTGTAAAGTAGATGGTTGCAAAGCAATTTGGTTCGGCTGTGCACACGTGCGACTCTCCAGGATGAGCCAAGAATAACGAGGGTCCTGCAAGCAATTAATACTGCAGAACCAGCTTTAAGGTTGTGTTACCTGGGAGCACACGACCACGGGACCAAGTTAAACAGAGTATTGAGGTAAAGTTAGCATTCGCCCACTATCGGCCGTCCAAACCCGAATAGCCACCATAGCCAATCCACCTTGACATCCCTGTAAGAATAATCGTCACTTACACGAGCACCTGCTCTACATGATTGGAGCCAAGGAGCCTCTGCGATCCTTTTCAGTGGAGATCCTGATGGCAAGGAGTCGCTGTGAACCGCGTTCTTTTGGCGGTGGGGACTCGCACTTCGTCCCGAGTCATTTTCTCATAAATCACAGTCTTGGAATCCACCACGTGTGCGGGGACAACCCGGGTCCCGGCATGGCATCGCTAATAAAAGGGAAATATCCTTGCTCCCTCAAAGTACGCTCAATTGAGCGATGTTACCGTTTATTTGGTGCGGTTGTTTGAATCTGTCTCTTGGCTTATCGGTATACCTGCTCCAAGAGGCCTCTGGGTTTCGAACTCATGGAGAGCACGTGGGCGGATTGGATTGACGGATTGCTCCTGTCTAAGAGCTGCATGCTGTTCAAGACAATATGTCGCGTGTGGGACAATGGAAAGGTCAAAAAGTAGAAATATACCAGCATGTACTTCAACGTTTTTCCAGTGTATAGATCACAACGACAATTGCTTCTCTCAAGGACGCACTCGCAGTCAATAGAGACTCCTCTTGAGCCTTCTAAATGTCTGAAAACAACACGGCCATGTCCGAGCAGGGCAAAGTGTCCAATGAAGACACCAAAAATGCTTCTGCCGTTGAGGTTGGCGAGACCAAGAGGTCACCCGTGACCAAGATCACGTCTGTCCTGATGGTGCTTGTCGGAGGCTTTGCGCTCTTCTCGGACGGATACAACGCCCAAGTGGTCGGCCATATGAACCCGGTCTTGAGCGCAATCTACCCCGGCGAGTATACTGATACGGTGAAGACGCAAATGTCGAATGCGTTCCTCATCGGCGAAGTATTCGGCATGATTTTCTTCGGTTGGGCTATTGACAAGCTTGGGCGCCGAAGTGGTATTCTTTGGGCTACATTCTTCCTTGTCCTTGGTATTGTGCTTGCTACAGCCGCTCATGGCGTGACTCGTAGCGGCATGTTCTGGATGATGATCATTGGCCGCGGTGTTGCGGGATTTGGTGCCGGTGGTGAGTATGAAACCAGCGTGTATCCAGGTATAGTACTAATTCTTGGTTAGGTGAATACCCAACTTGTGGTACTACGGCCACAGAAGCTTCCGACGAGACACCCGGTGTCCGGCGCCGTCGCGGCTTGCTCACATCTGTCGCGACAATTTTTGCCATTGATTTCGGCTTCGTCTTTGCTGGTGTTGTTGTTTTGATTGTACTGGCCGCGTACAGCTACAATCTGAATGAGGGCCTGTGGAGAGTATGCTTCGGCCTCGGTGTTGTGATTCCAATTGCACTCCTTTTCTTCCGTCTGCGCATCGTCAACTCAACTCAGTACCACAAACATGCCATGAAGAAGAATATTCCTTATATGCTGGTTTTGAAAAGGTATTGGAAGCCGATGCTGGGTACCTCTCTGGCTTGGTTTGTGTACGACTTTGTGGTATGGCTGCAAATCCCCACATTATGTTTGAAACGCAGGGTTCTAACATTTCATACAGATCTACCCCTTTGGACTGTTTGGATCAACGATTATTGGGACGCTGAACCCCAATGGCTCACTTGTCCAGACTATTGGATACGGTACAGTCCTCAGCTGCTTCTATTTACCCGGCTGCATTCTTGGTGGCTTCCTCAATGATCGCATTGGGCGTAAGCAGACAATGACTTTGGGTTTTGTCCTTTGGTCTATCATTGGTTTTGTCATTGGCGGTGCTTTGGAACAAGTTACCAGCGTTTTCCCTCTCTTTGTCGTCCTTTACGGTATTTCGAACGGACTTGGCGAGCTTGGCCCCGGTGTAAGTACCCCAACGGAGGAGTATCTGACGTATACGACAAGTACTGTGACTGACTTAACATGTTTGGAACAGGTTGGCACTTTTGTTTGCGGAGCCGAGTCATTTGCTACCCCTGTGCGCGGGCATTTCCTCGGATTTGCCGCTGCGCTCGGTAAGGCTGGAGCAGCCATCGGAACCCAAGTTTTTACCCCGATTCAAAACTCCTTCGAAAATGAGCGAAAGGGTGTGCAGGGCGTTTTCCTTATTGGAGCAGCATTCGCTATGAGTGGCGCTGTGATTACATGGACCCTTGTTCCCGACATGGGCAAAGAACTTGAAAGTGAAGATGTCAAGTTTAGACGCTATCTGGAAGAGCATGGGTATGATGGCACTTTTGGTGACATGACCAAGGACGCCGGCAACGTGACATCTGGGTCTAGTATTTAAGTGTTCATACTGCCCACGAGTAGTTTGAATGGCCTTGTTTATGATAGTGCACAAGCATTAATTCACGAAAAATGACCGATCAATCATGGTTGAACTCTTCAAAACTGGCTGAACCCGGGCGCGTAAACATTCTGCATGGTGCAGTAATCAGGCTACTATAAAAGCTAACCAAACCCCGCTTTCGCATTGAATCCTTCGTCAGCCAACCTGTGCCTAAACTGTATCGCTAAGTGAGGTGACCAGGTTAAATCCAGAAAATATGGTTTTATATCATGGAAACTGCCATTGTGGCAGATATCGCTTTGAACTGGAAGTGCCCAGCATTACCAAAGGCATAGAGTGCAGTTGTAGGCAGTGCACTAAAAAGGGCTATCGTTGGCTGTCGCCTCCAGAGGATGCATTTCGCATCACAAGAGGAGGAGGTGACCTAGCTGAGTTTGACTCTGGTGTCCTAAAGGACCAGGTTAATAAAAGAGCGACTTAGCAAAACGCCGCATACTGACTCTTGTTGTTAGTTTTGCGATACCTGCGGCAACGGAGTAATCGGAACGCATTCAAGCGGGCCTCTTGAGGGTCAGCAACTTGTCAACGTCAATTTAATTATGGAATTAGATCCATTCAAAATTGAGTAAGTCGTATTCCTACGTTGAGTTGCCTATATACTCACTGGTGGCAGGGGAATCGTGGTTAAAACAGTGGACTCCGCCAAAAAGCGTCTGTCACTAACCCCGGGAAAAGATGAACTGCAGGCAGAACATCAAGCATCCTGTACATGTGGAAAAGTCCGCATGGAGCTGCTGTTCCCAGTTCAGGAGCAGGAGGTTAAGTCGGACAACTGCAGCTCATGTAGCCGAGTAAGTATTCCAAAGCCATCGATACATTTCGCAACCGCAAGTATCTGAAACCAAACAAATTCCAGCTCGCATACATCGGCGTATATCCGAACAAGTCTCAAGTCCGTCTTCACGAGAGAGAAAATTGTTTTGAATACATGTATGGTAGAAAGTTTACCTCGATGGCGATTTGCAAAACCTGCGGCGTGCACATGTTTGGTAACGTATACGGACCGCCGATCAGCATTTTCGACAAACTACCGCCCGAGCGGAAAGCAGTGGCTCTGGAGGTTTATCACAAGAATCTCAACTTGCAGCCATTAAGTGTCAGAACAATAGATGATTTGGAAATTTCGTCGTTGAAGATCGAGTATGATGCTTGCGGAACCAAGGGCTACACTCTTGATCCTTGATTTCTTCATGGCAGCCTCGCCGGGGCACTTGATTAATTCCAAACTATTCAAACTACCAACTCTCGAGTTTCACGTTGTATTCACAATATGCAGTCATTCACTGGCCCATTTCCATATCATCATCATCCTCGTCACTTTCATCGTCTTCAATAAAGCCTTTGTCAGCCTCACTACCACTCTCATCCATGTCCGAGTCGGAAAATTCTGCCTCGTCTTCAGAGTAGTCATCGGTGAAAGTCAACCCAGTAGAATATTGGTGCGTGCATGGGTTTTGCACAGCCATAGAAGGCAGAGGTCCAGAGACCGGCCCCTCTTGTGCCAGCTGACTACCCGGTCCAATCTTGCCTTTTGCTCGCTGCAGCTCAATGCGACCCATGATGTAGTTGCAGCTATTCCAGATACGCTCACGGTTGCGCAGCCCATGAGAAGTCTCCAGATTTTCTTTGAGCAAAGTGTACAGCTTTCGCCAGTCAGTGCCTGCACGGGAAAATTGAGTTGCCTCTTTACTTGCTGGGCAAGCCGGCTCTTCCTTGTCCAAGTCATTGAGGCGTTGCTGAATTCGATCGAGGTCCTGGCTCTGTTCTTGCGTGAGAAAAGACTCGGACGTCATGTAGCTGACAAGATGTTGCAGGTATTCGCGTTCGTGCTGCTTAACGAGCGGGTTTTCCTCCAGGTCAGATTGAGATATCGTAGACCAACCTGAATAAGGAAGGCTGCACCAAGCCTCCCATAGCCAAGGCATTTCTTCAACAATCAGGTCAAAGTACTCCGACAAAGACTGGCTTGCATTGTGTGTCGAGAGGCTCAAGTCAGCAATGTTGATATCCTCGCCATTCTTTCGCTCCTTCACGAACGGCTCATTGGTCGAAAAGTCCATTTCGGCCAGTGCTGGGACAAAACAAGGATTGGCTACGATCCATTCATCTCCTGGCAAATGATTCCAGCTCTTCTTCCCTCCTTTTCCTTTAAATGCTCTCTTCACGGCCTCATCATGCGGGAAAATCTTGTCAGTAAAGTGCCAGGTACTTTCAACGCGGTACCAGTCCGTCAGACCTGCGACGTCAATCTTCCCATACCGGTGCAGTGATGCACGTTTATACACCTCAAAGCATGCAGGGTGGAATGGCATGGCAGCCTGGGCTGGCTCTCCGGCAGCACTGGCCCAGTTGCAAACACGGTGCTTGAGTTGGCCGTGACGCGAGGGCACAAAGACATTGTTCCATGGGTGCTTTGAGTCCACACTGTCAGCTACACCCGACAGAAAATAGCGGACACTGGGGTCTTTTTCAAAGTCCTCGTCGTTGGATTCAGGTTTCCAGCCTTCTCTCTTTGGGCAAAAGAGTTGAAAAGTTCTGCAGCCGCGCATCTCTTCGACCGTGATTCGATGGCCAGAATAGCCGGTTGTCAGGTTGCAATCGGGCCCGGCAATGTGCTCTCTGTCACCCCAGCTTTCGTCTTTTTGCTTGTACTCTTCGGTTAGGGCATGAATTTCAGCCGGACCATCATTATTGCCTTCAAGAAAAGATTGATACAATTCAGACTGGTCCGACATGTCGGCGTCCTCTGCGGCCGCGAAACTGGCAGGCTCGTTGTCGTAGCCATCGCCGGACTTGTTGGGTTTCAGGAATTCCCACTTGCTATCGTCCGCACTAATACCATCCTCACCAGGAACATAAGTCGTATCGGCAGCATCTTCTTCATCTTCTGAGTCGTGAATTTTGCCGACAAAACAGCCGTCACAGTCTGCATCACCGTCCGGGAGAGGGGGGTTTCTGTTCGCCAACCACCCTGCCGACTGGGGCTCGTCTTTGGTGCGAAAGCGGCCGATATTTGTGCCAATGCCACACAGCTGGCACCTGATGTCGTTTCTTCGTCCTGAAAGCACGTTCATGGTGTATCGAAGAAAGGTGCTTTAGATGGTGGAGTATTTGCTTTGTGTAATGAACGGTTGAATCGGGGTTGAAGACAGGAGTCAGCGGTAGATGACACGATCTCAACCTTGATGAGCCTTGGCGTAGAAGACATTATATATATTTTCAAATTATGAAAGTAAACAGACGGAATTTATGCGAAGCGTACAATGTATACGGCTTCAAATATGGAAAGTGTATTGACTTGCCTAAAGGGGCAATGGCCGGCGGTACATGTCCCGGGCCGCCGGCCGAGACGGCTCCGAACCCGGATTCTCGCAGATTCACAGGTGAACATCTACGTGGTCAGCCTTAAAATGCGTGTTCTGCGTCAGTTAAAATTACAAGGGACTCATTGCACCAATTAAATCAAAACAAGATACAAAATGTGGGTTATATCGCTTGGTTTTGACTATTTAAGCCCATAAGTCACTATACACAGGATCGTGAACAACACTATGGTGCAGCCCCGCAATCGGCGCACGCATGTGTGAAGAGGGACATATTGTAGGGTGCTGCCTGATTTGGCGCCAAAACCAACCAATCAGCTCGTCCTCAACGTTGCCTTGCGCAAGATACAACGATATTCTTTATTGCCATTACAAGCCTCCTTGGGTAGTCACAATTCCGCACCAAGGTACCTGATTCCATCGACCACAGTGTGCTCGTATAAAAGGCTGCCCCCGCCATAGTAAGCGCTTTTTTCAGTGGCGCTCACTGTTTCACGGCGTAAATCTTGAAAGACCCTGCCATGATTCTGGTTAAAACGTCGCTCAATCGCTAGTCTTTGTCGCAGCTACTTACCAGCCCATTCGTTCATGTCTTCACCCTTCAAGTCTTTTGGAAGCTCGGTGACTGGCGCACCGCAGCAGCCCTTGTTTTCTGTCTCGTCTTTGGGGCCACAGCAAGATGACCCGCTTGGCTCAAAGTAAACGTTTAAATCAGACTTGGTGTCCGTAATGAGCACGTCTGAAGGCTAAGTTAACATTTCGACAAATTTTGCAAATCTGACTTGACGTGAAAAGACGTACCTGTGAAGCCCGCTTTGGCGAGATACTCTTCATATCCAGAAATCTGGCTCGCTCCCGCAATGCACCCGACATACAAGCCCATGTCACGTCGAATGCTCTCTGAGAGGGGCTTCCTTGCCAGAATATCGGAGAGGGCCACGCGCCCGCCTGGCTTGAGGATGCGCGCCATTTCGTTGAAAACCAGTTGCTTTTCATCTTCCGGAACGAGGTTGACGACGCAGTTTGAAATGATGCAGTCGACCGACCCAGATTCAAGGGGAGTTTGTGTAATTTTGGCCTCGATAAACTCGACGTTGGTCTTTTTGGACTCTTCCAGATTCTTGCGGGCCTTTGCCAACATGTCCTGGGTGACGTCAGTGCGGCTGTATTCTCACGTGTAAATCGACAGAGTGTTGAGTCGTGCGTACCTTGTTCATGTCGATACCAATGGCTTTTCCTGCTGCACCAATCTTTTCGGAGGCAAGAAATATGTCAAAGCCCGCACCACTTCCCAAGTCTACGACTGTTTCGCCCTGTGTCTTGTTTAGCCGCCCTTCCTCTTACATGATACACCAAGCGATACTCACCTCTCGCAAAGTAGTAATCGCGAGGGGGTTGCCACAGCTTAGTCCGAGATTCGAGTCCTCTGGAGCTGACGAAAGCTGTTCTTCCGTATAGCCAAAGGACTGCGCGATGCTCTTGCTCTGTGGCAGGCGAGCGTTTTTTGCGGCGGAGCTGTACCACTCGCTCACGTTGGCGTAGACATTATCGGACTGCATCTTTGTAGTTAATACTGGAAGGTTACCGTACTAAATGCTATCAGAAAGATCACAATCCTTTGTTGCTGATTTCGATTGTGAAAGAAACAAAGAATTACCTGGTTCTTCTCCACGATTTTATGCGTGTTTAAGTGCCAGCGGCATTCAGACTATACCAGAACAGGAAATTTTGTGGTATGTCATCATCGTACAGCGCTTCGCCGCCTGCCACATTCCCGCTTCGATTCCCCGAAAATCTATCTGGTTCCTCGAGGGCAGAAGTGATGCGGTCAGTTAACGCAATTACCAGCTGATTATGCACTCTGTACTTTCCCATTAGTATTTTGGGAATTCCTGACAGCTAGATATTGCCGGTACTGGAAGCTATATTTATTGCCTGCTCGCACCAAGTCATCTTTTCCCGTTTATAAGTACTGTGACGGTCTCTCGTTAAGTGAGCTCTGCCTCCACCTCTCCCCATATTGTCTTCTGTCGACTGACACAGCCTAGCCGATATGCATGGCTTGTGAAGCATGATTCAAGAGTACGGTCCAGGAAACTACGGACCCCGACACTCTAATGGGTCTCAGTTCTTGGGGGCTACGTTATGTTTGCCGCATCGTGTAAGACGTTTCGCAGCCTAGTCGCTCTCCGAAAGTGGTAAAAGCGCGAAGTTCTATTGCTGATGGAGCCATAGCCCGCCTGGAGAAAGGTCCCTGTTGACTTTGTGAGCGATCCGTACTTATACTGGCGTTTGACCGTCGCCCTTCAATATTTGTTTGGTGGTAGCTAAGCAACCATCACTGGCCGCTTCAGCGTCACGGGCTACTTCCAAAGGCCAGCTAGCCCAAAAACATAAATAAATAAATAGAAGGATCATCATCTATTATCAGCCTGCCGTCCGTAACGATGTTGTTATTTTCACACTTTTTTCCGGTCATATAATTGAAGGTCTAGTGACAGTTAGTGCGAGGGAAGGTAGCTGCGTTATTATATTATCTAAGAGTTGCCCTCGCTCGCTGCCACGCCATTTGCTCCCTGGAGCAACGCCATCACCGCGTCGTGCCCATTTTCAGAAGCCCAATGTACCGGCATCCTATGATCTACGTCCTTCACATCAAGGCGAGCGCCCGCCTTTATCAGGCACTCTACTACTGCATCATGCCCGTTTTCAGCAGCCCAATGTAGCGGCGTCCTATGATCTATGTCCTTCACATCAAGGCGAGCGCCCGCCTTTATCAGGCACTCTACTACTGCATCATGCCCGTTTTCAGCGGCCCAATGTAGCGGCGTCCTATGATCTATGTCCCTCATATTAAGGCGAGCGCCCGCCTTTATCA
>JAMAJY010000009.1:193220-411193 GCA_023628775.1 Lecanicillium sp. S3808
ATCAGGCACTCTATAACTGCATCATGCCCGTTTTCAGCAGCCCAATGTAGCGGCGTCCTATGATCTATGTCCTTCATATTAAGGGGAGCGCCCGCCTTTGTCAGGCACTCTATAACTGCATCATGCCCGTTTTCAGCAGCCCAATGTAGCGGCGTCCTATGATCTATGTCCTTCATATCAAGGGAAGCGCCCCCTTGTATTAGGCACTCTGCAACTGCATCACGTCCTGTTACAGCAGCCCTACGTAGCGGCGTGCTGCCCAATCCGTCCTCAGCGTCCACCACAGCGCCGGCTCTTATGAGATGCTCTACCACAGCCTTCTGCCCGTTCTCAGCAGCCCAGTGTAACGGCGTCCTGCCCGATTGTTCCTTAGCATCCACTGCAGCGCTGGCTCTGACGAGGTGCTCTACTACAGCCTTTTGCCCGTTTATCGCGGCCTGGTGTAGCGGCGTGTAATGGTACTTGTCTTTGGCATCAACCATAGCGCCGGCTCTGATGAGGGTCTCCACTATAGCCAGGTGCCCGTGCTTCGCCGCCAAGTGCAGCGGCGTGCAATCGAATTCGTACCGGTCCTGAGCATCTACCATGGAGCCGGCTCTGGCGAGGTGCTCTACTACAGCCTTGTGCCCGTTCCGGGCAGCCCAGAATAGCAGCGTCAGACAGTTGTCTTCTTTCGTCTCAGTGGTGGCGGTGGGAGAAGTGTGTTGTACAAGCAGTAACGCCTTGCGCTCATGCTCTTCTTTGAGTTTCTTGTCGTTTAGCAGAAGCATCGCCGCTGCATAGTGCCCATTCACTGCTGCCATATGTAAGGCAGTGTGTTGGTCTTTGTCGATTGCCATAACCTCAGCGCCACTATCAATGAGCGTCTCCATCAACTCTTTGTCGCCGTGACGAGCTGCCCAGTGTAGCGCCGTGTGGCCACTATCGTCCCTCTCTATAATCTTGGCTCCATTTGAAAGAAGAATCTGTGCTGCGTCCGAATTATCACTTCTTGTCGCATAGTGTAGTGCCGTTCGTTGGTAACGATCCTGTAAGACAGTTGGGACCGCTGCTGCCTGTTCCGCGCACAGCCTTATCATTGTAGAGCTTCCTCTATCCACTGCCTCGTGAAGGGCGGTTCGGCCGTCTTCATCGCACACCTCGATGTGTCTTCTCGTCTCGTATTCTAGATCTTGTAAGAAGGCTTTGGCAATGTCCTCCTTGCCACATTGCACTGCGTAGTGCATCGCAGGCTTCCCGAGACAATCTCGCGTTTTGAACGGAACCTTGGGGTAACCTAGTAGTGTTTTTACCACGTCAGGATGTCCCTTAATTGCAGCCCAGTGTAATGGCGTCCTGCCATCACTGTCTTGGCAATGGATAATGTCGTTATCTTTGCTAATAAGTTCTGTCACCCAGGCATTGTTCCCTGATGCTGCTGCCTTGTGTAGCTCGAACATTGCGGCGTTGCTGCGCCCGTTGCGTGTCCAAATACGGGGCATGATGAAATAAAGTAACAGCGAGAATTGCTGCAACGAGGATTCAAGATGTGGCGTAAATATGTTTTTCGAAGTGACGGGAAAGAATTTGATCAAAGAGGGAACCTCATTCACGTATACTTTATACCGATCGCGTATTGTCGGGGGCTTTTCTTGGTGCCCTCCCCCACAGAGCTTCCTACCGCTGGGTTGAAAATAGCATTAACCTTTTAACCCAGTAAGGCACCGCCTACAACCGCTGACGCCCTCACCCCTGTCATCACTACAGCCCCATGGCCCTCCACCCTCCATATATTTCAAGGCTTTGTCGATTCCTAGGAGCCGGATGCAACTTGGCGGTCTGCAAAAAGAGGCAGGCTGTGGCCACGAGAGGAATCAGTAAGTACGCCATTCGGTGTGGCTATGTGAACTTATTGCTTCAGCTACCGGCGCCCCGGAAGCCTACCACCACCCAACGACGTTTAGCCACAGTAATCCGGGCTATTTTAGGACTGAGCCCACTTGCGGCAGGACCAGGTGGGAGCCGTCCGGCCACCTCCTCGTTTGCCGTTCTTTTGTAGAGTAGACAGTTTATTTACTCCATGCGTCTGTTCTACTCAACTTTAATGTTACGGTATTGCCATGTGTGGCCATTCAAGGGATCCTCATCATTCTCACTATTGCGGTGCTCACCTCACCTATATCAGCTTATAGCAGTTTGGCAGCGCCAGTGATTTTATATGAAACTTTGAATTCTACCCATTTCAATCAGGTCGACCCGTCGCTCCTCTGTCACACCAGACAGCCGATCTGTCACATCCCAAGAAACCGATCTGTGATACCTCAAGGGCCGATCTGCTATACAAAGGAGCCTTCAACCCCACAGAACCGCATTTTCGATACATGTGATGGCCCTAATTTTCTGTCTCGCTTACTTGTCGTGCCTCGTTTGTGCTCAGAACGACACGTCTACCCCCGAGTATTCAGCGTCCATGTCTGGTTGGCAGAGCAATCCTGGACGCCGAGGGACACTAGACATCATCGTAAGCTGTGCAACAACAGTTTTTTCGTGCACTTGGAGCATCCAGCATCTCAACGTTCCAGGACCCAAGGATGGTTTCATCACCAAACTGTTGCGTAGCGCCAAATGGATGGCTATCACCATCCTCTTGCCCGAGTTCATCCTCGCGCACGCAGTCTTTGAGTTCGTTATGGCAAGACAAGCGAGGGGGCTGATCAACGCAAAGCTGCCCCCAACGTCCTTGAATATGACTGAGTCATTCTGGAAGTCATCAATCTCCAGAATCTTGCCCCGCTGCGGCAAAAGCGGCAAAAGGAGGCCGGACATTGAGCAAGCGGAGAAGACTACCAACGACGAGCAAAAGGTCAAGTCCCGCGAATGGACGCTTACTCACTGCTATTTTGCAAACATGGGCGGCCTTTACTACCGAGACGCGCGAAATGCCGAAAATGATGGTGTCCGGTTTCCGCTGACTGCCTTCCAGTGCGCTGAGCAGCTTAACGAGCTCAATCTGCCAGAATTGACCGAAGATTTCATCAATGACAAAGGAAAACAGGATGCCTTCGCCAAGATAGTTGCCATTGTCCAAATACTCTACCTCGTCCTTTCCATCATTGCCAGGGTGCATAGGAAGCTACCCTATTCGCAACTCGAGGCCATTACGTTGGCCTTTGCAGTTTGCGGCGTTGCAACATACTGTGCCTATTGGAAAAAGCCTCGAAACGTCGACATCGCTATCGAGGTGAAATCTAAGCCAATGCCTGGAGGCGCTGCGTCTTCTTTGACTCCCACGTTCAAGTTCAGGCCCAACCAAGAGAACTTCTGGAGTATACTTACAAATCATAAAGCTAGGAAAGAAGAGGGAGTAGTCGAGCGTATCCCCAACGACAATATCCCCACAGAGCCCTCGAACAGCACACATACCGCAATTCCAGCCCTGGCTATCATGTCGGCGGGCTTTGGGTGCATCCATCTTATCGCATGGAATTTTTACTTCCCTACAGAGCTCGAGAAAATCCTTTGGAAGACTGCCATTGTACTCTCGATTACTGTTCCGGTTCTTGGGCTCGCCGCTATCCCTTTATCTCAGATCAGTGTTCGAGCGGGAGACCCAAGAGGCTTTATCAAGGATTGTAATCGAGTCCTCCAAGAGATGACATGGCACTATTTCGACCACAAGCAGATTCGCGATGCCCAAGACGCTCTAGAAAAGGCGTGCTACAGTCAAGAGAGTGAAGCCGGACGGAAAGTCCCTTTCAATATGATCATCCCAAGCAAAAGCTCGGAAAGCTCGAACGACTGCTTCCGGACGCAACTTATCAATTTTGTCAACAAGGACGAGCCATTTACGGACAGAAGATCACTACAAGTGTCTCAATCCTTCTATACGAACTTCAAGCGGCTTATTGATCATATGGAAGGGCGCGGCACCAAGAAACTCATGGACAACGCAAAGACCTTTGTCTTCCCACGTAAAAGCTTACTCCCCAACTCCCTAAACTTGGCTATCCTATACACGACAGGCTTAATATACACAATTTCACGGCTGGCAATTTTAGCACTAGCGCTTTCGAGCCTGAGGTCTATGCCCGATGAGGTTTATGTGACGACCTGGACGACAAATATCCCCAGCATCCACTGAAGTGGTATTTCCTAGTCAGCAAAATGTACCCACATGAGCAATTACGTTTGCATAAGCCCATTTCATGCACCATGGGAGCTGCATAGATATTATGCTATAAACCGTTAGGTCTGATTGGAGGCAGTGGATGCCCTGCCTAGGAGGTCTGCATTCTAGTTTGGACTTACCAGGTATGAAAGAAGACCTTGAATTTTCTAGGCCTCGATGTATAATTTTATAACTTTGAAATAATATCAAGCTTTGCACATATACATAACACTCTTTGACATATGTTTTTATTTAATAAGAATTTGTAACAACTTAGACCTGCGATGTAGAGGCCGACGTAATGCGGTCAAGTAATGCAAACAACAATTGATTATCAACTCTACATCCATCTTGATTCTCAGATGGTCTTCTATATCCTGGCTGTAGCCGTTTGTGGATTGTCGCAACATCCAGGCCTGCGTAATTGTTCTCGGCAATTGTTTTCAGAGCGTCCAAGCATCGTGTTGTTGAAATGGTACTGCCGGGGGGCTTCATAGTGCAATAGCTTTCTTCACACTTGTCTGGCCCAGTATAGCTTTGAAGATCTCGGACAATCGCCGAAGAAAGCAGTGGATTTATCATCGCGCTGTCCTGCATAAGTCTTTGTGATGTGCCTGTCTCCCCTGGTATTTCTGTCTGGCTTGCCCCATGGCATGTTTTTCCGCATCCTCCATAAACAGGAGTGCCATACGTCTCGTTGGCGTTGTCGATTCGCTCTTTTATGTTCTCACGTCTTGATTCAGACGCAGATTCATCAGTCTGCAATCCGTTTTCGTCGTTATCTGCCGCGGCCGACATATCGTCGTCTAATGTAGCGGACGTCCTAGCCCCATTACTAAGAGCTGAGTCGAGTTGAGCTCTTAGCCTATCAACAGTGGCAAAAGCATTTTGAAGTTGCTTCTGGCTACTCTCAAGCTCAGCCTCCAGCTGTGCAATATAGTTGCGGACCTTTTCACGATGGCGCCGCTGGTTATCACGAACTTGTGTCTTCCGGTTCGTCCCAGGTGGTTTGGCCGCCCATTTGAGAACAGTCGGCCCAGAACTTGCCGCGTCTTTGATTCCAGTCATTGAATATGTCCCGCAGGATAGTTGTGGCCGGTAACCAAATAGAGCTAAAACTGACAGCGGCAACAACAGTAGCCGTCTGTGTTACAAATAGTTGAATGGAACTCGGTGAGTGCAAGGGTTAGAGACATTTCGCCGGTGAGGTAACCCCGCTTGTGGTCGTTTTATCAGGCCCCGCGGTTCTAGACGAGCGGTGGCCCACAGCGTGTCAAGTGCATTGCAAAGATGATGGAAATCATTTCTATATGAGATCAGTTGCGAATAAGAAGAAGTACTTCAGTCTAATCTAAAATTAGTGTATACGCGCCCTTCCCATCCCGACAGCATCTCGCCGGATTTTCCGGTGCGTCCGACGGCTTTTGCGTCAGTACATTCCAGCAACTCAACGTCTTCTGGAGCGCATTTTAATGCCAGCGCAATATCAAGTAGCGGCTGATTCTCCCTTGTCATATTAAGCACCACAACCACTGAGCGCCTCCAGCCATCTGCCGTTGATGCATATGGGCTCCTCTTGACGTAGGCAAACACCGACTCATTTTCCGGGTCCAGCAACTCAAAAGTCCCAAACACAAACATGTCTTGATATTCCTTGCGTAACTTGAGCACCTTTTTGTAAAAGCTTAGAATCGAGTCCTGGTCATGCATTTGGGCAGCTGCATTGATAGCCTTGTAGTCGTCGTGAACTCGCATCCATGGCTTGGAACCAGTAGTGAAACCTGCATTCGGCGACGTGTTCCACTGAAAAGGAATGCGCGAATGATCCCGTGCTAGGATATTGAGTCCTCGCATAGTATGTGCTATACGCTCTTTATCGCCGGACTCCATGGCCTCGGTGTAAAAGTTGAGGCTCTCAATGTCTTTGTACTCTTCGATCGCCCACGACTTGGGCATATTAACCATGCCAATTTCTTGACCTTGGTACAGAAACAACGTCCCAGTCATAGTCACTTGCCAAAGCGCAAGAGTCTTTCCAGAACGCAGCCACAGCTCTCGCGTCGAGTCGTCTCCAAAGCGACTTATGGCTCGACCATTGTCGTGATTCTCGCAGAATACAGTAGTCCAAGCATCTGTGCCTTCCACAAAGCTCTGCCAAGTCTCGGTGAAGCGCTTGAGCTTTGACATTGGAAATGGCTTGTAAAGGTATTTGCCGCCAAATCCATCACCATTTCCAAGACGAATAGTCGAAAATTCAAAGACCATGTCTAGCTCCTTTGCCGCCTCGGAGACGTACGGAACGACTTGGGAAGGATGAGGTGTGTTTGACAGCTCTCCCACAGACACAGCATTGTATGGTGCAAGTACTTTGCGATTCATCTCGCGGATGAACTCGTGTATGCGCGGCCCATTGCACCACATCTCAGGAGCAGGCTGGTGAGGGGAGTTTGGGTCTGTGATGGGAGCATCGGCGAAATCGCGACGCTTCGAGTATTTATTGACAGTGTCGATTCGGAACCCGTCCACCCCGCGCTCTAGCCAGAAACGCATCGTATTCTCGTAAATTGCCTCTCTACACTCCTCATTGTCCCAGTTGAGATCAGGTTGGTCAGGTGCATAGAGGTGCAAGTAGTACTCTTGAGTTTTCTCGTCCCAAGTCCACGTAGAGCATGCAAAATAGCCTCTCCAATTTGTCGGTGGATGCCGGATTCCCTTCTCATCATAACGGGCCTTTTTCCAGATGTACCAGTCTCTCTTGCGGCTTTCTTTAGACGATCGCGACTCTTTGAACCACTCATGCTCAATAGAGGTATGGTTCACAACAAGGTCAAGAATCACCTTCATCCCACGTTTGTGGCATTCTCTCAGCAGAATGTCAACGTCTTCCACGGTGCCATAAGGCTCATAGATCTTCTGATAGTCTGAAACATCATAGCCCATGTCTTTTTGGGGGCTCTCAAAAATCGGCGACACCCATACGACATCAACGCCAAGGTCGTGCAGGTAGTCCAACTCGGAGATTAGACCTGGCAGGTCGCCCCAACCATCTCCATTTGAGTCTTTGAAGCTTGCAGGATAGACTTGGTAAAACGTTGCCGCCTTCCACCACGCCTGCTTGCCAACCCAGCCATTTTGCGTGTCCCAAATTACGGCGCCCATGGTTGGAGTGTCCTTTGCACGGGGTAAGAGCGGGAAAGAAGCTGATGCAAAAACAAAAGACACCGTCAGCAAGTACCGGCGAATTATTTTAACCTCACGCGTGTCATCTTGGATGCGGAGATGTCCTCTTGGCCCACAGCGGAGAGTCCGTTGCGAAGCATCAGGATCAGGCTCTCCAGTTTGATGGACGGCGGAACCTAAAGGCAGTTTACTGAGTCGTAATGCGGAGAGTCCGCCGAACCCTTTTACCGTATTCATAGAAGAGCAACACTATAGCGGCGGAGACTCCTGTCGCGCAATCCCCACACTCCACACTTCAGCTCTTTTGAGTGGCGCAACTGCCGTGATTCAACAGGCAATTTTCCTCTCCTCACGAGGGAAAGCAAAAAGCCAACCTCAACATGGCGCATTGCGGGGGTTAGTTTGACGTGGAAAAGGAGTCAATACCCCGGTCATGAACAGCTATATTAAGAAGCGCTTTTTTCGCTCTTTTCTTATGATCAAGGATATCAATTAGACTTTGGCTAAAACTATTGCGCCTATCAGTTCTGCCGCATAAAATCGCCTTCTCAACACAATGTCTGACGAGAAGCCCAAATCGCTTTCCGTCCATGATGACTTCCACCATGATGAAGTCGCTGATAGCAAGTCTCGTGTCGTCGAGGCTAAGCAAGCCGCAGATGCAGAGCACCACATGACGCTTTGGGAGGCGATTAAAACCTACCCCAAGGCAATTGGCTGGTCTGTTTTGCTGTCTTCAACTCTCATCATGGAGGGCTACGACTTGGCACTTCTGGGAAATCTCTACGCATCTCCTGCCTTTAACAAGAGATTCGGAGAGCTCGATGCAGCGAGTGGCAAGTATCAAGTGCCTGCGGCGTGGCAGTCTGGTCTGTCCAACGGAGCACGAGGAGGCGAAATCATTGGCCTCATTATTGCTGGCTGGACTGCAGACCGCTATGGCTACAAGAAGACGACTATTGGATTTCTTATTGCCATGATTGCATTCATCTTTGTGCTGTTCTTTGCGCCGAATCTTAAAGTTCTCGTTGTTGGAGAAGTACTATGTGGTATGTATAATGCTTAAGCCTTCCACCAGCTGCGGCTAACTTATTCGCAAAGGTATTCCTTGGGGAGCTTTCCAGAGTGTCACACCTGCCTATGCATCAGAGGTTGCACCGGTCGTCCTTCGTCCTTATCTTACCACCTTTATCAACATGTGCTGGGTAATTGGTCAGTTCTTTGCTGTGGCTGTGAACAAGGGCTCATCCCCACGGGATGATGAATGGGCATACAGAATTCCATTTGGTGTGCAATGGGTATGGCCCGTGCCGATTTTGTGTGGTTTGTTGTTTGCTCCTGAGTAAGTGTTACTCGTCTTCTGCACTCTACCCAACAGACGCTAACCTCTCGTCCAGGTCTCCTTGGTGGTACGTCCGCAAGAATAACCGGGAAGCAGCAAAGAGGTCTCTTATTCGCTTGACCTCGCGCAACCAGCCCGGTTTTAATCCAGACGAAACAATCGCCATGATTGAGCACACAAACGAAATGGAAAAGAAGCTCAAGTCTGGCGTTACGTACAGAGACTGCTTCAAGGGAGTGGACCTTCGGCGAACTGAGATTGTGGTTGGCATTTGGCTGGTGCAGACTCTTGGTGGTCAGAACCTCATGGGATACTTTTCCTACTTCCTTACGCAAGCCGGCATGGATCCCAGTAACTCATTTTCGCTTTCCATGGGCCAATATGCCCTTGGTATGGTTGGCACAGCAGGCTCCTGGTTTCTAATGTCAAAAGTCGGCAGGCGAAAGATCCACTTTGGCGGTTTGTGCTGCCAGTTTCTTTTGCTGACGATTGTCGGCTGCTTGTCATTCCCCAAAGGCGACGGCGCAATTTGGGGCATCGGGGCTTTGCTCATTATCTTTACGTTCGTGTACGACTTTACCGTCGGGCCTGTGACGTACTCTTTGGTCTCGGAGTTGTCTTCGACTCGTCTAAAGGCCAAGACTATTGTCTTGGCGAGATCTGCGTACAACGCAAGCAACATATTTGTCAATGTCATGACAAACTACCAGCTTTCCAGGACAGCTTGGGACTGGGGCGCCCGAAGTGCGTTTTTCTGGGCGGGTAGTTGCCTGTTGTCGGCGATTTGGGTTTATTTTAGATTGCCTGAGCCCAAAGGCCGAACGTATGCAGAGCTCGACGTCCTCTTTGAGCGGCGTGTACCTGCCAGGAGCTTTGCCAAGACGGAAATTGACCCATATGCAACGGAGCAGACAGAGATTTACAAATAGTCAGACTAATTGTAGCTTTCAATCATTGTGTTTTAGCGAATTTCATCGTAGTCGTGTACTTGGCGTGAACTGGGGCAGTGCTTGTTGAATATGCTTCTCCAGCAGATTATCATACATGTCGTGCCCGTCTGGTAGCTGTCGTACAATGTGCCGTATGTATTGCAAATCGTCTTCAGGTGGCGCATCAAGTGTCATTCCTCGATTTGCGGTATCCCGCAGAGGAATCTTGGCCAAGACATCAATCACTGCCGAAGCTATGTCGAACAGCTTCTCTGTGATTCCCACACCATGGACGCGAATGCTTTCAATGGGGAGATCCCGTGTCGAAAGTACCAAATCCTTTGCAATGAGAAGAGGGTATTGATATGTCAGACTGTGCTGGTATGACTCGTCAGTCAAGTAGCCCAGGCGAAGCCGAAGCTGCCAAATAATAACGCGCAGCCAAAGCTGAGTGATGCGCAAGTTTGCTTTTTGGGTATCGAACAGAGAAACAGACGGCTTGATGGCGCCGTTGACAGAGGTCTCGACGCGACTGAGCAGTTGTCGCGAGGGCTCTTCTGCAAAAAGTTCCCTATTTAACAGAGCGACAACTGTCGTGTCTATAGGTCGAAAGAGTGCAGTCAGCGCCCAGAAGCCAGCCAGTGACGAATCTCCCGTCTCAAAGCCAGGAGTGTCGAGGGTCACTTGGAGGGTAGTAGGTCGGCTGTATCGAATGGCATGTGACCGTTCAGATATCAGCGCGACCCAAAAGAGTCTATCTGCAAGCTCTTTTGGAGTAGGCTCGGTATCGGGTACGCGTAGAAGAGTCAGTAGTGTTGTAACCTCGCGAAGGAAAACAAACGCCTGGCTGTGATGTGAGAGCCGAACTTGACAAGCGTAGAGAAAGAATGCTGTCAGACATTGGTTGAGAGAGGGGTTCGACTGACGCGGAAGGCATCTGTATGATAGTAGAGTATTCTCAAACAGATTCCGGCCATAACCCCCATTCTTTTCAGGAAAGATGCTCTGGTGAAACACTCCATCAGGATCCTCAGTCTGGATAAGCACCTGCGAGCACATTGACGCCAACGCACAGCGAGCCTCTGCACCCGTTGATAAAATAGATTCCGCTTTCAGCTGCTCGACATATGCTCTTGTGAGAATAGGGATGGTCGGGTGCAGGCGTTCAAAGAACCGATCAGCACAGTAGTCGATGATGGCCATGTCCTGGACCAAGTCGTTCAGCTTCCGTAGGGCATCCTCCCACTCGCGAAACGGGGCGCTCGGTGATTGCCGCACAATTGTAGGTGATGTGGACAGACATTGATGAGACAGACCAGCCTTGATGCATCGTTGGCACGGCCTCACTTCGCTGCATCCTCTCCGCAAGCTCTTGCATCGATCACAGGCGCGAGGAACCTGGAAGCGTTTTGCCTGGTGTGACTTGATCGTTTCCGACATGAATTCCTCATCTGGGAGTAAAACAATGATTTTTGTGTTTTTTGGAAGGATGGATCAATCGTTGGCGACTTGTTGGTTTGATCTGAGATGCATTAAAGGCTAAGTTTAGATCTGTGTTCCGCTGCATCACTCCGCAGGCTCGTGGGGTGGCTCGGCAAATTGCATACTGCCGCCACCTTGGGAGCTACCCTGGACCGTGATTCTCGTTCTCGGAACAGCAATACATGTCTATGGGAGCTACTATTTTATAAATCAAGCGCCTGATTATGTATTAGCGACATACTCAACCTTTTCAGCTCTGTAAAACAGTGCAAGCTACTCGAATAGGTGCCGTATAATAGTTTGCTTTGCATCCTTCTCCCGACGAAAAGCAACCAATTACAACACAGTCAACAGGGCAACTTCTGCTCCTAAATTTCAGCAGTATATCTTGGGGTAGGGTTTAGGCTTGAACGCGCCTTCAAAATATTGAGAAGTAAAGGATAATTAAGGTGACTTCTTCGCGAGATTCATGAAGTGTGCAAAACACGCGGCCTCGTCTGTTGGATCCGCCCCACAGGCAGCCTTATGACCCTACACTTGTATATCGAAATTCCCCTTTCCTCACGTCAGTGATTGCCATTGAATATATAAGCAGCTCTACGCCATGCACATACAAATACAAAAACAATGCGTCGGCTTCTCTCATCTACAAGGCGTCTTCTGACTCAGCCGCCGCTGCGAAAGCTATCACATCACTTTTGCCGTCGTATGCTAGTAATTACAGCAGGACCTCTCATGCCTTCAGCAACATTATCACGGTTGTTCTACTCATCTGCGGCAAATGCAGACGCAAAGACGACGGAAGATGGGAACAAGATGGAGGATTTTTGCGCAGCTCACGACGGGCTCTCGCAACTGGACAGTTTCAGCCTATACCTCCGGCAGAGAAACATTGATAAATGGGGCTTGGTCGTTTACCGCTGCTCCTATAAACATGATGCCGTCTGGGCTCGTGTTAAGGAAGTCATAAAATCGCGCATACTTAAGTCCATCTCCAAAACCATCCGTGACAGGGAAGACGGGGAGGGGCACTCAGCGCCGGCCAATATTGCCCAGACCATGGACTGGACGTTTGTCGAAGACAAGGCCACGCTGGACGGTATTTCCACGCATAATCTCCGCGCACGCTTTCTTGCCCAGCGACGCCAAGAGTTTTCTCGCGAGCAGCCGCGAGCGCAGGATTCCATTGCGAGTTCTCTCGGCCGAGACATGTTTGAGAGCGAGGCTCGCTACAACTTCTTTATCAAGGTCGACGAAGATGTGCTGCAACAGGCTGCCAACGAAGGTATTGAAGAGTGCAGTGTGGAGGACGAGAGCGGGCTCTACTTTGTTTTTGTCAACATTGTCAACGCCAACTGGACACCTGAGCAGGAAGGCGAGCCCGAGCGCGATCTAGATACTGGAGAGGATCAGTTTACCCCCTTGGAGGGCTTTACGCATGAGCACGTTGGCTGGTACAGAGCCGCAGTGAACAAACTTGATCTCGAGTTCTACGAAAACCTGTCGGCGACGGATCTTACAGGCATGTGGTATATTGACTATCAACGGCCTCCCCATATAGTTTATAATTAAGATATATTTATATAATAATAATAAATAAGAAAATAGTATATGTTTCAAGATATAAAAGAGATAAAGAATATGTAGCTTCTATAACATTAGGCTGATTATACTCTATATTTATTAAACCTCTATAGCTATTATATAATAGTATAAAGTAACAATATAAAATATGGATTACGAGTTTTTACACTTTTGGTATTTGGCACGAAGGTGCTACCGTAACCATGGTAACTTTGTTCGCTTAGCATAGCTTGAATAGCAACCCATCACGGTTTCGTTCTAGTGAATTTTGTGTTACTTTTGTTGTTTGCGCGTAGCAATCTACTAATAGTGTTGAACCGTTCACGGTCGCATCGACTATAACCCCACCATCAGAAACCCAAAGGAGTAATGCAATGACGTCTGTATTATTATCGTACGAGAATACAAGAATACTAAGCAGCGTTGCATTTCAGCGTCGCAACAATAAAATACGAGATTTGCCACGGAACTCTCTTTCCTTTAAAGTAAATTACTTCAGGTCAGCCGGTATCCCCCCTGTAGCCGAGCAAAGACAGTCTCAAATTCGGCCAGCAAAGCAGTAAGACATGCACGGAATGAATGGGGGCGCGTGCACTGGTAAAGGGCTGGCGAGCCGTCCTTTGATCTATTTTTACTACGCCTTTCCTCCCTGCCAAGAAAGTAGCGGCTTCTGAGCAAAAGGAATACAGTACTTGTAGGCACAAAAACACAACCGCATACCTCGCCACTGACGGGCTAATATGCGCAAGTCTCACACACTGAGAATGAAGAGGAGCCTTGGCGATGCAACCTCGATGGACTTCCCGGCACTCCTGTTCTAGAATGGCTCAGCCGTGGTACCCCAGAGGGCGGATATTTAATACCGTTTCCTCCCCTAGGCGAGCCCGCCGTTTACTCTCCACACGTAGTACGATCTGCGATTTAACTTTGTTCCTACCCCATTCAACTTTTCATATACACCAAATACATATCCTTTTACCACCACAACAATGCGATCATTCACTATCCTCGCCGCACTCGCCGCCGTGGTTGCGGCGGACAATATCGGCACCATCGGCAACCCAATCTCGACGCAACTCAGCGACGGCTGCCCCCTCTCTGAGTGTTACGTTGAGCCTGAGTCACCCCAGAAGAGAAGCCCTCCATCCATCGCATGCGCTCTCGGCTTTTCGGGCGTCGACAAGAGCACTCTGCCCAACGGATGCCAACAGCGCTGCAAGCCCTGCCGATCAGACATCTGCACAACTGTTTGCGAGTTTGAAGCCTACTGCGACAGCGGTGATTGCCCGGCTGCGATGGCCCAGAAAATGTCTGGAGAGGCCGCCTGCCCTGGTGGCAACAAGGCGTAGTCGCAGTTGAACGGAATGCAACAATCACGACGACGAGATACGGAAATATAAACTTAAAGGATATTTAGTACCTGGGGCGGGAAAAAAAAATATGGATGGCTTGTTAATCTATGTATTTTTCAATTGATGTCTAAATTCTATCGTCTCCTTTTCACACACAAATGCCATGCCACGCTCTATATCTCCTCCACCTAAAGCGCTCTACAAATCCTCTACATCCAGCTTTCCAAAATCCTCACGCGCCTTGTTCGCGATATTCTCATCTGTAAGCACGCGCAATGCCAACATCGCCATTCCTTTGGCACATTTGATGGCAGCTGCATGGCCCTTGTCCGAGCCTGCGACCGCCGTAAAGTTGGGGTTATGAATGACAGTATCGCTTGAATCCGGAATGGTGAAGCCGCCATGAAAGCTTGGAACGTAGTGCGAGACGTTGCCCATGTCGGTTGAGCCGGGAATGGGCTCTGGTGTGTCGAGAGCAATCTTGACACCCATGCTAGCCATGTCGTTGACGTAGGTTTGGCATAATGTGTGGTTGGCACGGAGGTTCATGGATGTCGGCAGCCTAAAAGTGTTGTTAATATCATCATCATCATCACGCGAATATTTTTGTATCTTAGCTTACCATGTCCAAGTTAGTTTGCAGCCCGCAGCCAATCCTCCACCCTCAATGCAGTGCTTCACTCTAGCCAGGAGTGCATCTGCGCGCTTGATAGTCGGGGCACGCACGTTGAAGCTCATCCTAGCATAGTCGGCAATAACGTTTTGCGAGAGACCGCCCTGCTCAATAATGGCATGTATGCGCTCATCAGGCCGGATCTGTTGGCGCAGCATAGCAATGTTGTTATACGTCGCCACTGACGCGTCGAGAGCATTGACACCGTTCCAGGGCTCTGCAGCTGCGTGAGCTGGTTTTCCCTCAAATTCTACCTTGAACTTGTGAGCTGCAATAAGCTTCATCCCTGCGAGACCCTCATTGTCACCTCCTCCACCGAGATTACCCTTGCTTGATGCGGGATGCGCCATGATAGCCGCGGCCACATCCTCAGGTGGATTAAATGCACCAGCGTCAATCAGCTTAGCTTTGCCACCACCGCCTTCTTCGGCAGGAGTTCCGAGAATGCGCACTCGGCCTGATATCTTCAATTCTTTAAAGGCATGACACGTAGCTAGGAAAGCACCAATAGAAGCCGTGGCGATGAGATTGTGCCCACACGCATGACCGATGCTGGGCAACGCATCGTATTCCGTGCAAAAGACGACCTGGCGTCCACCTTCGCCAACCTGCGCCTCAAAGCTGGTGTCGAGTCCATATGTTTGGCGTCGAACTTTGAAGCCCTTCTTTTCAAGATAAGCTGTGATTGTGTCGTGGGCAAAGAACTCTTGGTAGCAGGTCTCGGGGTGTGAGTGGATGGCCTTGTTGATCTCGTGAAGCTCGGGACTCAACATGTCCAAGGAAGAGATGACGAGACTTTGTGCATCTTCGAGGCTATCGCGGATAATGGAACCCATGACAGAGGACAGTTTGTTGTGGGTGAGAATCTCCAGTCCCGTCAACTGCACTTCTACGGCTCGGACTACTTTGAAAGGCCAGGGACTTCCTATTATATAACAATTCTTACACGCGCGATTACTCTGTGGGCCATGGTTGCCCACACTGCGTTGCCGACAAGTTCTCTCATCGCCTATAGCAATATCGGCTGCCATCTCCAACTATTCCATGGGCAATTAAGCAACTCCGGGTCCGGAGTGGGAATGCCGTGTTCCTGCCGGCGTCGGGGTCCGGGGCATCCCCCGCAAAACGTTGCCGACCGCCTAAAGGTATCGCGAAGTCTGGCAAGAATAAAAAGGGCCATCCCCGGCCGCACGCCGTGTTGGCATTCTCCTCTTCTCCTTCTTCTCCTACATAAAGCCGTCATTGCCATATTATTATACCCGACGGCTTCTCGAAATCCACTCTCGTCGGTAAACTTTCCCATCCATCAACGGGACTACTTGTGGCGCCGCTGGCCGGGTAAGGTTCCAATTTTACTCGATTCTCACCACCGATCGGCCTAGAGAGGCGTTAACCTAGCAGCATTAGTCGTTCTACCCAGCAGAGCTCGTTGCCGACCGTCGGCAAAGCCCGCCCACATGTCGCTAAAAGAGCACCTAGCCTCGCGACGCTCGCAAACCTCGTCTCGCACAAAGTTAGACGTCTCGGCCAACAATCGTTCAGGGTCAGGGTTCAGCAGCAACAGCAACAGCACCAGCACCCTGCAGAAACCCCAGCGGGCAGTTCGTATTACGAGTACGAAAGACGACCGTAACCCCAGAACCACAACCCAGCGGGCGGCACCGCTGCTCGGCTATCGTCCCCCAAAGCGCCACCTTTACCGCACCAGTATAGCGCAGAAAGTGCGTACTTTGCGACGCCGTCATCGCTGTCGTCGTCTGGAGCCACAGTCTAACAGCCCAACCCCAGCTGAAGCCGACGACGCCGCGTCAGCAATTGCAGGATTCGATCCATCTTGGCAACAAGCGGGCTTTGCCAATTCGCTGTCGCCTTTATTGGCTTCCATACCTGCAGCCGAAACTACCTGCCGAATGTCAGAGGCTAAAGAGCCTACAGAAACCTACTTAAGCAGCACCTCAGACGCTGCCGTCTCCAATTGGGCTTCCGCCTCGGTGTCAGCGCCAGACTCTAATCCGGCAGACGACGCCGGAGGTGAGGCTTCGCGCAGCACACGCGCAGAAGGGCGTGGTCGCAATGCGCCGCGATCACGCAATGGATGCTGGACATGTCGGACCAAAAAGGTCAAGTGTGATGAGAAGCGCCCCAAATGTCTACGATGTATCCGGCTGAGACTGCTGTGTGACTATGAGCCACGGGATAAACGACAATCGCCGTTGGCAAAGTCGGGCGCCGTTACTGGATCAAGTCAAGCCAATATTCTACCAACGACAACTGCCACATCTACCAATGGAGCGCTTGTCACCAGCCAGCCCTGGCTGCTCAACCTCCCTTCATGGAATGGCAGTTCATCCATACCGATGCAGCTATCCGTTGCGGGCAGTGCGGCTTGTTCGCTAGAACTGACCTCGAGTGACCACGAGGCTATTCGCCACTACAGAACAACATTTGCAAGACGGCAGCATACCAAGAATTCCGACTATTCCGTTTACGCAGTCATCTTTACCCTCGCTGAGCGAGATCCCCTGGTTATGCGAGGACTGCTCGCCCTCGGCGGCCGCGAAATCCAATACAGGAGAACGGGTTCTCACGTCGTTGACAAGTCGCCGGGTTCATGGACGCCTCTTGGTCACTACTCGGCTGCACTGCGCATGATGGCTGACACCATAGGCACCGGCGAGGGTCACCAGTACCTCGATCTTGACGTAGTGTTGGCAGCACTGCATCTCATGCTGCTCTACGAACTCAAGTACGGCGACCCAGAGTGCGCAGGCTGGACGAACCATCTCAACGGCGCAGCTCTCATCATCCAGCATCGTTGCAGCGACTGGCCAGCGCAAGTCAAGAAGCCGCCCAAGACATCGGCATCTATGAACAATGCCCTAGTTACCGCTACGCAAACCCCGCCGTTATCCTTGTTCTCAGCCCGCATGCTTATATACATTGCAAGCTTAGACGCATCAGGCTCAACATTTGGCCTCGGTGGGCAAGTAAACAAGGCCATGCATAACATTCTCTACGCCCACGATCCGTGCGCCTCACCGATAGACTCCTACCTCAAACTCCACCGCTTCTCCCACTCCCTCTTCCGCACCGTCTGGGGCGAAAACTACCCACAAAGAGAGCTTATAGACGACATTGAAAATCGCGACGTGTTTGGATTAGTCGGGTCGTGCTACCAACTGCGGTACCTGGTCGCCGAAATTGCCAACCTCGACGGAAATGAGGCCCGGCAGCGAGTGTCCATTGTTCAAGACGCCATCAATTTTGTTGGCGAAGAGTACGCCGAACTTTTGGAGGTCGCGGCGGAAATTTCAACAGACACTGACAGTTCGCGTCGGGTCACGACCAACATGCGTGCTTTTGTGCCGCATTACTATGCTATACTGCTCGAATTCCTCCGCATGCGCCGCGGTGTAAGTGTTGTTGGTGATGGCACTGGGGCTGTAGACGAGTGCAAGGCAGAGTCATACATCAGCATCATCATGGACCTCGCTCGTCAGACTTATAAGCACCAAGGCCCGGATGGACTGTTGCTAGTTACGTATCCTCTTTTCGTGGCGGCGTTGGAGACGGATTCGCATACCCATCGGGACTGGGTCTTGGCGCGTTTCCACGACATGATTGGCTTTGGTCGGAATGTCGAGCGGGCGTACCGGTTCTTGGTTAAAGCGTTGGACATGCAGGCGCAGTTGGGGTACAAGATTGATGTACGCAAGCAGTTTCGCTTCGGAGATATGGAGTTGTTTGTGGTTTAGAAGTTTGGACGACTACAAAAGGTTTTTGTACAATACGGCGTTTTTGTTGTCATGAGGGATAATGACAGCTTTGGGAATGATGTGACGTGGTATGAATAGGTACGAGACCGTGGCCACGGTTACATATACAGTAATGTGAATATATATAGTCCGTACCAAAAGGATAATTGAAACGTGAAGCGGATTACAATTCCGCAACGCAGTCCTCAGTGAGAGTTGTAGAGGATAGCCAAATTTTATAAAAAAAACAGTGCTTACAAATGTATCAAGAAACCTGCGACGTCTATTTATACAAAGTGGCCAATATCACCCACAACTCGATAAGGTATCACGGGATAGCGAATGTAATCTCCGGTCCCCATTAACCATTATAAATAAAGCATCCCGGCGAGTCAGAATGAGACACGGCCCCTCACCGAAGTACCGTCCCAGTACCCACTCCGCCCGCTAGCCGCAAACCGACTAACCCGGCGATGCACTGTAAGACACGCTAGCCACCATCTGCGCCATCTTTTCCCGCAAACAGTAATTTAGATTTGCGCACGTTTTGTTTTCTACAGTATATAAGTTTCGCCTCTTGTCGATCAAATCTAGCTCACTCTTGTTTTATGCAATACATACACGCGGATTTACATTGGCATCTTCAAGCGAGAATAGTTGCGCCCCTCACGACTTACACCACGGACTTGATCTAACACAAAGAGCTATAACCCACGTTGACGCAAAGATGGCCTCTGAAACAATGGCCGCCATCACGGCGCCAAAATTCACCGAGCCCTCAGGCTACGAGCTCAAAGACGTCGCTCGCCCAACCATCCAAAACGACAACGAAATCATCATCAAAGTCCACGCAAGCAGTGTAAACCCCGTTGACGTGAAAAAGGCAAATGGCGTGTTCAAGTCCTTTCTGCCTGAAAAGTAAACCTCCCAAAATCTCTCAAGAAATAGTCTTCAGTAACTAACAGAACCCTCACCAAAGATTTCCATATCTGATTGGCTATGACGCCGCAGGCATAATATCAGAAGTCGGCGCAGGTGTCAAGAACCTCAAAGTCGGTGATGAAGTATACACGCGGCTACCAGAGATTCATCGCGGCGCGTGGGCAGAGTATGCCAAATCGACAGAGGAGTATATCACATTAAAGCCGACAAACATGTCTTTTAATGAGGCCGCTTCGCTGCCTCTTGCTGCTGTTACTGCACTGCAGGCGTTTAATCACTACAAGGGCTCCCTGGAGGGCAAGACTATTTTTGTCCCTGCCGGACGTGAGTAATCATGCGCTGTTACTATTTGGCAGTGGATGCTAATAAATTTATAGTCAGTGGAACGGGTGCGTATGCATGCCAACTCGCCAAAAACGTCTTCAAAGCTGGCAAAGTCATCACCACCGTCTCAACCTCCAAAGTACCCAAAGTTCCCGAGCTGCTGGGTGAAAGCGTCGTCGATCAAAGTAAGCCACTAGCGAAAATACCATCACTGACGCTCCAATTGGCTAACACGCTCTAGTAATCGACTACACAAAAGAAGACCCTCTCAAAGCCATCGCCGCCAACTCAGTGGACTTCGTCTTCGACACAATGGGCCAAGCCATGGAGTTTTTACCCCTAATGAAGCAAAAAGACGCCTACATTGTCTCCATTTCCACCCTCCCATCAGGAACCACGCTTCAAAACGCACCCATCATGCGCGGCGAGAATAGCCTTTCTGTCCCTTTTGCGGCTCGCACGTTCCTCAACGCCGCGGATGCGTATAAACGCTGGAAGGCCAAGCGTGCAGGCGTGACGTACATGTACATCTTTCTCGAGCCTAACTCCAAGGACCTTGAGTCGTTGGCAAAGTGGGCGGACGAGGGCAAAGTCAAGGCTGTTGTGGGCACGACGGTGAAGATGAATGATTTCAAGAACGTGGTTGAGGCGTTGGAGGTTGTGTTTAAGGGTAAGGGTGGGCTTGGAAAGACTATTATTGAGAATGAGTAGCTGGAGAGATTCGTTACTCCGTGCATGGGTAATTGTTGAAAAAATGTAATAAGTAATAGCTAATACGTCACGAACTGAAACAATACGACTTGACATCAGATCTCAATTTAGTTTATCCTGTCTAAGCAGAATATTTCTTGTCTTTCGTATCATGCCTCTATCCCCATGTTCTTATAAAGCAAAAGTCTTCTCGTTGTGTCATGTCCTTCGTACCATGCCTCATTTTGTCATCTAAGCCCTGCGAGATCGCTTCCTTCTCGATGGCGAGCCAGTAGGGGCGAGCCAGTATGGCCGACCGGCACAGTTTCAGCCCGTCTCCTTCTCGCCGATGGAGGCGGTGTAGTCACAAATAAACCTCCATTCCCGTCACTTTCAGTCTTGACCACACGTTCACCTGCGTCGAAAAAAGTGCCGTCGTCGTTGCCGTCGTCCGAGTCGGACTCTTGGGCGCTTCGATTAGTCACAAGGACAAGGTAATACAAAATATATTACATACCTGGGTCTCTCATCTGAATAAACTTATTGCAGGTCTCCTCGCCGTTTGTAAAGACTTGGATCTGTTGATTGAGCTCCTCACGCGCGGCAATACATGCTTGTGTCTCGCATGTTAGCCGACCTATAAGTCGCTGCTCCATTCCCGAGACAACAGTCGGCGAGAAGACGTCAGTAAGGTTCTCCAGAAAGTAGCCCTCGACGACCGTGGTGGCTATGTTGTCGATAAAACGCTTCTCAACAACCCTGTAATACGCGTTTAGCATGTCGAGGGCTTCTGCCGCTGTAAAATTGGCTGCAGAGCTTTCTTGGTGCATCGCCAGAGTACGCGCCAGCTTTGCAACAGCCTGCTCAGGTTGCTCCGACGGCGTACCATCCAACTTCTCAAACTGCTGTTTGATAATGGTTGTGAATTGCCGAGTGTACCTCTCAAGCCGAATGTTTTGCAGGCTTTCAGTGTAGTATTGCGTGTATGTCACGATGGGATTTAAGCGATTCCACAATCTCAGCCTCCATATTGTCGCGATACTTGGTCAACTTTGGCTTAATGACAATCTCAAACACAGACCTTGCAGTAGATGAATCGGCACAGTGCCAGATGAGATGGCGAACTGCTTCCACCACGGATCCCCAGAGTGACTTGATATGGATGAGAGTCAAGTTTTCCCAGAGCCGAGATTCCTGACGAAACAAGGCAGAGACAACCGCAGAGTTGACCATGCCTGGCAGCTCCCTTCCTCTGCTTTCCATCATTTCCTTTGATATGTTTCCGAGCAAATCGTCTTCAGTGATGAGGATCTCAGAGCCAACGGCTTTGCTTCGGTCAGGACGAGAGACTACGCGATGCAACCTGCCATGTTCGGCCATGAAGTCGGCATATTCGGTCAGGTTACGCGCCACCACTGCCCTGATGCGCTTGTCGTAGCCTTTGGCATCACTTGCGTCCTCGAAAAACTGGTCATGGTAGTCTCCGTTAAGGGCAGCAGTGATCAAAGTCTGGAATTCTGCGGCGCACTGAGTGAGATATCGGCGTTGCTTGCCCTCAGTATCACGAGGCTCTCCAAGCTTGGCCAGCTCCTTCTCACACGTCTTTCTGTTGTTTGAGATTTCATCCAAAAGTTTGGGGAGCTCAGCAGAAACTTGGTGGTAGAGAACACCACTAAGACGTTTTCTCACCGACTCGATCCCCTTGGAAGACGAATGTAAAGAAGCCCAAGAGCCGGTGTCAAAGAAATCCCTCTCCTTCTCGTCTCTTTCGGCTCTAGTCGCAGCACCCTTGTCCGAGTCCCAATTCTTCACAGCGTGCCAACCGTGACAAAATTGCACTTCCTTGTTGCGCGCCAAGTTGATATAGGTGCGCTCGCTCTCCGACTTGGGATGAAGGGTGTCGGGCTTGGTGATAACGCCCAAGGTCCTGGAGCCGTCTTTGTCCACCTCGCGAGCCATGTTTAGAACAATCTGATTAGCGTAGTCATTTTTGGCAGATATGACAGCCAGGATGATGCTTCTCGGCTCAAGCATATACTGCTCCACGACACTCTTGATGACAGCGACATCAGCGCCAGTCTGCCGTTTGTTGGCCGAGTGAATCAAGCCAGGCAAGTCGACAATGGTAAGGTGCGGAAGAGTAGGACCACTGGACTCAACACGGAGCGTATGTTTAGAGAATGCACTCGAGTTTTCACCCAGGCCCATTGTAGTTTTCGCTCGCTCAATCAAGGCAGGCAGCTGGTTGACATTGGTAAGTGTCGCAGAAAAGGCAGCCAAGCTGGCCTTTTCATGCTGTTTGCTGTCCGGGTGAGCAACGATAGCGACTTCAATCTTTTCGACGTCATGTTTGCGCAGGATGAGCTGAGTTGGAAAACGGGTGCAAAGGTTGCTCTTTGAAGGGAATGGAACACCAGATATGGCCTCAAGGACAGAGCTCTTGCCAGAGGACTGGTCGCCACATACAATGATTTGAGGAAGAGAGACGTATTGACTGATACCTTGAGAACGCAGCTTGTCGATGGTGTCGAGAAGTCTCAAGTCTCGCTTGGAGCGAAGCTCGTTGACTGACAGGCTATTTGTATTAGCCATGATGTATAGATGAGTCACTCCAAAGCTTGGTTCATGTAGATAGAGTAGTGAAAGGGAGATACAATGTTGGAGGTGTGTAAAGAAGAAACTTGGGAACAAGGACGATGAAGAAGGAAGGGGTTGGTGGAGTGCCTCGAAGCTGCGGCTTAGTTTATGCTCAGCGCGAAAGAGTTTCAAGGGCCGGCAGAGTGAATAGACCTTTCTTGTATTACAGCCGTCAACTTAATGTGCAAGCGCATTCACTCAACCGCGTGCAAACACCACCAAGTCACTCCCACAGCACTCAAGCCCACTAATCAATACCATCCATAATGCCCAATATCAATACGTATGCCCAAAAGGCGTCCCATGATTCCCCCAATCATACTCAAACCGTCCCCAACCGCCATGCTCCAGCTCATCCGCCACAAACAGCGCATTCACAACCATATCATAATACCCAGGAACGGGCACTTTCCCACCACACACATTCCCACCCATGGCCACATTCAACAGCACCGTCATCTCCCTCATCGGCCTCGTCCCCGGGGGTACCTGCGCCTTCATCACCGGCCGTCCGTCAATATACCAAATCATGCGCCCCTGCCCAGCCTGTCCGCCCGGCTGATCCCACGCAAAGTCATACCGAACAGGCCGGGCGTGCATATCCGGTATACGCGTGCCCATGACGCGGTGCTTGTCCGGCTCATGGTGCTGGCCCCAGTGCAAGCAGGTGTGGTTCTCGTGGTCGCCGTTCCAAGTCTCTGCAATGTCGATTTCGCCATCTGTCGGCCAGGCGAATGGCTCCTGCGGCAAGAGCCAGAATGCCGGCCAGATGCCGTGCGCGCAGGGCGAGTTTATAACGCCAGTGAGAACGCCGCGGTCTTGAGAGAGGGTTCGTCGGCTGACGAGGCGGGCAGAGGTATATCTCTTGTCTGGCGAGTTGGCATGTTCATCGACAATGGCTCTTATAACCAGCCGTCCATCTGGCGTGCTGTGATATCCCAAGTCAGCTATCCTACCTAACCCCTTCTGTATGCATCATTGACATTGTAGAGAGGTAAAACTTACTGAAACGCATTGTTCTGGTCAGCTGTGTAATACTCCAACTCCTGATTCCCCCATCCATCCGGCCCATTGCCAATCTTGGCATCCCACTCCTGAGTGATGGGTATATCAGGCTGAAAGCGAGGCTGCCACGAAATACGTGGTGGTCGCGGCGGAATAGGCGGCCCCATGCCTCCACCTGCGTTTGGCGGCTGCTGCTGCCATCCATTGTGCGGAGGAGGCGGCTGCTGTTGCGGAGGATACGCAAAATACTGCTGCTGTTGTGGTGGTGGCGGACGTTGCCGATCCGGCTCGCCGATCATGGCGTTGAACTCGCCCTTGAGCTTGTCGAGCTTATCTCTCCAAGGCATGTCGGGCTGTCGAGTCACTTATCTGTTTCAGAGCAAATATCAAATATTGGCGTGTGACGATTTCAGCAACTTTATAGCGCGAGGCTTGATGTTTAGAAGCTGTCGTCGCCAAGAGTCAAATAGACAAAATGGTTGCTTGCTGGCAGCTGAGACACAAACAATTTGGCACGAAAGAATGGAAGACGTATTCAGCATTCACCGACTTGGGATATCAATCAAAGAATACTATATGCCGCAGGTTCAAAAGCCTCTTGGAATGTCATTGAAGCGGGCAAAGATGGGAAATTTAAGTGGAGGACTGCCAGTTGGCCGGCGGTTGCATGACGTTCGTCCTTCACAGCCTCTCTCGGCGCAGCGGGCCCACTGGCCGGCAGTATTGGCACGCATGGGCTATGGAGACGAATGCACGTATCAAGGTCCAAGACGAAATGATATGTTTTTTCAGCATGTGTAATGGCATGTTTCATTGTCATGTTTTATCCAAGAATATTACAAAAAGTCTAGGTCCAATTACCCAAGTAGAAATAATGAACCCTGTAACGCCATGCTCCTATTCGGAGACTCCTCCGCAACAAAGCCAGCCCAAGCATGTTTCGTTTTTCTTTCCATCCCCTCTTTCCTCGCGAGAGGAGCTATTTTAGTGTCCGACTAGAGTCGAGTAGAGAGATGCATGTCTCCAAGTAATGTACATAAATTATGCAATGTAATTTCCCAGTATACAGAGTGTTGGGCCCGAGCAGCGGTACGCCCTTTACGCAGGCGTGTTGAAGAGGCGCAAGATGCCCTCGTACATGGCAAACATGATGGCAGCGCTCGGCACAGTTCGAAGCAAATGAGGAGTCAGGCCGCCGTAGAGACCCATGAGGCCCTCTTCCTTCCACACCAGCTTGAAGCACTGTACCAGGCCAGTGTACTTGAGTTTGCCGTCTGCGAGCGGTGCTTGACGAAGTCGAGTTCGCGCAACCTAACAAAAGCATTAGTTATAACCACATCTCCGCATCAAACACTTCGGGAGAAACATACCTCGTGAGGGTAAGCCAAAACGGCAGCAAGAAACTTGGCGCTGCCCGCAGCTCCAAACTTGCCCGTCCACTCAACACTCTTATCCCACACCGTCTTCTCCCTGCCGCTATTCACAATCCTCTCCTCGCGACGCGCCAAGCCCGCCTTGAAATACTCGTACAGCACCCACTGCAGCGTCGACTCCGCCACACCAAGATAACTCGCGCTCATGCCCTTGTACATGCCGCGAATGCCCTCCTCCTTCAGAATCTGCTTCACGCAGTCGTAGCTATTCTTGTATCGGCGCTGCATCTCGCCCCCAGTACGCTGCGAAACATTCTTATCCAGCTGCAGCCGCGTCTTGATCATCCAAATCGGGTTCGTGGCCGTAGACGTAGCAACACCCGCCGCAGCAGCAGCAAGTGTGTGTACCCAGGGCGCCTCAGCACCGCGGTTCCAGTGCTCAGCAATCAGGCGCTTTCCATTGCCATATACATAAAAGTTGATGGATCGCGCAGGCACAACACCGACCAAGTTGGGGCCCAGGCCCTTGAAGAGCGCCTTGGTGCCTTCTGTGCTCCGCACCAGGCCGAGAATGCGCAGGGTATCAGAGAGGTGGTAAAACGCGACGCGAACGGGGTTTCGGGAGGTGGTATGGGCCACTTTAGAAGCGGCGCGGATTTGCGCTTGGTAAATGTCGGACTGGAGTCGAGTTTTCAGCACGTCGAGAGGAGCTGTGACTGTCGCGGCCGTCATGCCACCGATTCTGTAGCCTCGCATTAGCATTTCATCACCCTTTCCTGATAGCCTGGAAAAACAAGGGAGTGAATCCTTACCCTCCTGCCATCAAATGCACCCACGACTTGGCAAACGGAAGCGCCTTTACATTCCCCTTGGGCTTCAAGGGCGTGTCGGCCGGCATCACATCGCCCGTCTCTCGCGACTGCACCAGCCCAGCATGTTCATGAGGCCGTTGAAAGGGCCCACGGCCATCCTGCCCAGTCGCAAAGACTGGCTGAGGCTGAGCCATCTCGGAATTGGGTCTATGCACGCTTTTGAGTCTCGAGCCAGCGTTTGTTTCGTTTTGCGTCGTCGCCGGGTTTTCGTCACGTCCAAAAGGTAAAAAGGGTTCGAGCGAATCAGCGCGCACTCAGGAAAAGACTGCGGATATCATGAAAGGCGACGCGGTGTAATCGATTCCCAGAATTCTCTATATGAAATATGTCGTTTTCCCTCTCACGACATGGATGGTAGGTAGTAAATGCAACAAACGCTGTGCCCTGGATATGGAGAAAAAGAAGTTTGGAAACGCGGATCCGAGGGATGTCGAAAAGGCAATGTCATAAAAAAAAGAGCGATGGTGCCCCGATTTTTTTTATGCCCGCGTTCTGAGTCCCTGGCCACTGGCGAGGTACGCATTTGCCGCCGCTTACCGGTGCTGCGGTGTCCACATAAACGTGGGCGGCGTCGCGGAGCGATGGATGTGGGTCGCCTTGTGTAGTTAAGCTCAACACCAAAAGACTTGGCTTTTGTCAAGTACATCGGCTGACGTTTAAGACGAGACCTGAAAGGTACTACAAGGACAGAAATCATGTTTAATTACGGAGCATATTGCTCAATTAGTCATTATATTCATTACCACATCTCTAGTGTGCATAAGTCATAACATGCCACCTCCAATGCCTATATGCTGATGCATTCTATACACTAGTACCCAAAAACCAGATACACCACCCCAATTATTACCGTGACGGCGGCTGCGGTGGCAATGGTCCTGGAAAAGGCCGTCTATAGTAGTCTGCTTCGGAAACTATAGACGCCATCTGACTTAGTCGTGACGGGTCTCTCCTTATTGGTGGTGGAAGCCCAGGATGCGTCGGCGGCAGACTCATTCTCCCGCCCGTGTCTGTGCTCTGGTCCGATCTGGCGCTTGACAATGGACCGGGACTGTAAGACACTGCGCTGGCCTCGGTGTCTGTACGGCTTCCAGGGCGATCAAAGGGCATCGGACCGGGAATGTCGTCCGTTGGCGAGCGCAACGGCGGTCCTCCTCCACCACTTGCCTCTGTCGCATTGGAGTCATTGCCAGCGTCACGCTCTGTGTCTACCCGAATTCCCATTTCTCGCTTCAGAATAGTCATCTCATCTTCGGTGACAAACTTCCAGCTGCACTTGGCATGCTTCTTGGTGCATCCCTGGCAAGCAGTCAAGTGCCTTACACACGCCAGTCTGAGCCGGCGGCACCGGTCGCAAGGCGGACTGATCAAGTCGCCCTTTTGCAACTTGTCCGCCTTTTGCGTCACCAGCGACCGTACAAATTCCGCGCGGTGATCAATCGTGCCAGAGCTAGTACTGCCTTCTGCCGGGTAACTCGTCCCTGAGCGGCCAGATTGGCCAGACAAGCGATGTGGTTGAGTAGACATTATTGAGGGCGAGGCGGGTAGCATGCCGATTGGTGATGGAGCCGCAACAGAGTTGGAGCGCGACAGCGAAGCGGACGTGGTGGACAGGAACTGTTGAAGAAGGTCTGCGTGTAGGTCATATGGCGGTCCTGGGCCAGATTGTCTGGCGCCTGAGGCGGCAGCTGTATATCTCGGTCCGCTTTCTACATGACCTCGTCGCCTGCTTAGGTCGTTTCGTCTCTGACCCAAGCGGTGGTGCAGTATTCGCGCGCGCGCAGCGACTTCATCTGCGCGTTTGTAAAGCACCGAAGCTCTCTGTTCCAGAATATCCAACGTCGCAAGCTCAGCCACCTCGTCCTCTTCAAACGGGTGCTCCAGCGGGAAGCGGTCCAGAGCACCGGAAGATATCAGACGCCAGTCATCTTCCGTGATTTCGACTTGCACGCCTTTGCAGTGAAACTGGCAGCACCGCGTGCCATTGGGCAAGGACACCAGAACAAAGTCGTTGGGATTCGCTTTGGCAAAGGCCACGACGTCGATCCAGCTTATGGGGGTTGCAAATGGCTGCGGCGAGTTGGTCTTAATCGGCCCATCGAAGAAGCGCTCGATTCCTTTGAGGATGCGCGGACCGGTAAGCTTTGCGCCGAGGTTTGCGGCGAGGCTCTCGTGTCTGTCGAGGACGCCTGTGTGACGTGTTAGTCCACTTGTCTCAATGCAGCAAGGGAGGGCAGCATTCGGCGCATACCTTCATATTCCGCTAGGAGGCTTATTATATCTGCAAAGGTTTCGGCTTCTCCTGGAATCAGGCCGAGTCGCTCGGCATTGGTTCTGGGGAGAAAGTTTATATGGCCGGCGTGACCTGGCAATGGCATTAGTATATAAATGTGTTATGTCCAGACGGCAGGAAACGGCCAATGCAAGCAATCAGCGGCAAGGAATGCTGTAAATCCATGTACAAGCAAAGATTAAAGAAAGTAGGATGCTTCCACAGGACTCTGGCCGCCCGCAAGTGCAAGTTGTGACCACGCGCACACGAGGCGGCGGAGCTCGCACGATTCATGGAAGCGCAACTAGGACGCAGGAAATCGGAGCTCCCACCAAACCGCTACATGCAGCGAAGCGAGTAATTAGCAAGCGGTGCCTGCTGTTAGGCGTGTGGCAAAAACATGCGCCACCGGCGAAAAAAAAAAAAATCAAAGAGTAGCCAAACTAGCTTTAGCCAGAGGCAGTGCATTTGCATTCCTTCTAATTCCTTGCTCGCCGCGCAGAATTGTGTCATTGGCGTCTTGGTCATAGGTGTGTTTTTGCTTACCTTGCTGTAAAGTAGGCTGCGCATGCGCAAGGGAAGGTGGAGGAGCTGGCTGGACTTGTTGCGTCGTCGTCGTCGCGGGAGGAGGAGGGGGAGGAGGATATAGCGAAGAAGAAGGGTGTCGGTCGACGTCACTAGCCTCGCGCTTCCTCTTGTGTTCGAGATCGGGAGTTTGCGACATGGCCAAGTGGGTGGTTTGGTTGGGTTGGCGCCCGGGTAGCTTCTTGGCGGGTGTGAGATTCTAGGTGGCCTGTGTCCAACAAGCACCACGGCCGCGGTGCGTGGGGAGCAGCAAGGCTTGGTGAGGCGTTGTCTGTGCCTTTTGTTCTTGTACTAACCCTGCAACGGTCGAGGAGCGGGTTTCAAGGAACAGAGAGGGCACAAGGCAGTCGGTTGTAGGTGCTGGCGGGATCCGAAACGGCAGTCAATCGGGCGTATTTTCGTGGGGGGAAGAAGGGAAGAAGCCGGGCAGGGTGTTGTCCAGGTGGTCTCATGTACTCGTAGTGTAGAGTCGAGGGTTGGTGTTGTAGGTGACAAGGAGCAAAAGGTGACGAAAGAGGAGAGTAGGAGACGAAGCGAACGGGGAGAGGAGGCTGGCTCCTCGTCGATCTCTTAGACCGACGAGAATGCCGTTAGCAGCAAAGCAATTTGGCAGTCTTTTGCTGTTTCCCCTTTCCCTCTGCTTTTTTCTTTGGGGCTGGTCGAGTCGAGACGAGTCGAGTCGGGATTGAGTGGGCTATGCTGGTGGTCGTTTGGTGCCGATCCGTTTGTAAGGGGACGACAATGGCGGGTGACGAGTAACAATTGGAGAGCGAGAGAGATGAGGTGTTGACTGGTGTATTGGTGGCGGAGAGAGATTGAGAGAAAGAGGCGTAATAGATAATTGAAAATGAAGAAGAAGAAGAGAGAGACGGGCTTCTGGTTCCAATTTCCCAATACCCCCGGGGCGAGGCGTGGGATGCTTTAGACTTTTATCTGCAATTCAGCTTGTCAGCGTGTCCGGCGTCGGGGGTTGACGAGGGGGATAGTTGGAGATTCCGCTTCCACCTTTTCGTTTCTCCAATGGAGATGATGGCCATGTCCAGCAGACACACATGGGAAGAAGAGATGCCCTACTCGTAGTCCTGCACTAATCGTGACGTCCGATCAAAGGTACGAAGCTCTTACAAGCCGGCTACTTGAACCCAGTACTTGAACCCAGTACCTACTTCGTACAAGTAGACACTGCATCTACAAAGTCTCCATCCCACTGCGCCCGCGAGAATGGGGTCCGCAACAAGGGGACCACAAGTACCGCCAGTCGTTCCATCCAAGTGCGACTCGTCAGTCGCGTCGGGCGTGGAGCAGCGCCACAGCATGGCGGATTTCAGGGTCGTTGTTTTTTCGGGTCTATTGAGCTTGTCTGAGCTTGTCTGAGCTTGTCTGAGCGTGTGTGCGTGGGTGTCTGTGTGTCTGTCTCCCTTTCTCCATGCAGTATGGCTACGTCAGTCTGAGGCGAGTGAGGCTGCGTTTAGATATCAGGGACAGGCCAATATGTGTCGTGTTCAACCAAGACATCAAATTAACAGTAGCTACACTCTCTTATCTCAGATGCTCGGTATTCAACAATCCCATCTTGTTCAAGATTTCAAGGAACAAATGCTCCGCAGCTACGCCGCCCCATGGTGGACATGGGCATGGGGACGAGCAACATATCCACGGTATAAGAGGTGATGGCGCGTCTCCCAATTCCGAAATAGAAACAAAGAATGCAACAATATGCAGCTATTCACCAGTAAAAGAAGGTATACAACATGTAGATGTCCTGTATTCCGCTTCTCCATTCTCTTTCTCTCTCGCTCTCTCTCTCTCTCCGCTCCGTCCATCTACTATAGTCATGTACACCTCGCATGCTCATTTGCTGCATCCACAATGGGATCCCCAACGTCATGGGCAAAATGGCGCATCTTTTGTGCTGCAGATCTTTCCAGGAGCTGCAGCGATCCAGTGGCTGAACTCCTCTGGGCTACCCACCCCCTCAGCGTAAATTAGCGCTCCATTATATACATACAAGCATATTTACAGTGCAGGAAAAATGTGTGGAGGGAGATAGAGAGAGAGAGAGAGAGAGAGAAAGGGAGACTGGAGGGCCAGAAGCCGTTTCATGTCCGGGGATGTGCAATCTGTCAGCCTCGCCCGTTGACCAGCACGCGGCAGAGATGTGCAGGCTGTGTGTGTGTGTGTGTGTGTGTGTGTGTGTGTATGTGTCTTGCAAAGAGCGGCAAGCCTAGCGCAAGGAATATCACGTCATGCACACGCCGTAATCTTGGATGATAAATACAAAGGACAGTATTAGTAGTATAGTCTTCCGGGCTATATCCCGTACTCTCAACCGAATGACCGGTATCTGCAATCGCGTCCATCTATGAATACCCATCTAGCCATCAAGAGACGTGAAACAGCTTCCCGCCAAAAACAAACAGCCACCCGCAGCGGACAGCCCTGGAACCTGGCCGAAAAGGAAAATACAAAGTGTCCCCGCCAGTGTACTCACAAACCTGCCATCGCAAATCAGGTTAAGATTGACACAGGCGGGAGATGGGACCAATGTCAATCCTATCCTCATGCATCACGCATCAGCTGCTGCCCCAGTCCACTCCTCGAACAGCGGAGAAAGCCCCGGAGCGGCACCAGAGGGCTGACGCAGCCTCCCCCTCGCGCGCCAAATTGCAGGCTCATGACCCCACTGTCGAGGGCGAAGCCACCGCCTGTAAGGCACGCCGTGGCGAGGCGAGGACCGCACAGTACAGTGCATTGCTCAAGCAGCTCATTGCTACGAGTACGAGCCGTAGTTGCAGGCACGGACGAGTTACTACTTTCGTTATTTATTTTTGCGCCAATTCAAAGCTTTGTTACGAGAAAATTAGTCACCTTGCTGTGACATGAGTCCACCTTCAATTCCAGTAATAGGCATGTACCCACTCATACTCATGTGTCCTGCTCGGCAATAAGACGGACACAATCACCACAACCTGTCAGACCGACTACGGAACCCCCCAATCCGTTTGCTTCATATAGTAGGCAAGTTCCCTACACACACGTGCTCGTTCTCCCAGATACATCTCATCATGGGTACAAAAATTCCACATCCACGTCACGCAATTCCCTAGCTCATCCTTTGATCGTCAATTGCATTACGAGTATATCCTTGGAATCCTTCAGCTCCGTGATAGGACGAGGAAAAACAGTTTGTCAGTCTGAGAGGGGTCAGCATTGCCACACAAAGTACGGAGTACATGCATCGGCCAATGAAACGCCCAATGCATGCATCTTGAACAACCGGGCTTTCCAAACCGCCCCATGTTGCTGATCAGCTCCCTAGTGCTTTACAAGCATAAACAATTGGCTTGTATTCCTGCAATGGCATATTCCGCATTAATCCTTGCAATGCACCTCTTTAGGTCTCGTTGTTCCTCTCCTCTCCGCCCCGCGCAAACGCCGGCAGTCTTGCACGCTTTGCCATCTGACGTAACAGCGAGAGCCACCGCCACCCGACAGCTCAGACCCATTGCATTGTCTTTCCAAGCTACAGCTTTCCGCAGCTTTTTGGACATCTAAAGGGTGGAAGCAGTCAATAGTGCCAGAAACGGGCTGCCCAGTAAGCCGGCTTTCATTACAAGACATGTCACCACTATCAACGTATGAATCGCCACCACATACGTCTCTGATTTATGCATGGGGAAATCGGCATGTGGCAGCCCCAACCAACCAACCCCCCCCAGCTAGCACAGATGCGTGGTCAAGGCTTGGTCAAGGCTTGTCAAGAGCTTATTTCCAGATGCCAAGCTTTTTCTCTCCCTCTCTCTACGCTCGGCAAGCCGATTGTGTTCAACTTTAATATCTGGGAGATCAACACTCGATCCGCATCTATCAACGCTGCCGCATAACCGTCGCTTCTTTGCAGAAAACATGGCAGAAAAATGTCGTAAAAAATAAACAACAACTCCCAAATCCAAACACCAACCCAAAAGTAATACTCCCCGCACGCCAATTGCCGTAATCGCCAGCCTTGCTCTTCTCCCATTCCCGCCACCACCTACATCATTAGCGTCACCATCATCATGTTTCCCCAATTCATGCCCGGGGGTACGTACCTGTCCGCCCTCGTCCGCCCTAAACCCAAAACGGAAACACCTTGCTCTCCCACCGCACTCCGCGCAAAACCATTGCTAGCAACTCACCACAGGTCAATCTCCAGCATCACGAAAAAAAAAAGGGCAGCATTCGACGACACAGACGCTTTGCCCCCCTCCCTCCCAATCCCACGCGGCAAAGAAAGAAAGACGTACATACACACGTGCATATTCGCCACGATCTAAACCCCGACAATCCAGGCCCGCGTCCAGACTCCAGCGCCGATCCTGCTTCCCGCGCCGGCCGCGTTCTGCTGCAACGCCCGCATCACATACATCTACACACAATACACACAAGACATACGCCATGGCTGATAGAGGTTCGCACCGAGGCGGAGGCCGCGGAGGCAGTCGCGGCGACTACTCCTCCCGCGGCGGCGGCGGACGGGGCGGCTCACGAGGCGGCTACGGCGGTGGTGAGCGCGGTGCCGGCGGCGACAAGGGCGAGAAGCCCAAGAAGGAGAATATCTTGGACCTGGGCAAGTATATGGATAAGCAGATTACCGTCAAGTTCAACGGCGGGCGTGAAGGTGCGTATCTCTCCCCTGGTTATGCTCTGGAATGAAAACGATTGGAAAACTAATAGACGGCTTGTTTGCGGTGATGCAGTCAAGGGAACGCTCAAGGGCTATGATGCGCTCATGAATCTTGTTTTGGACGAGGTGCAAGAAACTGTTCGCGGTATGAATGCCCTACTATCACTAGTACACTGTTGCTGAAGCGACTCAAATGATGGAGAGGGGGGCGCTAACAGATGTAATTGCAGACGAAGACGGAAACGAATCGTCAAGACCGCTTGGCTTGGTTGTTGCGCGAGGAACGCTACTTGTCCTCGTTAGTCCTGTTGATGGAAGCGAGGAGATTGCCAATCCGTTTGTGCAGCCCGATGACGAATAAACAATAAGGATGCGACGACAATTGTAATGCTAGAAAAGGAGGATTTTGAGGGAAAAAAAAGCCAAGTCAAGAGATGCAACGTGCCAGTCTGTTCCTGGGCGCGGGGATGGACTGTTGACGGTACAACGACGCAAAGGAAAAAAGTCGTTTGGTTTGGGCTACGACCATAGATGCGCCAGTTTTATCTTGTGGCAAGATACCATGAATGAAAAATTTCAACCTTGTTGTTTTTCTCGCAATACGCTACTGCTTGCTTGCTGTTCTTCTTCCTCTTCTCCCGGTACACTACTCATCCCATCATCCATTGTAGCTACCTTCAATTTCCATTGTGGTGGAAAAAAACACATCTCGTGGCTTTCTATATAAAGCTGCCAACCGGAGTTCCAGTCTTAACCCAATCCAAAAAAAAGCACAGGAATCAACAGACACCAAAAAAACAACAACAATATTCTAATACTCCTCCCAAAGGAGTTTGACTAACCAACGCTGCGCGACCCCGTCGCCAAAGGCCAACTAGCCCTCACCCGAGCGTGCATCTGGCTCTCTTCAAACGGGTGCCGAAGGGGGTTCAACTAGAGGCCCCTGCCTTGCTTGCTTCCCTTTTGCAAGTCGTTAAATGCCCCGCCAAGCTGCTTCTTCAGCTCCTTGTAGCTTATCACAAAGCTTGTCTGCTCGTCCCGGCTCGTCAGACAAATCTTTTCCTCGGTGCCCGCGTCCAGCTTGTTGAGGCATCGCACCATGTGGCCCATGTCCAGCACCGGGTTGCCGTTGCTGTCCACCTGGTGGAATGCATAGTCTCTGAATAGCTTGAGCATGTATCGCTCGCCATTCTCGGACCACATCCTGTCGCCGTCGAATTCCTGCCGCTCGTTGACCGTGCCTAGCTTCATCAGCAGACGCGCGATGCGTCCGTTTTCTAATTCTCGGTATAGCTCGCTATTGAGGTCATCTGCTTGGTGCTGGCTTTGGTCCAGTGCGGTGACAATGTGTACAGAGACACCCCGGATAAAATCGTCAATTTCCTTTAGCGCCGGCGGCTGTGCCGGCGACAGAAGCCACACAATTGAATCGCGGAATTCCGCGGAATATGTCCTGCTCATCTGGTCGACCGAGCCCTTCATATTAGTCAGGTGCATCGGCAGCGTGCCTGTCGCTAGACAAAGCATGGTCCGTCCAAACTGGACGAAATCTTCTTGCTGCAGCTCTTGGATCGGCCGTCGGTTTTCAAACTGCACCACATCGAGAATTGAACAAGCATTGAGTCGAATTCGGTTCTTGTCTGTGAGCAAAATCTTGCTGACATCAATGCAGCGAGCTGCCAGGTTATTAGAGTGAATGGCCTTGAGAGCATTGGCAATCTGCGAGATGTAACACCATAGAACCGCCTCAGAGATGGGCGATTTTGGTTGAAATCCTCGACTGTGCACCGGATTCGGCGTCAGATGATGATCAGCAAGAGTCTTGGCCAGAGGGTGATAGTCTTGAACAAATATCAAGGAACTGTCGCCAAAACCTCGCGCCGTAAATGCATCGTGAATCGTCACCACATTTGCATTGTCTATCCGTCGCCATTCCTTGACCGACCTGATGGCATTCTCGTTGGTAAGGCGGAATCCCTCGATCCTACGCAGGCAGTACAGGTTGCCAGTCTTGGATGAGGTGGCCTTGTAAACCCAGGTAGTATAGCCAAACAAGCTGGCATTTTTTCGCTGCGTCGTGTCCAGCGCGACGAGAGAGTGGTAGTTGTCTAGTTGCGGAAGCTGTGAGTTTGGCATTACTTGCAGAGAAGCTTCTGATTTGCGCTGCATCTCCTCTCGGATCTTTTCTGGAATAAAAAAGTCGTGTGTCATTCGGTGATATGGCATTAAGTCTTCTCGATGAGGACCGACTGGCGAGTATAGGTGATATTGTAGAGGCTGCATTGGTGCAGTAAATGCATTCGGCGCTTGATAAAACTGCTGCGCGGCATTTGCCATGCCTGTATGGTCTTCTGCATATGGATTAAACTGCGCCGGCGGGAGAGCTTGCCCGACCGACGACATGCTGAACGGCTCAAAACCAGCGGGTGCCTCTTGGCCAGCTCCATTGGCATTTCCCTGTAGATACGTCAGCACGGCACTAAACAGCCAGATATTAATAACGTACAGCCGCAACATTCGGGTCAAATCCGGGTGTGAATTCGCGGATAGCGGCCGGGTTGAACACAGCCGACTGGTCCATGTTCTCTGCCGGAGTAGTAGCGCCTGTATAGAGTTAGCGCTAGAAATAGCCAGCCAAGCAGGCCGACATACCGAAGCCACGCGGTGTAAATGTTGGTGCGTTTGCATTCTGTGAGGTAAAGGTTGCCTTTTTGGCAGGGGCGGATTGGAGGTTTGCCGGGGTAAAGGATGGTGACTCGACGTTAAGAGATCTTTTGGATCTGGAACAGAGTTAGCTTAAACTCTACAATGGTTGAATACACATATGATAGAGCCATCCGAATTGTAGGCATATCATATCGAATGAATCGGGGCCAAGACGTACGCATCTTGTTGGTTCGCGTTTCCTCTATTCTGGTCGTGGGAGAATGTACATCCCTGGTCTTCGTATCGACAGTGGCCGTATATCAAAACATTGCGACAGAGCGTCTCTTTATTTTCTGGTATCCAAGTCAGCGTTTCGTTCTGCGCCCAACGTGGCACATGTACGCACCTCGGCCCTTTGTTCTCGGAGAGCCGACTTGGCGCCGCAGCTCGTTGGATTGGTATCGTGATGTCGCCATTGTCAGTTGGGCGGGAAGAGGAGGTGTATGCTCCTTGAACCGTATCTATGAAATCTATCGGCAGCAGTTAGCAACCGTGACAGGGCTGGGCTGGCTGTGCAATCTACACGCCCCCAGTCGCGATACCGGGTATAGCTTCGACGCAAGCCACGGTATGGGGACAGGGGGGCGTTGAGATGCACACGCTGGGCGAGGAGACACGAACTCGAGTGATGTATTCATTGGCCATGGTTCAATTGATCGCGGCGACACTGCGCCCATGAAAGAATAGACGCGTGTCCCGGTCGGGCGCCAGTGGACGGACACGAATGATGCTGAGGCTTGCGGTGGTCGAGGTTGATGACGGTGGGGAAGAGGGCGACGCGCGCTGCCGTGGCGGGGGACGCAGTAGCTCGCACCGCCTAGCACATTGGCTAGTGCGAGTCTGTTGGCCCAGCTGCGGCGGTCTCGCTGCCCGGCTATCTTAAGATCACGTGTTATAGCGTTAGGCGTATAAAGTCCATGTAGCGCCCGACCACTTAAACAAGAGTAGAACATGGCCGGACAAGACTATTAAGCAGAGTACTGCATGGTGAATGAATTTACGATTATTCAAAAGTAACTCCATATGTATCCTCCTCAGCGTTTCGTCAGCTTTTCGAAACAACCTCTTCAGAGATGATGCCTAGAGCTGTAATACGATTCTCGAGCTGTCGTCTATCAGTCTCTTCCAGGTAAGTAGATTTATTGCAGCGTACCTGAGTCCAGTAAAGTCCTGTCATGGTTGTTCCAGGTTCAATCTCGAATTTTGACTTAACTGAATCTGTGCTTGACGACACCGCGCCTGGTCGAAAGTGACAGGATCGCCCATAATTTGTTGAAACCTGACGTATCTCGTCAGCAACAGTATGAAGCATGGCAAGGTACGCGTCGTCTACAATTACTTACATGAAATGAGTCCAATGCGCCATGTTTGTATTGCCACATAATGCCGTCCCCCGAAAAGTATTCCGTGTAAACCTCCACATCTGCAATCATCTCCCCGCCTTGGCCATCGATTGGGAAGTATACAGTCTGATCGTACTCTGAGGGTGTACAGCGTCCAACCTGAAGTTTCCTAGCCGAGTTTCCAGAGAAATCACCATTGTAATGAAATACTATACTCCGTATTGTCCCCGTACCTGATACTGACACCCCTGTCAACTGTCGAAGATACGATCCATTTTCACCGCCAAAGAGGGTCTAGCAAAGGGGCAGACATCTGCTTACAGCTGTGTCTTTCGCTGTGAATGAAGAATCATTCAGCTTCATTGCCTGCTTTGGAATTGTCGGATACCAAAGCGCAGAACTTCGAAGCGAATAGCTTCTTTCGTCGCGTGTCTCATTGTCCGATGGACTGGACCAAGCGGCTGCCAGGCTTACCATTTTGAAACCCTGCATATCTAAGTTAGAAAAGTTCGACCGGGTAGTTTGTTGAATATACAAACATCAAAGCCAGCTTCCAGCGCAATTATCCTTCCACAACCTACAAGAAGTTCCGTTTTCGCTGCCTGTTGCGAGCATCCGAACCATCCCGATTCTTGGCTGTTTTCCAGGATACATCGTATACCATGTATGCCGCGAGACCCAATAGCAAGCTTCATTCCTAGCAATTCTGAGCCATGGAGAAGAAACTCTTTTTCCTCTGATCTGTAGCCAAGCTCCAAGGCCTTACCATTGGCAAGAATCACTCTCATTCCAGCAATGTAGTCACAGTCTCCAACCGAAATGGTAGAGAACAAGAGTCGATCAATTAGGCCCGGCATGGTTACCCTGCTCTTGTGAAACAAGCGGCAGCCTTCGCCAAAGTCCAAATATGGGCCAAGAGGAACCTGGTCTCGGAGATCCCCAGTTGCTGTGCGCCAAGAAAGTTCTGCTGTTGCGCTTGTCGAGGTATTTATCGGTAAAGAAGTTTCCCTCATTTGTAGGGACAATATATCTTGCAAGGCCTGTATCAGTTTCCATACTCGTTTCCTATTCCGCATTCCACCAGTTTGGTGATTATTATTCGTGAGATGGTATATCCATCTCCAATCGGGTGTTTTGCCCCACGCCATTGATTCAAATACCCAAGAACGGTCACCGCCGGCGGTAAATCTAGACGCCCAGAACTGAGGTCCATGAAAAATGAACACAAAGGATCTCACAGCTCGACGAAGGCGTAAGGCGTCTGACGTTGAAAGATAAGATGCCATCAGGACACAAATTTCTTCAGGTAGGTTAGAAAAGCAATTTATTCGGGTCGTTTTCGACATTGCGTGTGTCGCCTCTGGTGGTCCTTTGGGAGTAGATGAAGGAAGCTCTTCTATTTCCGTAACATCGTACGGATTAAGGTCAGCATCAAGGTATACTTGCCCTTCAATGCCTTCTTCCATAGACCGCTCTTCCCACGGGTATAGAATGTTGTTCTTGTGAAGGATGAGACCTTCGAAATTATGGCCCCAATCAATGCTAATACCATCGGCTGGGAAGGGCAAAGACCGGCAAACGTCGAACAGTCTTTCGCTTGGCACTTTCACAGGTGAATATGCAGTCGCTAGAATTGACCAGCAAGCTTCGTGAAAAGGGAAACCATATCGGCCATCCACTGCCTGTTGGCGGAGTACACCAATTCGATGCATGTGTGGGAACTCGTATCCAATGCCATCCCAGCGTGCCGCATGATCCAAAGGGGCTATCCAGTCGCCAGCCTCTGCATCAGTATAAATACCCACGCCCGTCACCGAGATACCGCTTGGGCTTGTATATACTACAGCCTCGGTTAGCTAGTCTGTGACGTTAACGGGGGCTCAAGACAGTATACATATACGAAACTGGTTCAACCAGGATGCCGAGTCCGGACTCTGAATATTGTATATGTAGTGGCCGCAGAGTAGGCAGGCGAATATACAAGGGCTCATTCTTCCTATATGTCCAAGCGTGTATCCAAATTTTGACTTCACGTGAGAATCAGTTTCGGCCTGACAGGATCTGAGCGAGTGTTAAAGGTGACTCGACATGTCACTATTAGTGCTGGTCCAACGCCAGGCAACATCGCGCCGACCCACGTGAGTGGTCTTTCTGGGGCATTTCTCTACGCCTTACATACTACTTTGCAACAGCGCAGAAACAAAGATGCTTATCTTGATAAACAACTAATAGATGGCAAGTGCTGAAAATAATTTAATATTCCAGCGAGGTGTTCAAAGCTATTTGCAGTGCGTGCCTTGAAAGAAGAGGCCAACGACATCCAATACCAAGAGGAACGAATAGAAAATAGTACAACCCTTGAGGCATTCATTCAGTTTACTTGCTCACCTGCTCGTAGCAGCTATTTTGCTCCAGCTTACAAGATTGAACACAGCTTCTATTGAGCCTTAATGAGGTCAAAAATCTTGCAGAGTGACGCGTCAACCTCGAGCTCATTGTGCTTAATATGCAACCGCCGTCGATCATCCTGACTCAAGCCGTGCAACGTGGCTTCACCAGAACGCAGCTCATAGAAGCGACAATAATGCCCAATTGCGGCAATTCCGTACCACGCTTTGTGCGAGCTTTTATCTGCTCGGGCAGTCGTCATGTAATCTGTAAGCTGGTCCTCTGCGTCTTTCCATTCTTGATGAGAGCATTCGCTCTCGACTCGATTATCCGCGACGAAGCACACTTCGACTGAGTATCGACGTTCATTATGGATTGAAGCCATCTATCGATGTTTGGCTCTGCAACCCCTCGCCATATAAGCTGTGGTACCTCAATAAGATACCCTTCTTTCAACGGGAAAAAGTGTGCCAACAAGCTTGACCACATGTATCCAACTATATTTTCCGATGAGCCGCTGGTAATCTCACAATAATACTAATAATACTACTTAAGAACAGGATATTGCATGTACTATATATGGCTTATTAGATGCTCAAGCCCTCAGAGGAGATATCTGAGCGGATCACTTACACCGACTTGGGTATTCCCCGCCGAGTCACCGCCGTGATCCTGGCTGGCTGTGTCGGTCATGATTTTGTTTTCTGCTTTTATAAGTCCTGAATCAATTTGCGTCTGACTAGGTGTGCTGTCTTTTTTCGGAGCAAAGGAGAGCTACGTGTGATATCTTGGGGACGTAGGCGCCAACAATAGCGTGCATGTCGCTCAATACCTACCCCGCCTTGACGCAATGTCGCGGCGCTTAACGCTATAACCAAGCAGTCGTGTAAGCCTATGTTGTAAAATAAAGCAAACTATGCATCTCAAGGGGTCATTCCACTTAAACTCATGTTTTTCGCTCTTTTATTTCTTCTTTTGTTTTATTTTTTAGAGTTCTTTTTACTCTTCTAGTCTTTGCCTCGTCTATCCTGCACCCTTCGTAAGCCCCAATGTCAATCCCTCACCCGGGTTATGCGCGTGAATGACTTAACATATTAAGCTGCATACACAATGCATAGACCTTACGTAACAATCACACTCCAAAGAAAAGAGTAGAAAACAAAGCCCAAGGTACTAGAATATGCCTCCCTCGGCTTCACATGCCCTATTCTATAATTCACCATATCACTGCTTCGAGCCCGCTCTGGCCACTCTTTCACAGCGCATTCCGCTTTGAGCTGATCGGCAGCAGGGTGAATTGTAAAGTAAACGCGATATAGCCTCGTCTTTGCAGCTTTTCTTCCAAGTAGTGCATAACTGATTGAAGTCTTGTTAGATGCACATCAAGAGTGGGGTTTACCTCTGCTCTACAGGCATAGCCTTGCTCATCTCGAGACTAACACGAGTGCAATTCAGCCAATCCAAAATCTCCGCCCAATTAGATCGTAGCTTGAGTAATCTAGGGTTGTATCCAATGTTTTGCTTTCCCGAATTTGCCCAGACTTGGCAAAACGACAACTCCGATTTTGGACTTGGTGACGGATGAAACCCTCCAAACTGGAGCCTGGTCGCAAACGTGCGATTGCCTAGAAAGACATGTAGTTGGGTAAAGGCGCCAATTGTTACGTTTCAATCGGCGAGTTTCGTATATCCACCTCTGCGCCTATGCGGGCATTTTTGCCAAGGTATAAAAGGCGACTTTCCTACCATGGGCAGCTTGGCCAAGACTACCTACAAACCTCTGTAGCTCGAAATTATACCCTCTTTATTCGCAATGTATCCTTCACCCATTGTTATGGCTGCAATTTCAGCTGTTGGAGTCGTATATGTAGCCAACAAGCTCTACTTGCGGCTACATCACGCCAAAAAGGCCAAAACCCTACACTGCAAAGATGTCGTTTCCGACCCCAGAGGCGGGTGGACTGGCATACCTATGGCACTCTTACTGATAAAGGCTACAAACGATCTTCAACTACCGGGCTTTATTCGAAATATGTTTGAAAGCCTGTCCACAAAACATGGGCGGCTCGTTACAACGTTTCACGTACGCGCAGGCTTCTTTCGCGACCTCATCTTCACCTCGGAACCACAAAACGTGCGTGCCATTCTCTCGACACAATTCGACGAATTTAGTATCGGTGAGATGCGCAAAAAAGCTTTGGCGCCCCTCTTTGGAGGTGGACTTGTAAGTTTAACCACTGTGCCAACTTTTGCTAAAGGTGAAGCTGAAATCTCACCAATAAATTGCCGCAGTTTACCTCTGAAGGTAAGGATTGGGAGCATTCAAGAGCGCTTGGTCGACGGCAGTTCTCGCATGCCCATATAAGCAATGTGCAGATCGAAGAGACGCACGTCCAATCACTCATGACTGTGCTCGATCGAGCTGTCGGCGAGAATGGCTGGACGGGTTTGACGGATATACAGCCACTTTTCTTCAGACTGACGCTGGATTCTGCGTCAGAGTTCCTGTTTGGTGAAAGCGTCAATTGTCAGCTTCAGACAGAATCGTCATCCTTGAAAAAGGATGATGAGATTGAGCTGGCCAACGTCATTGAAGAGGTACAGGTTACCACTGCCAACGGCATTCGACTGGGCGATAAGTACTGGGTCGTATTCAACAAGAAGTTTTACGATCAAGTCAACATTATAAAGTCGTTTGTCAACCAGTTTGTTCAACAGGCATTGTCCTTTGATGAAAAGACTGAGGAGAATCCAGCCAGCTATCTCCACGCCATTGCCAAAGAGACGCGCGATCCGGTGAAGTTGAGGAGTGAAATCTCAACATTGCTGTTTGGAGGTCGCGACACAACGGCTTCAGCACTTTCTTGGTTTTTCTTCCTCGTGGCAAAGCATCCGAAGGTGTACCAGCGTCTGAGAACGGCTGTCCTAGACGAGTTTGGGTCGTATTCGAACCCAAAGAGCATGACATACGAGTCCATGAAGGCCTGTCGCTATCTACAGTGGTGCATCAATGAGACGCTGCGCCTTCACAGCATAGCTCCTGTTATAAGCCGAGCTGCATCCAAGGATACGACGTTACCGACTGGTGGAGGACCAGACGGAATGTCGCCGATATATCTGAAAAAGGGAGATCCTGTCAGCCTTGCAGTATGTATTGCTGCTCTTATTTTCTTCTCCTGAAGTAACTTCCGTACACTAACAATTCTGAACAACAGCTTGGAGCTATGCACCGCCGCAAAGACCTGTGGGGAGAAGACGCAGACGAATTCCGCCCGGAGCGATGGGAAGACAGAAAAGTGACGTGGAGTTACGCACCGTTTAGTGGTGGCCCCAGAATCTGCATCGGACAACAATTTGCGCTTACTGAAGTTGCGTATGTTGTGATTCGCATGGTTCAGCGGATTGATGCCATTGATGGCTCAGAGGTTGGCGACGAGGTGCAGAAGGTGGGCATCACCTCTGCGCCAGGCCACGGCGTCAAGGTCAAGCTTCACTTTGTAGAATAGTCAGCACGAGTGTATGATTGTTACTGTCTAGATTCGAATAAAGTACTATTTGTTTCAGAATAAAATGGTCCGTTATTGCTGTTTGTGTGAGTGTGACAAAGTTTAGAGTTGCAGATCTCGCGCGGTGTAGGCCACACAGCCGACGTATGACGTGCGACCCGCAGGTTGGACACAAGTAAGACACGAACCCGGGACATCCAAAAACTGGTTTTCTCGGCATCATCCACCAAGGCCTCCTTTCTTATCGCAGCCACAACCATCATGTGCTTCTCTTTTAAAGCACCGGTATCAATCGCACTCTTTGCTCTTCTGGCTTTGGCCCTTGGCAGCCTATTGCCCGAGACCGGCGATCACCTGCAGCTGACGTCGGTCGTGTCCGGGGATGACGGCAAAGCCAAGTTTCAGTGCTGGGAGATTTCTGCACCCTTTAAGGGGTATCCCACAGCCGGAGAATCAATAACAGGACTAGCCGAGGTGTCCAACGTTTCGTACGTCGTCGTGCCACCGCGGGCAGACGAGGGCATTCACAAGCCGCAGCATCCGATGTAAGTCGCCACACGACGCTGTATGTTCAATGCCAAACAAGAGGTTGACTTTTGTTTTACCAAGGTTCTTTGTGTTGCTCTCTGGACTTGCACACGTTACGTTTCCAGATACACAAGAAAATGACGTCGAGAATGAGCTATGGATTGTGCCGGGGGTGAATGGTCTCATTATCGCTGCGGATACTGTTGGTGACGGACACGTTACGCGATATCCAGCAGATATTCCGTCTGTTGCGCTTCAGATACCCTTTACTGACGGTAAGCCTCCGGAGCATCGTGTCGTCAGCGATGGAATCTGCGGGCCACAGACGGCGACACAGACTTCAAACTGGACAGTGGGGGAAGCGCAATTTCCTTTGGTTTGATATCGCATCTGCTCAAAACAGAAAAACATTTTTCACTTGTAAAAAATATCTTTACTTATAGCTCTCGTGAAAAGTACACAGTCCCTTCCAGGGGACTCGCGTTATAAGGCGCCGCCGACACGAATCCTTCCGACATGTAAAGCTTAATCGCGGCCGTCATTCTTGACAGCGTATCCAGAAATACTTCACTATACCCTTGATCTCTAGCTCTCTCAATCACTTCCTTTACCAGACTCCGTGCAACCTGCCTCCCTCTTGCCTCTGGATATACAAAGAGCCTTTTAATTTCTGCACACTTGCGTCCCTCGATTGCCTTTGGATGGCTTGCTGGCAGCTGCAACGGCCGTAGGGCGATACAGCCAAGGACATCGTCGCTCTCTGAATCAACTGCTAAAAGAAGTGCTCCTGTAGGAGGCGCATATTTCCCGGGAAGACCAGCCAGTTCGTCGTCGTAGTTTTGGTGGGTGAGATCTTCGTCGAGCCATTCTGTGTATGTATGGAAGCATTTGACAATGGCGGCGACGTCTTGTGGCGATGAGGCCTGCCGCACTGCGACGGAAGCAGTTGATGATTCTTTTGCCATGGCAATTGGGTTGCGTTCTGCGGTGCCCTCCTATGGCTAAAGCTTTGCTCGAGCTTTGCTCAAACGTGGTGTTTGATATATTGCTTGGTTCCGAGGCCGGAGCGCGCTCACCGGCCGTAATTAGGATGGAAGAGGTCGCTCAGGAAGCTTTTACTGTATATTGAGTTGCCCAAGGTATATGAAACCTTCGATTTGGGTCTTATGGGATGATGAGTAGATACAAATGAAAGTGCAATCGTGTTTTGTAAGTCGCGCCCTAATGTCGCTGTTGACTCAGATGTGGGCCGGATATACGTCGACGTTGGACATGAGAGCTATGTTTGTGACGGCTCTGGCAACCCAGGAGACAGTCGCCGAATGTATATAACTTAATGTAGAGTTTCTAAGCAAGGTTTCCTCTGCAACTTATATCCCCATTATAGCTGCATGTAAATAATTTTGCGTTGCGACGCCCATCAATATCCAGACTAGACGCCAACACGCTGCCTACCCTACGGCAGTTGACGAATCGGGCTAGCGTGGCGAGCTCACCCACCAATTACATCAGTGTCGGCTCCGACCAACTGCGACAGCTTGTTTCCGAGCTTCTGCATCAACGTCACACAGCTCACCAGCCGTACCTCGACGACGACTGCTGAAACATGTCCTGCATCAACTCTCCATGAGCGAGCGACAAACCGAAAACCACAAAAGTCTGATATTCTACTATACATTCTTTGCTGCGAATAGATAGCGTTGTCTTGCCACAATGGCCGACGGAGACGGAGAGTTTGACATTGGACAGCTGTCCCCATCGCAACAAGAGGCGTTGCAACAGTATATCCAAGTAACCAACCAAGAAGCCAAGGACGCGGTACCGCTTTTGGAAAGATCACAATGGAATCTACAGGTTTGTTTTTAGTGATTCCCAAATGGCGCAGACCAGCACAGACGGGCTGACGCTTTGCAGATTGCCATTGCCAAGTTCTTTGATGGCGAGGGCCCTGATCCTCTAGCCGAAGCTATGGCCGCCGATAATATCCCGCAAACGGCTCCACGACAAGAAAATCTCCAAGCAAGCCTTTTAGCATCCGAATTCTCGTCAAGAGCGCCGCGCAGAGATCGCACCGATGCCGCGCCACGAGTCGTGCCCAGCCAACAGACCACCCATCAGACGCCATGGCTCATTGGGCTATTGCTTGCGCCGCTCAACTGGGGATGGACCGCAGCGACGACCCTGCTACGTACAGTACTATACGCACTTTCGTTTCTCCCCGCGCCGATACGACCGAGTCTCTTTACAAACCGCATGGGCAATGCGCTCCTCGGTGGCAACGGGCGACGCATGCTGATGCCTCGGGATACAGCGGCAAGGTTCAAGCGAGAGTTTGAAGAGGAATATGGAGCGACTGACTTGCCCTTTTTCGAGGGGGGCATTGCGCAGGCGCACGATCTGGCTAAGAAGGAGCTTAAGTTTCTGCTCGTCATACTATTGTCGCCCGAGCATGATGACACGGCTTCGTTTGTAAGGGATACACTTTTGGCCCCTGACGTTGCCAACTTTATCAAGGATCCGTCCAATAATATTGTTCTTTGGGGAGGCAACGTGCTAGACTCAGAGGCATATCAGGTATCGCGCGAGTATACATGTACCAAGTACCCGTTTTCGGCGCTCGTGTGTCTGACGCCCAAGGAGGGCAGCACACGAATGGGCATAGTAAAGCGACTTGGAGGTACCATGCCGGCAGCCACATATCTGTCTGAACTACAGGGCGCTATTGAAAAGTACGGTGCAGACATGGAGGGTGCCAGAGCTGAGCGGAGTGCGCAGGAGGTGTCGAGAAGCCTGCGTAATCAGCAAGACTCTGCTTACGAGCGATCACTGGCCATTGATCGTGAACGTGCACGGGAAAAGCGTGAAGCGGCAGCGGCAGCGGCAGAAGCAGAGAAGAAGGCGCAGGAAGACGCCGCAGCGGCAGAAATACTGGCAGCGAAGCGGGAGCAATGGAAGCGATGGAGGGCGCAACGCATTCTGGAAGAGCCGCCAACAAGCAACAAAGAAGTTGTTCGACTGGCCCTCAAGATGCCGGAGGCCTCGGGAGGTGGCCGAATTGTGCGACGATTTCCGCAGGATGCGCCGGTGGAGGAGCTGTACGCGTTTGTGGAGTGCTACGACGTTTTGCAGGGTGACGACGCCGACGACGATGATGACGATGGTGGCACGGGCCCGAGAGAGCAGCCGGACGATTATCAGCACAAGTACCAGTTTAGAATAGCTTCGACACTGCCTCGTGTGGTGTATGAGGTTAGCACCACGGACACGTTGGGGGCTACAATTGGGAAGTCGGGCAATTTGATCGTGGAGGAAGTTGTGGATGGTGAAGAGGAGGAGTAGAGATAAGAAAAAAAATGTATCTAGACATGTTTTAAGATGTATGGTACCTACCGAGAGAATACATGCACATTGTATACGGCTATTCTTTTGAGGAGGGTGTTTGATGGTGTTGTTCTTGATCGGTAGAACTCTGCGTGATGATAGATGATGTATGACGCGGCATGCAAGTCATGCACACGTTCGGTACAACTTCTCTCGGCGTTTAGAGCTCAGGCAAGAAGTTCATGATATCTCAGTGGTAGCCAAGCGTGTGGTGACAGTCGATCCGAGATGGAGGGTGGTGATTGCGTCAAAGTTGAGGCTGTGCTGGAGCGGCGTGGCGGGTGTGGGGATTGAAGAGGGGGATGATGGGTTGGCAGGTGAATCACGGGGATAAAATGCGGTGTAAATGACAGAGTGTGTACTGTATGCGAGTTATTACTGATAGCTTTTGGGAGACGTAGGTTTATTATCGACGAATATATGTATGCAGATATGGGAATACATAGTAAGGGCGGCTGGTGTAAGGTCGTTGGATTCATCAGGCGAGGCTGCGCCGTTACTGGATTTGGCAACGCGTGAGGCGGCCAGCGGCGAGGGGAGCCACCGAGGCGAACCACTTGGGAAGACCCTGATGATCGCAATGATATTGGGCTAGAGTCTTGAAAAATAAAGGCAAAAAATAAAAAGAAGCCTGAAGATAAATCGAGGCTTATAGTATAAAGTGTAAATGTATTTTTGGAAACGTCCAATCACGCTCAACCGTATAAAAGGCTCTTACTAAGCCTTGGCTCAGCCTGGCCTCTACGTCGTCGTGCCACATGGACATGGAATCACATCTTCCCCCGAACCAACGCATCGTTCACCACGCTGTAAACACAAGCTGCTACTCGTACGTAACCTGATAGCACCAATTACTAGGCTGGCGAACAACCCACGGCCCCTCCAGGTGGAGGAACCGGAACTCCAGGACTCCCGAAAAAGAAGAGTGGCGTTTGGCCTTGTAATTACGGGGGGCTTACCAGAGCATCACCTGTATTCCTCTCGCCTTGCGCTTAGGTCTTCCCCCCCAAAACAAGGTACCGGGTACCTGGCCAAGCCAACATCCGCTTGAATGCCAACTCCGCAACGCCCACCACAGGCCAGGCTCCCACGCCCGCAGTGGAACCGGCCTGCCTTGCCTCTATCTCTCTCTCTCTCCCTCTGGGTCCCCATACAGCCCAGCTTCTGCCTGCCCACGCTGCCTACCGTCTCATCTCCGCGTGAGGCTTTTCGATTTTCTTTTTTATCCTTCTTCTTCGCTCATCTCGTCATTGCCATCCTCTTGTTGCGGTTCGCCCCTTTTGCATCTTTTACAGCATTCTTCTTGCCGGGCTTTGTCAGCGTTCTCCAACTCCCCTCCCCCTACTGCCCCAACCGATTCGCCGCCGCCGACACCCACCATAGCCTCGTCTTGCGCGGCCCTCCGATAACCCCATACGAGCCCTGGCATCACGACCCCTTTACGCTCCTGACGGCTACACGACAGCCGAGCCGACAATATGAAGTCCATGAAAGGCCTCTCGATGAACAAGATGCTCGGTGGCATCAAACGGAGGAGCACCAGTACGTGTAGACGCCCCGTTTACCCGTGTACCCCAACATGCAACCACGTATCCTTGGGCGGAAGAGTGCTGACGGTAACCAATCCAGACACGCCGCCTGCCGACCCCCAGCGATCTTTTAACCCTCCCGTTCCCCGTGAAGGCGAATCCCCCGAGACTACAGCCCAAAATAGCGTGGTATGTCAACAGGCAAAGACGCCGGTTCTCGCATTTGTTACCGACGCCGCGCCACGCGAGCTTTGGAATTGATCAGCCCATGCCGCTAACCCACGTGGCGTTTACAGCAAGCATTTTGCGAGTCTGGTACCAATATCAAGGTGAGTTCCGGGCAGCACTGTATTCGAATTTGCGTCAACGGCTAACACTCCCATTCCGTTTCGCAGGGCGATGAGGTCTTGTTCCTGCCTCCCATTGTCGAAGCCGCCGAATCGTCACCCGCCGCCGCCGCCGGATGCGCTCGCATGATTCGAAAATATCTCGGCAAGGACTACTATGCCAGGCCTTCCTGGCAGTACAATGCCATTATGCTCTTGCGCATCCTGACCGAGAACCCCGGCCCCATGTTTACCAGAAACTTTGACCAAAAGTTTGCGGATGGCTGCAAGGCCCTGCTCCGCGGCACCAAGGACCTCAACGTCAAGCAGATGCTCATGGAAACGCTCGATGATTTCGAACGCACAAAGTCATACGACGAGAATCTGTCCATCGTCCTGCAGATGTGGGCCAAGGAGAAGGGCAAGGTCATGAAAGCATACGGAGTAAGCTGATTCAAAGCTCTTGGGATCCCGAGCAATGCTAATGCTGTGCCAGAATCCATCGCATCAACCAAGACCATTTATTGGACCAAACTTCCCCCCTCCCCAACAGAACCCGCAACAAAACTACTTTTCAAGGCACCATAATAATACACGTCTCCCCGATCCCATCGAGCTCGCAAGCCGGCTAGAAGAGGCCAGGACATCGGCAAAGCTGCTCGAGCAGGTTGTCATGAATACACCCCCCGCTGAGACTCTTGACAATGAGCTGATTAAAGAGTTTGCGGACCGCTGCCTGAGCGCCTCACGGAGTATCCAAGGGTACATGGTTTCGAGCAACCCGGCTCCCGATAATGAGACCATGGAGAGCCTCATTGATACAAACGAACAGCTACAGACGGCACTTAACCAGCACCAACGCTCTGTCCTTAATGCCAGAAAACAGCTCGGCCTTGGAGAGCGCTCCGAGGCGACGACTCCTGCCGGTGACGGAGGCATTTCTGGGCCAGATCTTCTTTCGGATACCACAGAACCAAACGCCCATGCCGTTGGTAATGGAAAGGGCAGGCTTATCACGCCGCTCAATGCCCAGCCCTCGGGTTCAGCGTCGGCTTCGGGCTCCGGTACGGCTACGCCATCGAGAAAGGGCAAGGGTGCGCATACGGAGGATGAAGATCCGTTTGCCGACCCTTTCGCAGACCCTCAACCTGACGACGACAGACCGAACGGTGTTGCTTCCAGCTCCAGAGCCCCGGCAGTCAACGACGACCGCTTGCCCCACGAGCCCTTCCACCCCGGCTTTACACCCGCTTCAGGGTCCGGATCTGGCACCTTGTCGCCCAACGCGAACCAGAACCTCGCGCCCAGAATCTCGGATGACGACTTGTACGACACTACGCCGTCAAGGAGCAAGGACTTCTCTCAGAGAAACTAAATATTCAACAAGATGACGCAATTTCAAGTGATGAAGTATTTTGGCATGGCGAAGCCTCTTTTCTTTCGAGTCATATCTGCTTGCTTGTTTCACATCCCGAGTGTCCTGTTTTTTCCTTTCCCCTTGATACCACAATTCAAAAGTGTCTTTTCTTGTTGCCGGTTATGAATAAGTTGGCGCGAATAGAGCAGATGGATGGATATACAGTGTACGAGGATTCGTCTTTTTTGTTTACTTTCGCAGCCCGGAAATATGGGATACCAATGCTGCTAGCCGCATTTCGTAAATATTTATGAGCGTTTTTATTTTCAACATTCATCACCATGAATATTTTTTTACTGTCCCTTGTGTTTTTGTCCTTGCGGGTGTTTGTCATAACCGGCGCGCTTTACTGTGAGCGTCACCGTGTCTATAAAATATGGTCACATGCTAACGCTGCCACAGAACTCGGCATCCTAAATGAATCTAACGACGGCAGTTTTCGATATACATCAATCACCATTAGCATCATTCTTTGTCACGACACTACAATTGACATTGCGATCAAATATGTCTACTAAACACAGAGAGGTTGCAGAAAGTTTGAACTATATTGAAAATAGTATATTGATGAAACTCGACTGCTGGAAAAGGAGAAAAAAAAAAGACCCTAAACCCTAAAGCTGTAAAAAGCCCGACAACAAAGAGCAATACCCAACCAAATGACAAGCACGATACGCCGTTCACCATTCATTCATAATCATCCATTTAGATCCGAATCATCCAATACTCGCCTGGAGACGACATGCTTTCTCTGCCACTTTAGATGATGCCACCAAAGAGGCTCCCGAGGCCTCCTAGTATGCTGTCCCCGGAATCCTCTTTATCGTCTATTGACTCACCACCTGCATCACCGTCCGTGTAGGCGGGGTAATACGGGTAATCCCAACCATCGTTAGGGTTATCGGGGTAGTCGGGGTAGTCGTGCCCGTCGCTAGGGTAGTCGGGGTAATTGTACCCGTCGTTAGGGTAGTCAGGGTAGTCGGGGTAATGGTTACCATTGTTGGGAGGGGGAGTCTCGCCGTTCCCACCAGTGGGAGTGGGAGGGGGATTCTCGCCGTTCCCATCAGTGGGAGTGGGAGGGGGATTCTCGCCATTGTCACCGGTGGGAGGGGAATTCTCGCCGTTGTCACCGGTGGGCGGGGGAGTCTCGCCGTTCCCAGTGGAAGTGGGAGGGGGATTCTCGCCGTCGTCACCATCACTAGGAGGGGAATTATCGCTTCCCTCATCACCACTGCTGGGGGATTCATCACCCTCGTCACCGCTGGCAGGAGGCTGATCGTCGTCATTACCACCGACAGGAGGATGGTCATTGTCATCGTTACCACCGAGAGGGGGGTGATCGTGTTCGTCATCACCACCGTCATGGGAATGGCAATGGCAATCGCTACCATTGTGATCAAAAAACTCCTCGGGCACCTCAACAATGTAAGTGCCAGGCTTGTCTCCAGTGGGCGCAACTGTTTCGACAGTCTTTGGATGGTCCAGCGTGCCTGTGCCTCTGTATGGCCGAAGCGAGGTTATGTAGTTTCCGGTAGGCGCGGCAGTTACCACAGGCAAGCTGGTCATGCCAGCATCGCCACAGGGCATCACATATGTGACGGCGACCTCATAGCACTGGTCCTTTGGCGGTGCAGACGGACAGGCTTTTTCCACGGTGCCTGCTGCTGCCGTTGTGGTAAGCACAGCCAGAAAGAGAGACTTCATTTTCAAAAAAAAGGCGACAACGAGCTGCGATAGAAGAAACGGGTGACTGGGAAACAAATGAAGGATGCTCGCAAAGAGCTAAATGAGCGTAGAGAATGCACACACGACGTCGAACTTCAACGACCAACAATAGAAAAGAGTGATGAGTGTATTGTGTTGGGTCTCCGCTGATCACCGACCTGTCAACTCATCGTGGCAGGCCCATGTCGTTTTATAATGATATGCGCGTTGCGCGTGGTTGCGCCGTTTCTCAACCACTTGCGTCTTTCGTGCATAAGGCTCTCCTCGCTCCACGATTCTGCGTCGATACACTGTCGCACTAGCCATCATCGTCTATCGAATGAGAGTGGCTTCTTAGTGGCCATGTTTCACCGGTCCCGTGTGCCAGTTTCCTGTTTGGGAAAGCTTCCATTTCAGCCACACGCGGGAGTAAGATCTAGCACCTGTCAAAAAACGCACTATTGGCAAGGCGAATTCCGGTCATCCCGCGACGCGTAAGTTCTCGTTGAATATATTGGCTTGCTCTCTCTCTCTCTCTCTTTTAGAGTGTCTTGACGCGAACTAAACTTGACACTTGGTGTTTTAGCGTCGTGATCCTTCTCGTCGGTCTAGACGCCCTTGGCGATTCCAGGCGCGTTTCTGTCGCGACTGGGCGTTTGCTCGGTATGCCTTGCATGGTTATTAAATATCAGTTGGTAAAAGTTGGCGTATTAATAGCTAGCGAGGTGTATAGTTTATGAATGATGGGTTTGGGTGAAGTTGTTGGACTTTGTCCTTTTGTCTCTCTCTTTGTCTATGTATTGCTATGCCTGGTAGGACAGGGATTTGGCAGATGGTGAAGCGCGCGACCAGTGAAGCTCGCTGTTCGCAAACGCGTTGCTTTTTAAATACTGAGATATAATGGCAACGGTAGTGTACTGTTAGATAGAGAAGGATTTTAAAACGAATTGAGAAAAGTGTCACTTAGAGAGATGTCTGCGTCGGCGCAAACAAGAGCGTGTCACGCGTAGAAAGCGTCTCATACTTGCATTCCGGCGCGCTACCGTTGAGCTTGCGGTTAGTGGCGGCAGTGAAAATGTAAAGTGGCAGATATGTCAGGCTTACAGGCTACAGCACGAATATGCTGGTTGATTAGACTGAAGATTCTATTGATAATGTAGAAGCGGCTAGCTTCCGCCGAGAGAGTACCAGGAAAGAGAGAGTGTGTGGGCCGCGCCCTACACAGATATTAGCGAGATAGACACCTTTTCCTAATTATATACCAGGTGGTGGACTGGACTGGACTGGACTGGTATATTTTTGGCGGGTGATGTTTCAGATTCTGACGCGTCATGGTTTAGGAGCGTGGGTTGCACGGCAGGTTGCGAGGTATTTGGAAATCCGTGGATTGCAATGTGTAAGTAATAGTTTTGTTACCAATAATTGCGTGGCGTTTTCGGACGTACGTTATGAGACTTTTTTTTTTTTTGGCAGCTATGGAGCAGAGTTTGGAGTTTGTTGTATTGAGGTAAGCTGGTTTTGAGATGTCTTTATGGATTGATTTAGTTTGGTCGGTCTAGTTTTGCTCGACTGCTTTTGCATTACTAATAGCTTAGAGGTAGAATTGTACTTTATTAAATTTAAAATTGCATACATTGCAAGAATCGAGCACAGTTTATATCCTCGTCCCTATTTTAATTTCGAGATAAGCGATGAAATGCGTCCGTGAAAGTTGGCGCTGGGCGAGCTGATGTGTGTATTATTTCGCGAAGAGGTCAATGGAGGCATGGCCGCGGCCGCTGAATTTCTGCAAAACGGACCAGTTTTCTCTGGCAATGGCCTATGAGACAGGGGTAAATACCTTGATTCTATAGCCTGAAAGCTGAAATAGAGGATATTCTGGCTCCCTTTTCCTGACGAAATCGGATGCACTTTACAACAGGGGACAGTATTCTTCATCCGAAGGAGTTTCTCTGTCAAAGAGGGCTACTTCAGCCCAGCTTTGGACAGTTCAGGGCAGTGGCTTTTTTGCACGATGTTGCTGGGGTTAGAGATAACTTGAGGGTCGATGACATTTTCGTGTAAGAAAGAGTGTCTGGCGGAGCTGCCAACAAAACCATCACGATTCGAAATCACTCAAGGCACCGCGCTCTAGTTGCCGAGAAGTGTAAGCGCCAACAGGAGGACCCAGAGCGGTGCAGGGCAGGTGGCTGGTATTCATCCCGTGCAAGTGAAGTTCCTTCAAATCTGACTGCTTTATGTTGCAGAACAAGCGAAAGAGAAAGACATTGATCATGGTGAAGATAACACTGATGAAGACGACGAGGAATGGGCCGAAGAAGACCACCAAGTACAGGAAGACAAAAAACTAGCGACGACAAAGAGAAAGATCAAAACAGATATGAAGTCGAAAATGTAAACGACGCTTCATCTGCAAAACGCACCAACAAGAACAGGAGCCTTGCAGTCTCGGATGACAACTCCAGGCATCAGTCGAACAAGAAATGTTGAATGAAATGTCCTCAGAGTATAAGTCTTCTGAGTGGGACGACGTGGATGAAGACGAGAATACAACTCTCAGTCATTTGCGGTAAATTTGGTTTGACGACAACATTCACTCTCATTGCTATTTGAGGGGAAATGAAGCATCTTGCGCCGAAGGAAAGTAACACTTTTACACATTATATCTGGAAGAGGATATTAGCTTATGCATTTCTCAATTCGTATTGTTTATTTAGCCTTTTCAAGCTAGGTATTTGGCTAGTCAGAAGAAATTGCATATCACTTTTCACTTGCTCCATCAATCAGTTGCGTCGCCGATATAAGTGCGATTACAGTGCAACTGCACGCCGCCAACTTGTATGGAATTCTTTAAAAATACGCTTGATATTTCCATAGCGCCCACTGGCAATTTTACAAATATTTCCTCCACTAGTTACTTACAGTATTGAGTACAAATCGCTTGTTTTTATCCTTGGTTGAGGTCTTTCTTCTTGGCTGCGCAAACGCTTATACAAACAGCTCAACATCAACACCACAGACATTTATCTGACGGGGACAAAACAGTCACCAGTGACAACTAGACGACCCCCAGCAAAAAGGAATGTAATAAAATCAAACGTTTCAGCTAATGAAGTTGACTCAAAATCAACCGCCACAGAAACCAATACCACTTCATGTTTCAACCCTTGCCCATCACGGCGAGAGCCGCAGCACCATCGGGCAATACAACCACACCACCGTCAGCTTTCGTTTCTAAATAGATAATGACAGTTTCACTAACGAGTGCCAAAATATGACAGAGTTTCCACTCGGGCAGTTACAGCGTTGTATTTGTGGGGAGTGTCAGTATACTGTTCAGGTTCTGCAACGATGGCACAGCATGGACGAATCAAGTCGTGACAAAGAAAACAGCCGCGTCGAACGGCTTCCATTAAACCGCAGTTTTAGATCAATTTGACTTTAGTAGCTCAAAGACTTACAACACGTCTCGGAAAATGTGGGGTCGACAAGTTCTGAGTTTCGTAAAGACTCAACCCAACATCAAACACCATCAACGCAACTGAGCCAAACGACAACCCTCACCAACTAATACAGCGCATAAACCTGCTATAGTCTCGTTCCACAGCGCCTTACTTTAACACCTGGAGGCGGTAGCAGAGCTGGAAACCTCCCGCTAGAGCCGCTTTCAGCAAGGAGCGTCATTTACATTCCAGCGGCCATCATTCGACCCGCTAGAACCAATACACTCACGCCCCCTCTCCCTTTTCAGCGTTAGACTTTCTAGTCGTACGCACGCTCTCAGTCTTTGCCAAAGACAGAATTCTGACTCCACATGATCCGCCCCGACTGAATGGTTCTCCCGATGCATTACGGACAGAAGAGGCATGGCTCGCGCCCATTCTCAGCTCTTCTGTTGCACCACTAACTTCCTTTTGGTTCTTCCACACCTTCTTTAGCTTCACTTATCCAGCCAACCGGCTGCTTCGAAGTCGAGTACGTGGGCTCCGCCAATGCTCCCACTGTGAAAAAACTTTGTGGACTTTGCGCAACTCGACTCCCCTTACCGTGGAGCCGTCCGCTTGTCGCCCGCCGCCTTCGTGTTCTCCTCTGTAAGCCTGACCCATAACCACGAGGACGGCCCTTCCGTCGTCGTGCCGCTCCTGGAACCGTGGCCGTGTCCGCCCAGTGCGCTCAACAAATCCAGTCATTCTTGCTGAGCGGAGCTTTCTGGAGCCGAGGAGGCGTGTCTCCATACAGGAACTTGCCGCGCAAAAGCGCTGGTGAGAGGATGAGTAGACATCGGACCTGCTGACGTGCTTCCGTACTGGTCCACTACACGTATTTGTGATTTGTATTGCTAACAATGCAGCACATGATGTGTATTAAATGAAACCAAAGTCCAAAACGCCTTTCTCTGGCATGCACTTGTTTTTCGGCAGAGTGTCGTGATGTGTTAGGTGCTGGTGGTGCACTAGCTTGGCACGCAATGTCTCAGATGTAATGGAGGGACCACCGAATCTCGTACTCGCAACAGCAATAGCTTGACTATTCCTCTGCAGTGCAATCCGTCACCCTCAATATCAACCCTCTTGTTTTTACGCAACAGGTGAAGCGAGGGATACAGTGCGGCAAGGCGCCCCTGCGATTTACGCAGCCACAAGCCACTTTCAACGGGTTGTGTGACATGCATGTCATATGGACAAAGCCATGAGCAAGCCCATTGACGATTTGTCGTTTTTGCCACAGCAAACACTCGCAGTGGTTTTTGAGCTTGCGAGACGCATTGAAATCGCCGACATCCGCGGCGCCCGTTAGTGTCCTGCATGCTGCAAGGTACGCATCCCCACGGATCACTTGCAGAGCCTCATACAAGTAGCGGCGCACACGCCTTACACGGAGTAGTCACATGATGGTTTTTGGTTTCACTTTAACCATGGATGCAAAGAGGTGTTTGCTAAGCCTTTCCTTCTTTGCCACTTTGTCCCCGGAGCTCGCAACTAAGACAACGCTTCTGACAGACATGGCACCTTCTTTTCTGGTCGTAACAGTTTCGGCCGCTGCGTACACGCAGCAGAGGCCGTGTCTCAGCCCTGCGTCCAATCTCCCCATAGAATCGCGGCTATCGTGTAGCTGGTGCTCACGACCCTCAGACCATCAGGAGCAGCTCCTGTTAAGATCGGTAAAGCTACGACGTATGATATATACACATTAGCTTTCGTAGCCAAGTATTAAGAACACTGAAGTTGACGAGTTTCCAAGTATCCTACCTGATACAGTAGCCTGGTAACTCTTCGCTTGCAAAGTACACCCCTCTTCCCCACCAGCACGGAAGACTAGAATGGTTAGCCGCAAACCTTACCGCCTCCAACACTGTCGGTTTCTTCCCGACTGACTCTTGCACAATTCGCTCTTCTTCCATTTGCAGCTTCTCTCCCTTCTTTCGTGGGTCTTTCCGGTCAAGGACACCACGCGGCGCCCCTCTTCGTACTCTTTGCAACCCAGGTTGCTCAACCTTCTGCCACACCATCTTGGGCTGAGCCTACTCCCCCTCCGTCCTCAGGAAGCGGCCGCCACACATATTAGCAAAAAGTGGCGATTGTGGTTTCGCTCAGTGTCGCCGTACCTCCACGCTGGGACAATAGCCGAAGATGCCGTGTTTCAATGCAACGCTGTGTGTCTGGCTTAATATGTCAACTGCAGCATGAGCCACAGTATACAGTGCAAGATATCGATGAGTGATTGATAGTGCGCGATGTCTGTTTCTCTCCGCTAAGTGCTTTACAGAACATCTCCTGCTCAGGTCACTCTTGCAACGCTGAATTTCCGAAAACAACGGGCAGTGCTGCCCTCTATCCAACTGCTGTCCTAGATGTTGCATGTATAGACGTGCCGAAGGGTTACGACAGCCAAGAAGGAAAGGATCCGCCAACTGGTTCCAGCTAGTAGGACAGCCACTGGCTTCTGTCCGCCATTTCCTCAGACGCTCTTTGTTGCGGGGGTCCCGTCCGTCCCTGTAATCGTACTTCGGTGTCGTGTTGAAGCCACCCCCAGCCTACTCGCCCAGTGTGTGAGCACATTGACGAAGCCCTAACATCATGTTTCCGAGTCGCTCACCCGCATAATTGTCTCCTCTTGGTGCTTGATCGCTGCCTGCCACAGCCGCCTCCAAACCTGTACCCACCTCCTGACCAGAACAAAAACGACTCGCCAACGACAAATCTGATGGCTCAACTGACCCTGCTGAACTCCTCTTCTTTCGCTGACGACACACAGGCTAATCCCACTTCCTCTAGCCATTCATAAACCCACCTCAGCCTACCCACCTGCAATTGGCGTGACAGCCGCTGCAACACTGAAGACTGCTAGAAAGTTGATGCATAGTAAAGTGGCCGCCATTTTCAGTCTGTCCTGCGTCGTCTTGGCCTCCCCTTTCTCCCCATGGCACTAGAGGTGCCACAAGACAGGGACCCCTTTAGGCTCTTTGAAGTACCCGCCGTGCTGGGACCTGCCTACCCGTAGCGAGAGTTTTGACCTCTCATCTTTCGCTGCTCACCCCTGCTGCTAGCTGTGGCTCCCCTCCTTGCTTTCAATTGGCAGAATAGAAACAGTCCGTCTGTATCGTACCCTGACCGCTATCTGGTAGACGGAGCATTGGCTGCGATGAGGGCCCGAGGGCTTCTACTCGTACTCAAGTGCGGTGGCAGAGCTAGTCTCGACTACTGTGACCCTCACATTAGCCTACAAATGGTGTCGGATTACTTCTTCTGGCTGAAGTCGCCTGAGAAAAAGTAACCAAGCCATTGACTGTAAGGGCCAGCACGCTGCATAGGCAACCGGCCACGCTCCAGACTGCATAGGAGAAAGGGGCATCTCCTTCGCCTGGGCCCCGCAACGCCACATTTGAAATCTACAACAATGAATATCAGCAAACACTTTGGCATAACCATTATTGAACGATAGCACACTGCCCATCGTTGTCACAATGAAAGCGCGGCAATTGAGTTTTCATGTAGTGTAAATTCACGTCCAACGGTTGAACAGTGTCAGAGATAGTAAGAGGGATATAAAACAGAGAAAACCAAAACCAACCAACCAACCCAAATGTGCCGTGAGGCGTATCCTTCTTCCTAAAGAGCCAAAAGCTTAAATTTACAAAGTAGCAGCAGATGGAGTATCGCCGTACTGGATTTTTTTTTTTTTTGTGACAAAGATGAAGAAAAGAAAATAGAAAAGAGGAAACGACGAAATAAAAACAAAAACGAACCAATATAGCCCATAAAATCAGAGCAAACAATAAAATTAACAAATGCCGACCTTTTAGTTCGTTGCCAAACTGTGTTGCCGTCTAAACTTGCGTTTCTGTTCTTGTGTCGCGCGAGTCCCCGTAAGAAAAGGGGTGAAGCATGTCTTGCCAGGATAAGAAGCTCTCAAAGATCCTCATCCCAGCCAAATTGTTAAATCAATCGAAACCAGTCGATCTCTGTTCCCCAGCACCTCATGTGAGGTGAATTCTGACCAACTGCCCAGCAGTCTACTCGGTAAATTTCACCCGCTTACCATTCCGCATATGCAGCCCAAAATGCGACCACGCTGCTTCTATCTCCCAGATATGAAAGTAAATCGACAAATTTTCAAGTTTGCCGACTCAAATTTCATCGCGACGGCTCCTTTCGGTGCCCAGTATGTGGTGGTCGGTTCAAGCGGTCGATCATGGTCTTATCTATGTCGTTCTTATCCACAAGATTGCTGAGACTCATGACTGACGCAGGCGCCTGTTGAGACTGGCTTGCCGTTGAGGCCGATTGCTGAGCCGGGGTCGAGGTTCCGCTAGATCCAGTCTGGCCAGATGGTGATCGGGTTCCAGCCGGGCGAGCAGCAGGGGCTTGCGTAGCGGAACGAGGGCTGTGTCCGGATCCCCTATAAGGATAATTCATGCCGCCGGGGCTGCTTTTGCTCGAGAACTCCGCGGGAGATCTTCGGCGTGGCTCATCATCGGTAGCTCCGCGAGGCGGAGGTCGTCGCCATTCGTCGTCTCGTTCCATTGGGTCCCGCGACCGTTTTGTAGCAGATTGGCTACCATCTTCAGACCGGTGGTCGCCATAGGCAGCGTAAGGTTCAGTAGGAGATTGGCCTGGGGGAGCGTAGTAACCGGCATGCGGTGGCGGGGGACCGCCAGCATGTGGTGGCGGATAGTGGTGTCCACCTGCGACGGCACTCGGAGCGAGAGGTTGACCGTACTCGCCAAATAGCTGTGTTCCTGGCGGCACGCCACCAGGGACTGCAGAAACCGGGATGAATGCCGTGGAGCTAGAGGAGGACACAGGTTGAAATATACATTCCTGATTCATCCTGGCACAATTTTGACACTTGCCTCCTGGTGCACTCTGAAAGCCACTGCATCGAATCTGAGGAACGTTAGCGTGCGGATGTTCGGTTATTAGCGTTATGAAAGTCATACTTTTCGCTTCCTGCAATACCTGCAGGCTATCGACGTGCGCTGTCGCGGAGCAGCCTGTGCCATCTGTGGCGGAGCTCCCTGCGCATATTCAGGAGGGTAGGCTCCTGGGGGTGGTCCTCGGTAGTCTCGAGGGTACCCATTTGGTGGCGGCTGGCCGCGATAATAGTAAGCGTCTGGAGGATATTCGGGGTACTGTTGCGGGCGACGATCGTCGTAGTAGCCACCTCGCTGGTCTGGCGGCGGATACGGCGCAGCTCTGGGATCAGACTGCCCTGGAGGAGGAGGGAGATAGCCAGGAGGATGTCCCTGCTGGCCTCCGGGCGGCGGGTAGCCGTTTACTGCACCAGGCGATGCATATCGAGGATCTGGCGGATATCCACGGCCTGATGGAGGCGGAGGCGCACCATAACCACTGCCTCGAGGGTCATGGATAGAGGGCAAAGTGACAGAGGTAGCCATTGTTGTTCTGGGTGGCTCAGGTCTGTGACGGTACTCTTCGCCAGAAACACGGTGATAATGCTGCGATTGTGATTGACTGTCCTCGGCACGAATATGCTGAGGATACTCTCGACGATAGCGGTCGTCGGCCATGCTCTGTGTCTCGCGACCTGGAGGAACTCAGCGCTGAAGACCAGTCACTGACGATACACCGGCTACGTTGCGAGAATTGCTTGGATTTGTCGGCAGATTTGGAAGGCTAAAGACGAGATTGCATTTGTCTTTAGACGGCGTTGGAGCTTACCGGGGCCTTGTCTGGCAAGCCCGTAGAAGAAAAAGGTGATGTCGTTTCTTGTTTGCGACGGGAGTTGATTGAACGGAAGGTTGCGCTCTCGGTTGCCAAAAGGGTCAAAGTTCGCAAACGAAGCGCAAATCACGGCGACTATGAATGCGATTCGAAAAATAAGAGCTGTAGACACGCAGCTCGTGGGCTGGAAACGGCAGAGCTCGCAGTGCGACGAGGGACGATACTTTGCCGCAAGCAAAAGAAGGTGTCTGTTGTAAGAGGCAGAGGCGCAAAAGCGGTTGATGGTGGTGGCAGAAGTGATGGTAGTGGGTGGTGGGGAGGGGGCGTGCGGGCAAGGGACAGAGGCGGTACGTATATACCTAGTGGGAGAGGGCAGAGACCATCAGGGCGGGAATGCTGCAAGAGCGGGCGGGTGGTCCGGTGTCGTGCCGTTCCCAGTGCAGGCGAGGCTAAGGCAGGGCCGGAAGCTAGCTGGTCCTCAAGTGGGCGCCCGGCTGTTCAGTGCTAAAAAGAAAAAAACGGGCCGCGACGAGTGAGTGGGCGACTTCTGCGTGATGACTTTCTTTGCAAATGGTGTTGTAGAGTCGCTGTGACACTACGAAGCCAGGGAAGGAGTGAGACTTCAACTTTGCCGTGTAGTGCCGCTATATATCCTAAGAGTACGTTAGAGAGGGTTGCTGAGAGAGTGAGGCTGTGATTCATTGTCGAATAATGTTCCGAAATGCACCCCCCTCTTGGTAAGGTGAATGAAATGTGGCAGGTCTTTTGTTCCACAGCAGGTGCCGCGAGGCAAGCCCTGGCTTCTGAAGAGCCGAAAAAAGCGTGATGCCAGCCGCAGGCCATGCAAAAGACTCATCTGCAAAATGCAGTATGACGCCGTCACAGCTACGCGAGCAGTGGGCTTTCGGGCATCATGAATAACCGACAGGCATCACCATAAGAGCCGAAGGGGGGTGTTTATCCGAGGAAATATTCAGATAACAAAGGGGTGGCTATTTCTGGACTTGCAAAAGCGAACGGGTAGAGACATACCATGCAAAAGCACACCGACGAGGCGGGCAGAATGTGGAAAACCAGAAGGGCTGTCGCGCTGATGACGCAAACCAGTACAGTAGAATGAATTCCTGACTCGATCTAGGCAAAACTGACAGCGCCGACACGGAGATGCCCGTGTTCAGTAGTCGTACCGCGACAGGAGAGTTGCGGGAACGTTTGAGTTGGGAGCCTCAATAAGGTTTGGCGACGGAAGCGGTATGACGGTAGTGCCCCACGGCGACAATGTGGCTGTCTGTCTGATAGCACTGGCGATTCTTTTGGATTGGTTCCCTGATCCTAAGTAAAGGAAATAATTGCAATGCTTGTGTCCTGCGGTAAGACCAGAGCCGCGCGACGAACCAACTGCGAGTTGGGACGGGGGAGTTTGGTGGACAGGAGAAAGTGAGGTCGCAGGTGATGAACAAGAAAGCAAGCCCAAACTATTAAGCCGTGGGCTGAGGGCAGGCGTACAGTGTGAGAGATTGGCACCCGTGCCGAGCCCGAACAGGGGCCTGATTGAGTCCTTCTTCTGGCGACGCTGTGGTAGGACGATGCGGGGGTTGCTCTGGCTCGCATCAAGCAAGCAAAAATGGGAATTGACTGTGACGACAGCAGCCTTCACTGTGTCTCTGCGGTTCTGTGGTACATTTCTCTTTTCTCGGGCGGGCGTGGAACGACGTCTGTCACACACAGAGGACACGCAGAGGCACCACACGCACCACCAACCGAACACACGGACTGCAAGGTGAGCGTTGAAAAGGGGGCGTGCGTGACTCTGGGGGCGTGCCATGACACCAGTCAGGAGGCGACGCTAGAGGCGCTGGGGTCCCGCGCGGCGCCCGTTCCCGGAGCGGCCTGCAGGTCGCAGAACCGGCCGCAGCATGCACAAGCTGTGTGCTCTGGCCCACCACCATAATCCCGGTCTAGCGCTCGTAGGGAGTGACTTTCCAGCATACGAGTAGAAATGCCCTTTGTGGAAGACCAGTTGATGATGCAGGCAAGTCGCCATTCTGCCGTGAATTGATACTCCGAGGCTTTATTTTGGTCGCTCAAGTCCATTGCGAAGCTGCACGAGTAGTCATGCAGCTCAGCTTCAATGTCAGCTGAATAAAGCTTCTTTTGTAGGCGCTTCCGTCCATATAGTCGTGACGATACAAAGTGACGCACAACACGCTGCCGTATCAGTAAGTGCGGTGGCCAGCACAGGCGTGCGTCCTCCACCAACAGGTCATTGTCAGGTCCATTGGGCACAAGAAGTTTCGACGTCTGCCATCTATCCCAGGGTGCTTGTATCCTGACCTAGCGCAATCATTGGCCGCCATCGCAAGCCCTGGTCCCAATGGGCCGCGCCGCCGCGAACAGGGGAGCCTGTTAATAATGCCAGTCCTAGTCCCGCCTGCGGTTCGCTCCGCTTCTTCCCGCCCTAGCGACACCAATTGCGGCGACGGCTCGAGCCGTTCTGGCAGTCTAATTTGATGCAGCTTCTCACCAAAACTTGCCATAGCTCATGAAGACAGGCAAAGAGACCAGACCGAAAACCTATCACACAGGCCAGAAACTCGGTGTGCTAGACTCTTGTCCCTCCAAGAGATAGGTCTGCTCTGCATATTCTTGATTTGTGCAAGTCTCCATGTTTGTAAGGACTTGTGTATCATGATGCGGCCAATCTTGGCGTCAAATTCGAGGCAATACTACCAATCGTTCTCAGCGCAACGAGACACTCTGGGACTTGGTCTTCTTTCCCGACACGTAGAGTAGATGACGTATGCTAGTTGATGATATTATGGTAGAATTTGCATCGTCGCTACCGCAACCTGCCCCGTCAGCTAAATGTTGTACACTGCAGCACGTTTAGCTGTTGCTTTCTCGTCCAGGCGACATATCATTGACGCTTGTTTCGCGTCTTTCAAAGTAGGGACGTGCATCAACCAGCAGCTTGTGCCATTAGTGTCTCGACACAAAACTCTAGCTAGGCTGAAGGCAGAACTCTGGGCGGCGGCAACCGGGGCCGACGAGGAGCCCTAAAATCCGCTGCAAGGTACTCAGCAAGCGCAGTGCTTGTCGTCGCACGAGGGGAGAAGTCGTTCTAAGAGGATCGGAGTGCTTCCGCCCAATGACACTTCGAAACCGATAGGGTTCCCACAGCCACGTAGAGAGTGAGACGCGGCTCGGACCAACGGTCCATGCAGCGCCAATTCTTGTTGTTGGGCGATCGAGGCGCCGTCAACGCCTGGCGTGGTCGATGAACCAACGCTGCTTAACCACAATACAATTGCAAACAAGCTTTTGGAGCAGAGTCGAGATTTGAGGCTTGGTCCAAGGCTCCGTTCGCTGTTTAGTGGTAAATTGAGTGGCTCTGAGTGACTGCCAGCTGCTACCAGCTGCTGACAGCTGACAGGCGCCTTGCTGGGCTGGGACCGTCCACATCCTCGTGCGCCTACTAATCCAAGATTTGACGGATGGAGCCTACTCCCAGCTTCGTGACCGCAATCTGTCTACTACAAAGATAGCCTTCACAAGATTCTACAAGTGGTTCATCTCTTGCGCAAGCAGAATCCTTTATGCTTTTGTACTTATTTATTTATTTATTTTTGCTCCCATCAAGGACTACGAAGTATGGCTTGGCCTTCATCCATATCTGATTGGGAAGCTATTACACCATAAGCAAACGAACTTCGCCGATGCTTTGGCTTCAACAAAGGCGACGCGTATTGTTAAAGCTGGTATTTGCCGAGTACGAAAATATTACACAATGCGGCGAAAAGCCGCGCCATGGTGTATCGATTTTAGCATCCGCACATGCGCGAAAGTATGTTGATGCCCAAAATCTGTCAAGTCATGTACAACCTACATCATAAGCATTTGCTTGTCTAGGTCCGCTTGCTCTGATAAGCTGACTTCCTTCAATAGCATCTTGAGAGCGTACAACCCGGGCAACTGGTGTCTGCTCGACTCCTGTCCTAATACGAAAGTTCGCATAATACGAAGACGAAGACACGCTCGCAGAGAGCTGACGAGGGTCCAGAGCATCATTATTTTCCTGCAGAGGGTGTGTCGCTATCTACAATGAACGCAAGCACAGCTGACGCCAGTAAAACCCACCCACGATTACGATCAGGCAACCTTTCAGAGTAGCAGGAAAGGTCGACAGGCAAGCTCAGCTCCAATGGTGGTGGGCCGCCTTAACCCACTGTGAAGTTTTAGCCATCCTCGCAAAACGACTGGGCGCCACTGTGGTGGCACCCGGATCGCAATGGATACAGTGTGGAGTACCGAATTGCGTAGCGCCTCCCGAAGGACTGGAAACGCACCGAATAGTAGGTTGCTTCAGCGGGCCAAGTGATGGATGGCTGCCCAATTGCAACACAAAACAGGGGGCCAGATTGCCATGTGGTGTTGCCCTCCGTCGCGTTTCCAGTGGGGAAGTTTCGCCGCCCATTGCAGAAACACAGCCGAGGTGGACGCCTGCCCCTGGGGCCGCGGACGGCATGATGCGATGAAGTCCCATGACAGACGTGAACGATGAACGTTTGACAATTGCCCGTGTCACCGCCATGCAAGGCTTAAAGACGTGAGCCAGGACGTCAATTCGGACAGGAACGAGAAAAGAGGGCTTGTTGGGTCCATGTCGTCAGCATTGGCTACAGGGGCAGGTGTGTAACAACGGTTTTTATTTGCTTGCACGACCAACGCTTGGGAACTAAACAGAGCGCTGGGCAGCCATGCCGTGGCAATTGGGCGGCAATCGCACAACAACGGCAGCGTTGCCCTTGCTCCTGGCATTTTGCATAGCGGGCCAAGTTGATAAACAGCTTTTACAAAAATGCTGCATTCAGTACATATACCTCTACGACAAGCACTGCGCAAATTTTACCATGATGAAATTGCGCTGCTAATAAAGCGCACCTCACTTATCTCTTTGACAATCGCGTGTGAAACGCCAGTAGGCTCTGCTCCGGCCCACAGCCATACCGTTGTCTTTAGATAACGAGAAACATTAGACCCCCGGTACTGTTCCAGTTGGATATCAAGTATTCCCTGCCGACTCTAAAAATGAAGGGCAGAGATGCGACGAGGAATTAGGCGGTGACGGGACGATGCAGAGAGACCACATATTGGCTGGTGCATCCGACATGGCGTCTTTCTGACCCTGGGCGACACCTTTAATTGCGCCTTATTTCGGGCACCATCTCAACCAAATTCTAGTTTAATATCGGCACACCGACAGAAGCGGAATGTCGTTTTCTTTTTTGGGAAGGGCAAGGGGTCTGGCACAGTAATGAATCATATCAATTGCTCATAGGGTGCGGTTGAATTTGCCGTCGTGGCAAAGGGACCACGTCAAATTGCTCTGCAGATGCAGGTCGCGTACAGCGCACTGGTGGTGCAACAAAAGGCGCCGTGAAACGATGCTTTGGCGTCACACCGCAGGTAGACCGTCGTACGGCACGGAGAATTTTTTACAGTGACTTCGGCCAAAGCAACTGAGACAGTTGGCATGTTTCACGAGACCAGCACCGGGTGGCATCTCCGCGGCATAGAAGCGTATCCGAGGCTCAGGCATGAAGCAGAAAGGGACACCACGACAGCACTTATGGCGCTGTAGCTCAGCCCCGCGAGGCAATATCGGAAAGTAGGGCAGCACCAGCGCAGCAGTGATTAATTACTGAGGACGTATCCCCAACAGGGAAAGCCCGGCATACTGCGGTGAGTCCTCGTATCTACTCGGTAATGAAAATTGGCGGTGCGCTCACTGACCGCCAGGTTCCAGCGTTACCCGTCATTGGCTGCCGCTGCACAACACCTTGTGGATGAAATGGCCCGTTCCGCACAGGTCATTCACGTCCGCTATCGTTCACGTGATAGATGTCTCATGCGGCCGGGGTCAAGCGCCGGGTAACCTGCATGAGACCCAGCGCTACAGCCCCATATTTCCCGGTCTATTGTCACCCCAAGACAGCCCTCCATGTGTCTGGAATCAAGTCAATTGGCCATGAAATAGCCAGCCTGCGCATCCGTTTGGTCCATCATCCATCATCCCTGAACGTGCAGTGACTTGCGGTGTCTTTGACGGTACTTGCAGGCTGGGATTGCCTCACCCGCCGAGGACGATGATCAGGAGGAGATTGCAGGAGTGAGTAAAGGAATCTCGACGAACTAACCCCATTGCTTGGTAGTGCGATGCGGCCCAACTCTTTGGCTGCAAGTCATCGTCATACTCCGCCGTTGCGCCCGATAGCCGCTGTTTCACAGTGCGGGAAGCAACAACATTCAAGAAAGTTAATGCTATATTCAGCGATGCGGATGCGAATCACTCCATGCGTTGCATAGGCCTTGACACTGGCACCTCGCCTCTACCAGAACCTCGCTATCTCAAGTGGCAGGCCAGACCTAGAACTAGAAGAGACTTTCCTTCTCAGTGTGTTGTCCAATCACTTTGCAAAATCAAAATATCGCGGCATCTTGGAGTCCGAGAGTCCGACTTTGAGCAGTCACCACAACATGAGGCCGTGCCAGAAGAAGTAATACACCTCACCCTCTATCAAGACTGTTAGAGTGCGGCTCCTCAATGAATTTTACCATTTACACAGCAGGGCATCCGAATGTGGCGCTGCAGCTGCAACCTTTCGGCAGTTACATTGCGGGCTATCAGACTGGATGGCATTGTGGCGCCCCCGGAGAAGGGCCCAAATGTCACCCAAATGTCATAACACTATTGCGTCGGATGCGCAGCAGATTTGATACGTCCTAAATTCTGTACTGTACCCAGTCTTGCAATTTATCTAAAGATGCATCCCTTGACCTTGCAAGGATTCCCCTGGCCCCTTCTGGTACCCAATAAGGCAAAGCAATTAGACCTCGTCAGACTTTCCTCAATACAGCTTCCAACATGTAAACATGGCTCTGAGAGAAACTTCCGACCAGCTAGATACTACGTGAAAATCGTCGCCTTGATCTGAATTCAAAAAGCTGCTCTCGTATGCAAAGCAACACGAAAAGACACGCAATACATGCTGACGAATCGCCGCGCCCATTTCTTAGCAAGGATCAGGGCGAGGAGAGAGAATGCCCAGGCTGAGACATCCAGAATCGAGGCGAAAACAAAGTAATTATCAGTCTTCCACCCGGGCAGCAACGTTCTCATCAGCCCGCCGGTGACGCATATGCCCGTATTGCGCAGCATCGTGAGAAACAGCAGTGTGGTGTGGAAGTCGGATTGGCGCAGCCCCCACAACACCACTCGGCTCAAAGAGGCGCTCTGATGTGACGAAATTGCAAGACGGTAGGTACGTATACCTAACCCAAAGATGAGAGGTGTACAGCAATGTCTTAACCCTCACAAAACCTTGGCTGGAGAAATGAGAATGATGCAGCCTCAAGTACCTGGGGCGTCAACGCCGAGCTTGGAAGAAACTTGGCCTACTTGGCTTATTATTACTGCAAATGCAATGTCAGACCCCGCAATTGCGTGGCAGTACCGCCAATAGCGCGACATGGGCAACCCTACTTGTAACAAACCAGGCACTAACAGTATCTAGATGTATTTTCTCTCTAGGTGCCCAACGATGCTTTCGTCCTGTGGTGGGCCACAACAATTGATAAACTAGTTATGGCTACTTTCGCGCAGAAAAACCAGCGCTCCAGCACTATGGGAAAGGGCAGGCAATGATAACTAGGGGATGAGACGATACTCGCATGCTACATGCGCGGACGGAGCTCATGGGCCCAGAACCAACCAGGTGGACAGAGCTTTGCGGTGAGCCGTGCAACTTGGGGTCATTCAGCAGGAACAAGAACTCACAGTTAGCCAATGTGCGGCGCACACAGTGCTGCTCTTACGGCCATTGACTGGATGCCACCATCAAGCCATTGTGGCCTCGGTGGCACACCTGGGCCAACGCTAACGCCCAGCCGACGGCGGAACGGTGCGCTCGTGCAGCTGCATGATCACCCGTGATCGGCTGGCTGAGGACGGTTGGAGGAGGCGGTGGTATTGGCAGTGGATGACTGTTCACAAAGTGATAATGGGGGACCATACTATTATAGCCCGCGCCTGGTGCAGGGGGGAATCCTTGCATCCCACCAACGGCGCTAGCCACCAGGTGGTGGTGTAGCGTAAGCGTGGAGATCGTTGGGTGGTCATCCGCTGTTTGGTTACGAGGTGCTCGTAACGCGCTTCGCCGTGAGGGACCAAACCATGTACGAACGTACTGTTCTCGTTGACTACAGACTACAGATGCACTCGTACGAGGCCCTCGTCTCATGCGACCAAGTAAACGCGGCCACGTTTCCCCACTAACAAAGCCGCTCCGCCAGGCTGCGGATACTATTCGCGGGCCGTTTCCCTCTTGCATGACTAGGTCTTTTTTTTTGCAGACTGGGGCCAGGGCAGGGTAGGGGACGTTGAATATGCAGGCAATCTACGAGTACAGTGTGTGGTCCATCCTCCGCAGCACAGCGCCGTGATGGGCGCTCAATATATGTAGGCTTGCTGCATCGGCGGCCGAGGAAAGGGATGGCTGGTGTCAAGGGTTACGGAATGGTCAAGTAACCCCTCGCATGAAATTCACCTGAGAAGGGTGCATGGTCAGGGTCCAAGGTGCATGCATGGTCAGTTTGGATGGGTGGCAGGAAGCCAAAGCAGGCGACAACCAGAGAGGTTGTCTGCCCGTTGTTTCTTTGTCACGGACCATGTCTTGCGGGAAATGGTGGGTGCCGTCACAGTGCTGGTTCCTGAGCGGATGCTGTGTTGTGTGCCTTGTCCCAGGTGGCTGCCCAATATGAGTTTGTTGTGGTTTGGGCTTCGTGAACAATGGGCCGCCACATGAGAGACTTTCTTTGTTGTGCTTGTCCCGACAGAGCGGCACGCGGGCGGCGGCTGTGATTTCCAGTGTCACAATGGCGTCCAAGCGGTCGAGCATGTTGAGCCTCGGCGACTTGCCGAACCACAGTCTGCTTTGCTCGAAACAGGTTGGGAAACCGACGCTCGAGATGCTCTTGCAGGACTGCAAGCCAATACAGGGCCTGGAAGTAATACTTGCAGGCATGTCTCTCACTTGTATGCTTCTAAGACAAAGGCACCTAGCCAAATGGCGTGCCAGAGTTGGCCATGGTAGTTCTCGTAAGGAGAGAGGGGCAAAGGCACAGCAAACTGAACTTGCCACGTCTTCCTGGTCAATAATGGCCCGAGCCATCCACCAAACTGGGTATTAGACACAGTATTGCGCGGTGTACGCCGCGTCATCGCCAAGCTGAGCAATAGCGGTGTATGAAGTAGAAAGAAAGTATGAGTCAACATACAAAATCTCCGGGAAAAGAGAGATAGAGAAGTCGTCATGGGAAGGCGTGTTGGCAGTTCCCATTTTTAATGGCCTTATTTGAGCGATTTGGTAAGAAGCTAATCGCGGACAGTTCATCCAGGTGCTTCCCGCCGGGCCGGAGAAAGTCTCCGAGAAAGTCTCCAGTGAGGGGTTCTTAAGCGCGCGGAGCACGACGTCAGGCATGGAGCTAACATTCGGGGCAGAGCAGTTTCAACGAGATTCATTTTTGGTATGCTTTCCATTGCTATTAAGCAGAAATATCGACTGAAACCAATTTATTCTAAATTATTCAATTATTTCTTTGGCATATGAACTGGTTGAGAGCACTTAGTGTGTTTCCCGTCTTTAGCAACATCACGTCACCACCGGCTACCGTTGCCAACATGTCTGATACTACAGCAATCAACCAAGAGTTTTTCAAGTATGTCATCTCTCAACTGGTCCAACATGTGCATTTCCGGCTTCTTGTTCCACTTTGATGTGCATATGCATGCATGCGCAGGCAAATGAAAAGAGTAAACCCTCGGCTGACGTCATTTACTTCCCTAGCAAAATCGCCTCGGAATATGACGAGCGGTATGCAAAGACTATTGGTCCCTTGGAGGACGAATTGAAGGCCAATATGGACCTGATTGGCACCCAGAAGAATGGTCGCCTGCTGGACTATGCTTGCGGAACTGGGCTGCTTTCCCGGGTATGCACCTCTGGCCCCCAAAACTATGCTCTTCGCCCATGCTAACCAACCACAATTGCAAACAGGCATTTCAAGACTACGTCGACCAGTGTGTGGGTGTAGACATTTCCGAAAGCATGGTAGAAGCATTCAATGCGAAAGCAAAGAGCCAGGTAAGAGACAAGACACACCCCCTCTTCCCCCATGTCCCCCAGTCTTACCGCCCTAACTAACCTTAACTCACCTTGTCGTTGCAGAACATCCCTCCGGAAAAGCGCTTCGCGCATGTAGGCAACCTCCTGTCCGTCACCGCCTCGGCCAATCTCACCAGCCCGGAATTCTACAACTTCACCGTCGCGGGCGTCGGCGCAGGCTTCCACCACTTTGACGACCCAACCCTTGCCGCGACACGCATCGCCGAGCGCCTCGTTCCCGGCGGCTCATTCTTCATCCTGGATTTTGTCCCGCATGATGCTGAGCCGGGCCATGACGCCAAACATGGAGTCAGGCACCACGGTTTCTCGGAGGAGACGATGCGCGCCGTGTTTGAGGGTGCGGGTGTCGGCGAAGACTTTGTGTACAAGGAGATGAAGAATGAGGTTACGTTTGAGAATGCGCATGGGGAGGGTAAGCATATGCATCGCAGGTTTTTCTTGGCTAGGGGCACGAAGAGGTCTTAGATGAGAGGTTATGGAAGGGTGAGCTGGTCAAGGGTTGTGTATTGTGTATAATCTACTCTGCATCTTGATAACTTGGCCGTGCTAGATCGGGTACTATTTGTGACGATCCGTAACAGAAAGATACCATCGCTGTCTATTATCCATGTACATGCCGGACAAAATTTGTCATGAATAGCATTACTCGTTTACGAAAAAGGCGCCACCAAGCAAAATAGCTGGCTCATCTATATTCTTGTGTTCGTAGCTGCAGTTTTCACACGGCTGTTAGCAAAAAGCTGATCTTTGCCTGATTTACACAGGTTACCATAAAAGGAGTTTTCCGATATGATTCATCAGAAAGCCCCCCTACAACAGAAAAAGGACAGGCCAAAGAAAAAAGAGATGATCTAGTCGTACCTCAATGTACCAACGCCACCAGCCTCGAGCAAAAAAGCCGGCCCGTTGTCCAAGGCTCTACCGCCCCATCGCAGAGCCAAAGCTCGCAAGATGTGGCCGTGTGCGACAATGAGCACGTCACCCGTGGCATTGGGATCTTGGCTCGAGTTTTCCAGTACCGGGCGGTGGTATTTTTCACGAATGGTGTGAATCAGCTTGTCGAGTCTCTGAGTAATGTCATCCGGGCTCCTGTGTAGCCATAGATGAAAGGATGTGGTTAGCTTTTTTTTTTTTTTTGTTCTTTCCTTTTTGTGTCATTCTCATGGCACTTAACGGTGGTACTAAATTCTGCGGGCCGATCCCTTGTCTCATTTGTGTCCTTTTTTGGCCCTGTCTGCGTTGCCTTAGTCTGTTTTAGTGCGAGTACATGTGTCTGTACAAGCCTCTGGAACAGGTTGTGACATTTCATGGGAATACCCCGGTCATCCTGTCGTGTACCCCAGTCTCACTTGAGCCGGGTTCACGTTTCACGACAGGGCGGCACACAGTACAAAAAAACAAGGTGAAAACGCGGCAGCCGGCAAATATGAAATTCATGCAAAAAGGACAGAAAAAGCTTGTACAAGGGTGATCAAGGTGGGTGAGCGGGAAAGGAACTTACTCTCCGCCGGGACAGCCATCTTTCCAAATGTCCCATTTCCCGCCATACCCCTGCTCGGCGCGGAGCTTTCGAATGTCAGGACTAGTGACACCCTCGTAATCACCGTAGTCCCACTCTCGAACATCTTCGGTGACCTCAATCGAGGCGTCGCAGTGCAGACCCTCGCATGCGCCAATGCCGTGTGGCTTCCAGGGAAGAGCACTATCCGGGAGGCCGAGATTCAACAGCTCAAAGGTCCGCTGGGCTCGCTTGCGGGGTGAGACGTAACTGTAAGGCGCCAGAAACGGATTAGTTTCGCTTTGTTCATAGACTCTTGTACAGCTGTACAGTTTGTTGCCAGAAAATAAAAAAGGACAAGAAAGTGACAGAAACGATTGGTACTGCAGAATGTCTTAGACTGTTTCTGAGACCAGGGTAGTTTTCAGCATCAAGATGGCCCGGGCACTCCCGCGATCCTTGCCGTCCCAGGTGAGGGCAAGGGAAACACAGAAAATCTGGGGGACAACTTCCCGCCAACAGCAGAGCAGTGTTGCATGGTTGTCCAAATCGAAAAGAGTGTGGCCATTCATGGGAGGGTCTCGGGTAGTGCAACGCCTGTCGATTGTGGCATGCAACTCGTCGAATTGGGAGTCTTTTTTTTCTATCCCTTTTCCCTTCCTCTTACTCTCTCTATCTCTACATAGACAAAGAGAAAAGAGAAAAGGGAAATGTCAGGAATGGTTGATGCAGTCTCCCACATCGGCGAATTTTCCATGGTAACACAACCGAAACGCCTGATTTTGTTGCACGGGCGCCGGCGCGGGATAAGAAAAGCCGCGACGGCTGTGTTCCCACCCAGATAAAGCACTTCTTTCAGACACCCCTGTCCTTGTCCTTGTCTGTGAGCACCTTGAGAATGAGCTGCCATTGCGGTTTGGTTACACACCGGGTCATTTCCAAGGCAGCCACGGCATGCAGCCGCAACGTGCAGCGGGAAAGATGCACTTGCGCCCGGGTTGAGATGTGACGATGCGCGAGGATTTAACACTAGAGGATATTGCATCTCTCTTGGACCCCGTTGCCAGCAAATAGACGGGGAAGGCAGGGTGTGCAAACAAAACAAAAAGCAAAAGAATGGCAAAGACGAGGTCATCTGAGAGGTTGCTGTGTTGCACAGCGCTTGCAGATGCATTCGCGTGACAACTTACATATGAGCCAGCTTCTGGGGCACAATGAGGCGATCCGGTCCAACCATGGCTAGGCCGGTTGCATGGACACGTTTCTCGCCATTGGCCGTCAAGGGAATGTCGGTGTTGCCAGTGTGCTTGCCGCTGAGGGACCATTCTGTCTCGCCGTGGCGTACAATGAAGACTCTTGGAGTCGGCATGGCGAGAGGCTTTGTTTCTCGAAAGAGGCGGGATGTGAGGATAGTGTCTCGCCGCGCGCCTTGGTATTTTCTTGCTTTCGGGTAGATGCAGGGTCTCTTTCAGCTGATGCGTTGGCGCAGTGGAGGTGTCTTCATCAAATGCGCGGTGCAGCCTTTGGTAATGATTAGTCGCTACCTTGTCTTGTCTTGTCTTGTCTTGTATTGAAGTATCACCGCACTGTGTCAAGAGTAAGACGGCGATGATAACGAAAGAAGGAAAGACGTACAAGTTGGGGGTTAGATGGGTGATGTGAGGTTGGAAGTGGAGAGCTTTACAGCTCCATCACGTCACTAAAGTGGCATCTCGGTGGGTTGCCGGATGGGGCTGTCAGATCGAGTTGTAGATGAATGACACTATATTCGTGTAAGTGATTCGGCGGGCTTTCAGGTACAGGTTAAGCTGGTTGGAGGGCCTATTGGAAGGCACTTTATTTGTTTTTAGGGCCTCATTTTACCAGTTTGAATGCATATATTTTCTGCGTGCAAAGCCGAAACCTTGGCTATTGAGCAGATGTTTGTTCACTCACTAAGTCTCTAAGGCGCTCTAAAGCCACTGGGTGGTCTATTGATGAGCTGTCAAACAACAATTTGCAGCAAAACAGCAATATATTGAATATCTCGGCTTGTTTACTAATTACTCATTCATGCAGCTTCAAATCCTGCGAGGTTGATTGGACGTTGTGATGTCATTCCGCTGTAGGGTAGCACCACCACATCTAATACACCGTAGCCAACAACGGGCAGTCTATTTCGTCTGAACCTCACAAAATTCGGAGCACGTTATCAGTAGCTGTTGTATTGTTCTCACTGGTTGTTACCAGCCATAGTATACTTGGTGATGAACAGTCAGCATCGCACCCAATCGGCTAAAAGACGAGACTTCAGCTTCCCCACATTCTACATTACCGAGGCTATGAGTTTCTCTCTATCACCACCAACAGCAACGTAGTCGTCATCTCAGTAGCTCGAAATTGCCTTCATATATCAAGTATCCGCAGTTCAAGTGCCATGCCCATTTACAGAAGCACAAGACACAATGCCTCCATTTAGTTGTCCCATAGTCGACGTATGGGCAAACCCAAGTGGCACGGTTCGTCGCTTCATATCCCGCAAAAGCCTCTGTCCCGCAACTAACGCTCGTCATGCAGTGGGCAATACCAGAGGCACGCAGGTTGTTTGAGCAAAGTCATACCGAAGAGTCTCTCAACCGCAAGCAGAGTCCAAGTGATCTGATAGCACTCATGGACAAGGCAGGCGTCCATCAAATCTGCCTCGCAGCATGGTACCGCCCTGGGAGCGCAATCTGCTCCAACGAAGAAGTTGCGCAATACACACGCGCATACCCAAAACGAATCTATGGCCTAGCCAGCGTCAACCTGCACGATCCAGTTGCTGCTGTAAAAGAATTGGATCACTACATCCGCGTCGAAGGGTTCAAAGGCCTACGTATCGTGCCGTGGCTGTGGAATTTGCCACCTACCGATGCTCACTACTGGCCACTGTTTGTCAAGTGTGTTGAGCTTGATATCCCCTTCCTAACGCAGGTCGGCCACACTGGACCTCTGTGTCCTAGCGAGGTTGGTCGGCCAATACCGTACATTGATAACATTGCACTCAAGTTCCCGAAGCTCAAGATCATCTGCGGGCATATTGGCCACCCTTGGACTGCAGAGATGGTGGCTGTGGCGTGGAAACACGAGAATGTTTACATTGATACAAGCGCACATCTTCCAAAGTATTATCCGCCTGAGCTGATCCATTTTGCAAACACCACGGGCAGGAAAAAGGTCATGTTTGGTACCAACTTTCCGCAGCTGGACTGGGAACGTTGCGTCAATAGTGTTGCGGAGCATTTGACCGGTCCAAAAGGCTTGAGGAGAGAGGCTATAGAAGACTTTATGGGCGGAAATGCGATGCGTGTTTTGAAACTGGACGGATATAGGGAGCAACCAAAGATTTGAGATACTTTTTTGTTATGGCTTGCTTTGTATTGGTTACAAATAATACATTTGATTATAGCTGAAATGTGTGGTGCTCCTTGCGATCCGTAAACCGCCTTTCCAAGCCAGAAGTGTCATGAGCCATTGTATACTTATTTGGACACGCATATATTTTACCACTTGTAGTAACGGAAAGAAGTATTTTCCTCCAAAGAAAACCTTTAAAAGGGCTTTGTAGGATTCCTTAAGACCTTCCTAATGTGGCAAGTTTAAGGCTTAAAGGCGTGTAGCCGCGCGCCACCGCACCTAGTCCCCCACAAGGGCCTCTATAAGAAAGGCATAGCTGCCACTCTCCGTTTAAAGCATCCCAAGCCTCCCGCCTTCATTTAGCCCCTTTGTACTGTCAAAACTTGAGCTCACAATATGGACGACATAACTAAAGCCTTTGCGTCTGCCTTCAAGTCCAGACGGTTGAAATACCGACCGGTAGACTCAGACGACAAGGAATTTATGCACGCAAACTTTTGGCTGGATCCAGTTTCATTGGGCCTCAGTATTCCAAAACCGCTCCAAATTTACAACCGACAGGTTTCTGACCAGCAAGTGGATGGCATGATGAAACACACCCTGATGGCGGTCATGATTCTGGCTCCGTCTGCCGTCGATGCATCAGAATCACCAGGCGAACAGCAATTCAATCGTGTAGGTTTCATCAGCCTCAGTGGTAACATGCCTCCTGCTACAACATCCGTCAGCATCGCCATTGCGGATAATTTCCAGGGATGTGGGTATGGACGCGAGGCAATGAACTGGGCAATCGACTGGGCATTTGGCTACGGCAACCTTCACCGTGTTGAGATTGCGACGGGAGGATACAATGAGCGAGCTATCCATTTGTACAAGAGTCTTGGGTTCGTTGAAGAGGGGCGTAAGAGGAAAGCCTTTTATATGAACCACAAGTGGCACGATCAGGTCGACATGGCCATGCTTGACGAGGACTATTACAAGATCAGAAAGGCTGGAACTGAAGCCGAACAAGTAGGTGAATCTATCAAAAAGCTCCTGGAAAGTAAAACACTAGACTAGAATATTGAAAAATCTAAATAGTTACGGTAAAACATTACACGAGGTTAGAATAACAAGTTTATATCATACTCGCTACCTGACATATTGTGCAGCAGCATGAAGCCTCACATTGGGGCCAATTCCGGACCTAGGCACAATCAGTGTCGTGGAATTTGATAGAGATTTGTAATCTTTTCTATCTAGATAGTATCCATCGTTATAACAATTGGAGGAAGACTATTCTTGAATGCAAAAACTGTGGTGAGAACTATTTGATTCGTCCCATCTGAAAGAAATTCGACATCTTGATAGCACACTCTATGATCGATACATATAAATGTACCATCGATGCAAGTGCAATTTTCCACCCTTGGAACGTCACCACGCCTTGTGGCATTTTCCTCAACATCCATCCTGGCTTGTATCATGTTGGCGATAAAGTCTGTGTCCCAGACGCCGTCTCTCCGAGGCCACCCGCGCAGCAAGTGAATGACGTTGCGCCGAACTTCACCATCCCGGCAGTTTATACCGGCAAAGTAGAGTATTTCGCATATCGACATGGAATACGAAAATCCAATGTAACCTGCGCCAACTCTATCACCTTTTGCCATGACTTCTTCAAAAACCTTTTGTGCATGCTTAGCTATGCGTCTGAATTGAGAAAGATGCTTGTCCCAGGCCAGCGCGCCCTCGGAGAAGTCGAGCTTGAAGCAGACTTGCACACCGAGCCAGTGAAGTTGGAGGTAGGAAACAGCTTCATGATCGGATGGCTTGCAATAGCGTGAGGCCAAAAATTCTTCAAACTTGGCCCGCCAAACATGGAACTCCGCACGGAAACGGCACAAGAAATCAGGAGATGGTGCAGCCGGTGCGACATCTACAGGCGTCGCTATGTGCTCTCCCCGCCGCAGGAGGCCTGTCAGGAGACGCTGGAAGACGATCTGAGCCTCTGTCGCCGTCTTATACGGCTCTGGCGAGCAACTTTCTTGCACACCAAGCGCAGGCCATTGTGGGCGCCGATCCAATTTGCGACGATTTGTGAACTGAGACTCAAAGTGTGCAAATAACGAGATTAGTGACTCGGCAGGTAGCACGCGGGACGCTTTTGACACCAAGGGGTCGTCTGCTCGCTCCCAAAATTTCCAATCGTAGAATAGTTTGAGACCGCTGTGAGCATGGCTAGTTGCCTGCTCATAATCGCATTGTATGCTGCTTAGCCCCGCAAAGAGCAAGCTTGAGAGTAGCATTGACTCTTGGTCGGCAATGCTTGGCTTGTCATGTCGTCCAATGCCGATTAGATATTTAATAGATGCATTATACTCCCTCAGGGCAAAGTTGTAGTAGTTTTGCCTCGTGGAATGAGCTATTTGCGATTTGCTTGTTATTTTCGCTCTTACATGAGTTGCTGAGAGCGCAAGACCTGCATGCCAGACCGCAGGATACACCCTGGCGGCGCGAAGGACATGCGTGGACCAGAACTCCTGGTCAAAGGCACCAGATACTTGCTTCACTGTATCAGAGCTAAGCATCGAAAAGAACCGAAGCTCTTGTTCGTTATAAGGGATCCCAACCGGAGATGGCGAAACAACAGGCTGCTTTGCGAATAGCACAAGACTATCGGTGGCATATCCGCCACATTCTCGGCCAGAGCGGATACAACGGGTGCACATGGGCTTGTGCTCATCGCACTTGACGCGACGAGCCCTAGAGATAATATTTAGTTAGAGGGTGACTTGACATTAATTATGGCGTAGAATGTGACTTGCGCAGCGGGTATATGTAAAGGGATGTACAGGGCAATTACTTACCGACATGTTGAGCATCCTGTCCTGACCTTTGGTAACCACTGCCTTTTCTTTATTTTTATCTTTTGTACTTCCACTGCTTCAATAGAACCACATGAAATGCTTGTATCAAAGTTTCCCGATGAGACCCCTGCATTAAGCGGCATTCTCAAAGCAGGCCCCCGGCTTGCAAGAGCATTCCACGGAGACGTGTTCATTAGCTCAACGGTTGACGGGCGACACTTATCAGATAGGTTACGCGCGGCTCACGCGCAGCTATAGCATGTATCTTGCTTCGCTAGAGAGTTATTACATCTCAAACACAGCCACGTCGAAGTGAGATTAGAGGAGGGCGAGAGTGTGACACGTTACGCAGCCTCGCCGCGCTAAGACGGCAAGGCTCTAAGCTTCCGAATTGGCCACAGCCTGACCCGTCTAATCCGAAGACGTAGTGTTACGAGGCTTTTTAGTAACCGCTCTTAATCGGCACCAGTTGATTTTTCACAGTGAATTTGCTTGACGGCAGCCACGGCGTTACGGCGCAGCAAAGCTCGTGACGGGCTGTGCGAAAAGAAGTGGATGAGAACGACTCCATGCTAAACCGCGCGGTTTCGCAAGCATAAATTTACACCTGATGATTGAAAAAAGTTCAATCAACAAAAATTGATGCCGAATCTTTATTTTTCATCGTTGTGCTTGAGCATATCATGAAACCCACTACGAAATCTCAATACAGACTTTGCCAAAGTGCTTTCCAGCCCACTGGTACTCATAAGCGTCCTTGAGCTCCTCCAGCTTAAATGTCTTCTCATCCACAACTGGGCGCAATTTCTCAATGTTGGCCTCGATAGCACGGCACATATCCTCCATCTGAACGCGGGAACCAACCAAGACACCACGAGCCGTGCACTGGTGCGTCAGGCAGTCGATGAAGCCGGGCTGATCCTTGGTGAGGCCACCAACAAACCCAATAATCGTAATAACACCGCTGATCTTGACAGCTTTGAGACTCTGAGCCATCGACTTGGGGCCTGCGACTTCAATTACATGATCGACTCCCACGCCGCCAGTCAGCCTCTTTGCTTCTTCTCCCCAATCGGGCGTCTCCTTGTAGTTGATGATGTGGTCAGCTCCTAGATCCTTGAGAGACTTGACCTTGCTTTCAGAGCCGGTCGTGGCAATGACACGGGCTCCAGCCGCCTTCGCAAACTGTACGCCAAACATGCTCACGCCTCCCGTTCCCTGGGTGAGAACCCACTGCCCGGGCTTGAGCTCAGCACCGCCGAGACCGTAGAGCGCATTCCACGCGGTAACGCCTGCGCAAGGCAGAGTTGCGCCCTCCATGGCGCTGAGGCCCGAAGGCAAGTGAACAAGACCGTGTTCGTTGAATGCGCCATAGTTGCGTAGGACACCGTCCAGGGCGCCGCCTAGGCCGGAAGCCATTGTTTCGGCAGTGCCGGGGCCGCCAATGTGAGCCTGGCTGAAGAGGGTGACGACCTTGTCGCCGGCCTTGAAGCGCTTCACTTGACGGCCGACGGCAACGACTTCGCCTGCACCATCAGAGCCGGGGATGACATTTGGTGCAGTCCCGAATCCGTATTTGCCTTGGGGAATGATGAGATCACGGTACTGTGGAGAGCCCGTTAGCGTCCTCACCTATGTCATGATGGCGATGTATCTGCTTACGTTTAGAGACGCGGCTTGCACTGTAACCTACTGTCAGCTGTATTTTTTTTTAAATTGTGTTGAATTTGATACATACACTTTACGAGCACTTCGCTATCGCCCAATTGAGGGACGGGCTGCTCAGAGAACTTGAGAGCGTCGAACCCGGACGTGCCAGAGACGTTCCACTGCTTTGTAGTCAACGGGACCTGCTGAGTCATGATGGCGATTGATTATAAAGGCAGAAAATCGAAATTCTTGGTAGAGAAATATTGCGTAGTGCAAGTTGGAGCTTAAGTGATTATTCGGGAATTTATTGTCTTGATATAGAAAAAGTAGGTCGTTTCATCATCATTACAAATCGAGCTCGATCGAAACCCCGCTTGTCTGGCACTAAAGCTGGACACGGATAGACTGGGCTTGTGGGCGGACCCAGTTTAGCATCGGGCACATGGAACTAATAATGTTGGTTCCGTAGCATTCCCCTGGTGAAAGATTGACCATTGTTTGGGAGCTGAGTTGATGTCGGCTGGTGATTGATAAAGTGTACTGAGCGATGCTTTGCCGTTTGGCTATATAAAGGCGCAGTGCGATACGCCGGCCCGTAGCCGGGTCGCGAGAAGCATTTGTGGCATGCGCAGTCACTAGATGCGGAACATTTAGAATTGTTTATTTTATTCCTCTTTTCTTGCTGTTATCATTAAGTTCCGCGGTGATACTTTCATGTCAAAAATAGGCACCACATCAACATTGGCTGCGCCGTGCTCTGTGAGAAACAGATAGCGATCCAAGGCAATCAGACTCTCCACCACCTTGCAGCATAGCACACTGAGAGTCCACAGTATGGCAATTTGGCTCTCGCAGTATTTGTAACGCTCTTCATATGTCATCAGCTCCTCGTCGGAAACAATGTCTTCTGGGAGGTTCAGATACGTCATGGCTCGGCGGGCAAATTTCGAAAAGTTGACCAAGTCTCCTTTGCGAATACCCCAAGCTGGTCGCTCTTTTGAGCCCAGACTGACACCTTTGTCGTAAAAGACCTTTTCCAGAATGGCACGATATAATCGACGCCTGCCAAAGGGAGATGGTTCAGTATTGCCTTTTTCAAAATCCGGCTTCATCCAGTTATTTGGCGATTGACATCCAGTCATAAGCGCCGTCGGGCTCAATGTGACGTCCCTCTCTTGTAACGCAGCGCTGATTGGAAAGCCGTTTCGGCAACTCGGCGATCGTGGAACGATGTGATTGTAGCAGCAGCCGACAACTGCCAGCTGAGTGATGCAGGGTACTGCAGTAAAGTATCTTATCATGTGTTCCGAAAGGTTACCACACGCATGAAGACCGACGAGCATGCATTGCTCTCCGTCGGCCCAGTCTTGTATCTTCTCGGCCAGTGGTGAAGAACCGTCAATCCAATGAACGGCATGCGTTATAGAGCTTTCACTTATTCCTAGTGAAGCAACCAAGTCTTTTGCGCCTGCGATTTGAGACTCGCTTCCATCAATTGACAGGATTCTCAAATGAGGGAAAAGGTATGCCAGACTAATCGATACGTAGCCTTGGCCGGAGCCCATGTCAACAATGCGGGTTATGCCTCTCCGTTTACACATGTTGTGAATGTATGCGACCGCTCTCGCAATCTCTGCAGTCTTTTTTGTCTTCATACGCAGTAGCAGTTCCTCTGGAAGAGTGATTTCGGGTCCATCGCGCTGGATACGAGGTAGTGCAAGTGACCGGAGGGTATGCAGCCACGCCGTCAAAGATGCAGGGCGGCCTTGCGAAACTTGTTCCAATCTTCCACTGCAACCTGGAAATGACTGGCCATCTTCATCTATACTGTTTATCAAGTCTTGCTGCGCCAAGCGATGATCAGGCAAAGTGAGCCACCAATTTGTCCAATCTCGAGGCAGCGCCTCCCAGGCACCGTATATCAAGGCATCATTGACGTGAATGCCGCCCGTAATTTGCCGGACTAGAGGTGACGAGGTGAAATCAGCAAGGTCAGAAGCGTATTTTTCAATGGATTCATACGGCTGTGGCAGATTTATCATGACGTTTTCCCAATCAGGGACTAGGAATCGACGCGTGGTGAAGAAAAGAAACTTTTCTTGCGACAAACGACACACGACCGGGGTTAGGCCTCATCGTCCGCCTTACCCGATTGGGCAGTGCGGCGAGACATGGTAAGGCCCAAGTAAGAGAGACGGCAGTGGAATTCCTTACTATAAAATCGGGTAAAAACATATTAAGTTCTGTATATAGACATATGAATAAGCATTTTACCCCTTTTTGAAACAAATTTATGAGCATAAATGATCTACATTCAGTGAGGACTCAACTATTACGCTTTTCGACAAAGCTCGGCCTGGTACTACTGCGTCCATTCAGAACAAACATTGCATCATAAAAGATCTAAAAAGAGCACGGTCGATCTACTGAACCGATAGGCTTTAAACTAAATGTATCCTATCAGGACATTGAAAGCATCTTGCATTGCAACGCGCTTAAGTACGGCTCTCATCCACTCATTACATAAAAGTATCCCGATTTCGGAAGGTATAGCCGCGCCACGTGACGCCACAGACCACACTCGCATGCAACTCAGAAGGGTCGTTTGACAGGCGCTCTCGCGTTTACAACACTGCCCAGTAACTAGATAAACCTGTATCTTATACCTCGCTACAGCAATGCCTCCAGCAGGCTCGACGCTAGTTGGGCGGTCGGCGAATGCGTAAGTAAACGCCCCTTTATTCCTGCCACCAAATCTGCGGGGTATCCCAAGTTCTGTGGACAACGACACTAACCTTGTCGCAGATGCGATAGCTGCCGCCGACGCAAAGTCAAATGCTCGGGCACGGATCCTTGCAAAACCTGTGTTAAGCAAGGATTGAAATGCCGCTTCGAACTTGCTGGCCGTCGTGGCCATTCAGACGCGTGCGTCCATCATCGTCGCATCTGAGACGCCTGCTGACAGTACTTCCAGATATGTTCAGACACTGCTGGCTCAAATACAGCAGCAAAATGAAGAGCTTGGACGGACAAATGCTACAAGTCCACAGCGGGCAAAACCACATTCAAGGAAACGATCTCGGCTCTCGAGACAGGAAAGAGGTACGGCACAACAACCCCCATTCGTACCATCGTAGAAAGCTCACACAGTTACAGAAGTATCAGTTACAAGTGAAGGTGCTCCGTCACATGCAGAATCACCTTCCAGTATTGGGCAAGAAATCGAAGTTGCCATCGGCGGCGAAGGAGGCGATGCACCTGTTCTTACTCCCGGTAAGCCCGTGTTGCCTGCTCGTAAGCTCAAAAACTAATAAGACGTCATCAAAGGCACCGATATTGTGGCAGGGCCGGCCTTTGAGTCGCGCATTAGATCCATAGTCCGCAAGCATGCAACGAATATGAAGGGATCTTCCGAGTCCCCCGTCGGAACTGTCCTGCTTCCAGAAGCAAACGATCCTAGCCAGCCAAGCGAATGGCACCGATCCTCGGATCTCATGGACTTCCCATCTGCCGCCCCTAGGCTTCCAAAATCCGAGTCATTTAGGTTCTTTAACCGCTTCATTTCGCTGATGGGCGTAACTCAACATTTCTTGGACCCAAGGTCTTTTTCCGATGCACTGGACCTAATGTATCAGAGCCCATCCGCAAGGGCCTCCCAGGAGCGAACCATGTGGTATATTCAATATCTTTTAGTCATTTCTATTGGAATGCTTATTGGATGCGTGAGCGATGGCTCTGGCACGCCACCTGGTAATGCCTATTTTGCTGAGGCAATGAGACGCCTCCCTCCGACATACCAGCTTGGAGAACATGGTATTATCTCGGTAGAAATCTTGTGCCTGGTCAGCCTGTATCTTCAGTGGTGTGATAGAAGGCATGACGCATATCTCTATGTGAGTAGCAGTTGAGTGCATCCTGTCAACCTGATTAACAAATGGTACAGATCGGATCGGCAGTACGACTGGCGCTCGCTCTTGGATGCGCTCTTCCAAAATCCGAGCAAAAAGGTCTATCTTCAGAGATTTGCCACAAAACTCGCGTCTGGTGGACTGCATACATGTTGGACCGGTAAATATCCTCCAAAACATCTCTCACTCTTTCTCAATGCTGGTGCTGACTCTCAAGGCGGCTATCTGCTGGGCTTGGCTTGCCGACCGGAGCTGACGAGCGCCAAATACGAGCAGATTTTCCCAAACCATCTGCTGGTTTCCAACCACCTCTACCTATGGTGACGAATATAAAAATTGCACGCGTGACTGGCGAAATTGCCTACTGTAAGTCTGTTCTGTGTTTGTTTCATTACGCACTTTTCTTACAACGTATGCTACAGCATTATATGGACAAAACAATATGACACATAAGGCTCTTGTCAGCAAGATTCAACAGCTATTAAACTCCCTTTACGACATTGGTAGATCCATACCGAAAGGACTGGCAATCGACTTTGAAACCCGCCCACTTGTAATCAGCAGAACGAGTGGATCATTGCATCTTATGCTCTTTCAGGTAAGCAGTGGAAATTCTTACCATAGAGATGCCTCCTGGCTGATAATGAAAACAAAGGCAATTATCCTTTGTCTTCGTCCAATAATTTTTCAATGCGCAAAAGACAAGGTACAAGCTTCCACGGACGGCCATTCTCCGTTGCAGAAGGCGTCTGTTATCGACCGGTTGTCACAACCTTGCAAAGAAGCAGCCAGCAAAACTATTAAGATAATCTCTGTCTTGAAAGAAGACCGAAGCATTGGTACGCAGTCTTGAAATTATTTTTTTTCTTTTCCTTGCTTTACTAATTATCATACGCTCAGCTCTTTTTGGGTACTTTGACCTAGAGGCAACATTCTCCGCTGCTTTTATCCTAGCAATCATGGGATTTGTCGAAGGCAACAGCGTACAAAACCCACCAGAAGGCCTTGCAGAGGCTGCAGAAGTCCTTCGATACCTCTCTAGCGCTGGGAACCAAGCAGCAGAGCACAGATTATGTGAGCTAAAACAATTCTGCGTCCACGTCTGGTCACCGGAACCAGGGGCATCCGAGTGGAAATGGCTGGAAGAAGGGGAAGCCGGCGCCGATGCAAAGGATGACGCATCCTTGGAGACAGGGCTCGACACGAAAAATACATTTCCAAATGCCTACTTCAGCAACCTGGCCGAAGGGGGCAACTATACCATCTACGGGTCTGGCAGTGAAGCAAGCAGCAGCAGCAACCCCTACTTCGGCGTTGATACCTTTGGCGACCTGCCGATGGAGCCGAACAATGCCCTTGGGGATATCTACTCGAGTTATAATGACCCGAATCTGCCTTTGACCGGAATTGACGAGCTGGATTGGGCTGAGTTGACTAAAATATTTCATTTAAAAGACCAATAGAGCCAAGAAGCTAGTAACACATACATGAATTAATAGCCTGAATATCACCGCGATGATCTAGCTTACCAGTACCAGCTTTCGAAATTATGAATTAAATGTCAAGCCAATGTCATTTTGCTGCCCGCCTAAGCCTAGCCTGAAAGCGCCGCGTAATGCCCTTTTGGGATTGCGCCACGGTGCGGGGAAGTTAGCCAGGCTCCCATCCCTACACACGCATTCAGGTCATAATATAACATAGAGAAGTACTGAAGCTACTCTTAAACGAAGCTTGTTTAACTCAAGCTGCAGCAAGCATGTGGCGATTCTTTCAACTTGTCTTCGCAGGAGCCGCTGTGGCGGCAACTTTTCAGTGGGACGACGTAGTGGCCAAGCCCGACCTGGAATATCATGATTGCTACGGCGGCTTCCAATGCGCACGTCTTATTTTGCCATTGGATTGGAGAAATGAATCAAATGAGGCTACTGTGGAAATTGCAATCACGAAGCTTCCCGCGGTTGTCAATGACACCGATCCGTCATACGGAGGACCAATATTTACCAATCCTGGCGGTCCCGGTGGTTCCGGGGTAGATTATATTCTGCTAGCCGGCCAGGCCTTGCGCAACATTGCTGATATCCCAGGGAAGAGGCATTACGATATTGTCTCATTTGATCCACGTGGTATTGGAAAGAGTACACCAGCTATCGACTGCTATCCTAGTGGTCTGCTTGAACGCGCTGCTAGTGGCCTGGAGACACATGGTAACGGGCCCCTCGATTCCAGCATCGCAGCTCTGCAGTATGGACTAGCTCTTAGCGAAGCCAACTCGCAGCGATGCTTCTCTGTTCATGGGGATTTCCTGTCATATGTTGGTACACCAAATGTTGCGAGAGACATGGTCGCAATAGTGGACAAGATTGACGAAGAACGAAAGAAGAGAATTGGGGAAAGCGCTGACAAGAAAGGCAAAGAAGAAGCACAGTCACGTTTGGAACTGCGCAGCACAGATGAAAACAACCGAAAGGACGAGGATGACGTGCCACGGCTTCAATATATTGGTTTCTCGTATGGCACGATCCTGGGGAACTACTTTGCTTCACTCTTTCCGGAGCGCATAGGTCGACTTATACTGGATGGCGTCTGCAATACAGACGATTATGCAAAAGGGGCAGTAAGTCATGTTTCACGATAACCGAGTCTGTCACAGCTAACGTTTTATTTGAAGGGATGGTTGACTAGCACAGTTGATGCCGACAAGGTTGCGCAAAACTTCTTCAAGGGCTGCTTCGAAGCTGGCGAGGACTGCGCATTATACAAAAGAGGTGACAAATCCGGTCCCGATATTGCGCTCAGATTCTGGGCGTGGATCGAAGAGCTTAAAGAGAAGCCTCTCATAGGGACTGTTAACGGAGACACTATAGTGCTCAGGTCGTCAGATTTCCTCAGCATAACAACCCTGGCTCTCTATTTTCCGCTGTCGATGTTTAAGCCCTTGGCTTCAGACTTGAACCAGGCAATGACTGGCAATGCCACTCCAGTCCTGGAACGGTATGCAGGGATGAATGGGATGCCTACGCTAAAGGATGGCTGTTTGATTTCCAACGCCACAGAGAGTGCAGTAGTCGGGGCCGAAGCACGCTCAGCTGTGCTATGTGTCGATGGGGAAGATATTCAGGGCCACAACTCAACTTGGTGGAGCGACTATGTCGGCCAGCAGCTTTCCAATTCAAAGGTTGCTGGCGCCCTTTGGTCCAATATCCGCCTCGCCTGTTCAAGCTGGAAATCTCAGACAAATTGGCCGTTTCGTGGCCCTTTTAAGAGTCCGAACCCGTCAGGAGATCCCTCCAAGCCTGAGAAAGGCAAGCCAGCGGCGCCGCTCCTCTTCTTATCTAACCGTCTGGACCCCGTGACGCCGCTACGTGCTGCTCGTAAAATGGCCAAGAGTCATCCAGGCGCAGGAGTTCTGGTTCAGGAAGACATGGGCCATACAATCATGGGTCAGGGGCTTGCTGGGCCGTGTGTTAAAAAAGTTGTCTCTGAATATCTGGATACAGGCATTGTGCCCAAGGATGAGGTATCATGTGAAGCGGTCTGCGGACCATGGGACAAGGAGTGCGCATTTTCCACATCAGCATCGCCGATTTTGTATAAGCGGACAATTCACAACTTGATGTAGACTTGTACATCTAGGTACTGTCTCGATTTCTTTTTGGTCGTAGTATAAACTGTCACCACTCTTAACATCTCTGCGGTCAACATTGGTATCAAGCGCCAATCTCCCGTCGCTACTCCATTCTAATGCTCCTTTGTGCAAATGCCACACCAACGCTCCAAACGTGCTCGAAAAGATTATTACATGTAAAAACCGAAGGAAAAGAAGCAAAAACATGGCCCCCCTTTTGCCGAACGCTTGGTTCTAGTCCAGCCAAATCTCTTCCCAACAGAAAGTTGAAAACATGAAAGAAAAGAAAAAAAAATGAAAGTCACTGATTACTTTTGTCCATAAGGCGATGCAGCAGGGGACGGCTGCTGAGGCTGCATATTTTGCATCTCATGTTGCTGATACTGCTGCGGCTGTTGATAATGCTGCTGCTGCTGCTGGTGGTCCTGCTGTGGCTGCTGTTGTTGTTGTTGCGAGTAGTCAAATTGCTGTTGCTGATGCTGCTGGTATTGCTGCTGCTCCTGCGGCTGCTGGTACTGTTGCTGATCATGAGGTCCCGGGGGTTGAACGCCCTTTGTCTGCTGCTCGTGCTGTTGCGGCTGGCCATAGTTCATCGGCTGGGGCTGCGCTGCGTACTGCGAGTAGACGGGAATCTGAGGGCCATACACCTCGATGGGCGCATCGTTTCGCTTGACTGCGACCATGTTCTTGCAGTTCGAGCAGCGGTATTCGATATCTTCGAACCATCCGAGGATGCAGGGAAGGCAGGTAAGGCAGACGCATACGAAGCAAAGAACGGCACCGACGATTCTATTCCCATGTTAGTCCTGTCGGCTATTTTTGTCTCTTTCAGTCGCGACGGAGCGACAGCGTTGGCGCAACTTACATTTGCATCGAAGAACCCTCCTTGTTGATCATAGTCTTTGTCCGTTGGTGGCAGAACGGGCAGTCAATCCATTGCGGCTCCTGTCCAAGCATATTGAGCGGAATTACTGTCGCGGGAGGCTGGGCGGTCGTGAAACCCTGAGGCGGCTGGCCCATGGGCGCGGCCTTTGCCTGGTCGTAGGTAGGCGGTAGCGGCTGATGCTGCTGCTGCTGCTGAACCTGCTGCTGCTGCTGAACCGGTTGAATATTGTCGCCATTATTGTTCGCAGGCTGATAAGTCTGGTCGGGTTGAACAGGCGGCGACTGATAGCCTTGCTGGTGCTGTGGTTGCGGTGAAGCCATTGCTGCGATATTCTCGTCGACTCGAAGAAAGACGTTAGAAAAGAAACAGAGGGACACGAAGCAAGTTCAGCTGGGTTCTCTCCAGATCTTTATTAGGAAAAGGGGAAAAGAAGGGTCAGCGCCGACTCAATTCCAATTATAGCAAAGTGGAACGTGTTCCAATTTCAACGCCTTCAGCTGGGTGGATGCCCTGTTTCTTGTCCGGCCCGGTCGCGAAGGATTCCTTTACGAGCATTGCGGCCTAAAAGACGAGCTAAACTGTTTTCTCGCTCCAGCTGACAAGCCGTAAGAGGTGGCGCGCCCGTGAATGACGCCTTGATACACGGAGCCAAGCCCTATTAGCGGGCCGCCTGTGTTGCGAACCAACCAGTAAGGCGGCTACATCATTCCACCACTTGTGCCAATTGGGTAAGGGGCAACTGGGTCCGGGCAAGGCACATTTTCCCAATAGGCGCCCTGATACGGGGGGCTGTGCAAGGAAAGCTGTTAGTTGTGAGCAACGGTGGCTTTGGAGCCTAGCGTGAGGCTGAGTGAGCCTTGAATTAAAAGTCATGCAAATCCTGAAGATCGTTTCTTCTCACAAATGCACCCCTTCTGTTGTGAAACTGTCGGCGATGCCTTTTTCAAGTAGTGAGTAGTGCTGTTTTAATAATAACAAAGACATGTTTTGCGTCGCTACTATACTCCTTAGCCACGGACAAAACTGCATTAATGATTGATGGGGATGGCGAATGATCCTAAACCAGCTTCTTCAGGATTCCTAATCATCCAGTAGAGCTACGGGATATACAAGCACGGTAAAGGACAAATCTAGTACCTTGTCTTGCTATACATACTGTATCACAAAATCATCAGCCACCTAGGACAACTCCAACACAACTCGGCCCTGCAAGCTTCCCTCTTCCATCTCTTTAAAAATGCCATTTAATGCATCCATCTTCTCAATTCTAACATGCGACTTGACCAACCCACGCTTCACAAAATCAAGAACTTCAATCGCCTCCTGCCGAGTGCCCACAGCAGAACCAACAATGTTAAACTGACGCGCAATCATTCGTCCTGGATCGGCCGCCGCAATCGGAACAGGGTCACCCTCAGGAATACCAACACACACAAGCGTTCCGTCAAAGCGCAAGAACTCGAGTGCCTGCGCATAAGCCGCATTGGCAGCAGTGCATACGACAACGGCGTGCGCGCCATGGCCGTCCGCGAGTTCCTTGACGCGAGCGCCTAGGGCCTTGCCTTTGTCGTCCTTTGGAAACTGCGTAATGTCTAGGAAGTGCGCTGCTCCAGACGACTTGACTAGCTCAGCCTTGCTGGTATGATCGATTCCGATGACCTGCATTCCCATCGCCTTGCTGGCAATTTGAACAGCCAAGTGGCCGAGTCCACCACCTGCGCCGGAAATGACCACCCATTGTCCGGGCTTGGCCTTGCTACGCTTCAGCCCAGAGTAGACCGTGACACCGGCGCAGAGCATCGGAGCAGCCGTAGCGGAATCAACACCCTCGGGAATAGGCGTAACGTAGTTTGCCGGTCCAATGGCATATTGCTGAAAGGTACCCGGGTGATAGTATCCGGAAATCTTTTGATTGGCGCAGAGACCCTCGCTGCCAGACAAGCAAGGAACTATTACAAGAGGTCAGTAGCTTCTCACAGACGAAGAGTAGCAAATAGGAATTTGGCATACGGCAGTTTCCGCAAGCATAGGCAATCCATTTAATTCCAACACGATCACCAATCTTGACTCCAGCAACCTCGGCACCGGGGCCGAGCTTTACGATATTGCCGACTCCCTCGTGTCCGCCTACCTGGCCCTTTTGCGTTGGGAAAGGCAGAATGCTCCACTGGATCCTGGGATTAGTACATATGTCTTGTGCATGCTTATCGCCTCTTTGGCAAAGCAGTGACTTTGTCTTACCGAGTTTGTCATGACTCCATAGTCAGAGTGGCAGACGCCAGAATGGGAGCTACCTCGTAGCGTCAGCGACCATTTCTGATTTCGCTATAAATGAGGAATTCTTACAGATTGACAAGCACCTCGCCTGGACCCGGCTCCGGGACTTCAAGGTCGACCACCTCCGTCGACAACTTGCCTGGGTCATTGTACACCACCGCCTTCTGTTTGGAGGGAACCTGGGGCGCGGCCATTGGTTATGATCGCTGCATGTGCAAGGGGAAATGTGTTTAGCGGTTTGCTGTTGAGTAAAGGGGTAGATTTCTTTCACACCAAGAGCAAATACTAGAATGTGTTAAGGAAGAGGAGAAAGGACTGCAGACAATAAATGGCGTGTTGTCCGTACTATAACTACCCGGATTCCTTATAACCGAACAACCGTAACCCCTCACAGCTCTACGCCACTACGACGTACTTTCCGGCGGCAATGGAGCCACCGAGCTTGCCTCCCTCACGTAGGCGCTCGACGATGAAGCGGCCGGGGTAAATCATTGGCGCTTTCCAAAATTATAGCGGGTTTGGTGCACTGTAATAGCCGTCCAAGGCAGTTGCTCGGCGTCACAATGCCCCAGATTCCCCGCAACTGAGCCGATCCAAGAGTTGTTTACCCCACATTCTGCACGGCGTCTTGCCTCATTCTCAAAGTCCGGTTCCGTGCCTGCGTGCTTCACCTCCCGAGAGGCTGGAAAGCGAGTGTGATGTTCGTTTTAAGGGATATCCTGAAAACGGAGCGCTTTATAGCTAGCTTATCTACTTAGTTGAATAAGACTGTAGTTGTGTTTTCATCTGCGTCACGGCGTTTTACCCAACCGACTACAAGCCACGGTGACTTAAAGATGTTTCTAGGCTCGTGGACACAGCTGCAGACACTGTTAGGTGTTATTTCGCGACTTCAAACACGCTGAAGTGGTACATCTCGAGTGCCAGAAACCGAAGAGATAGGCACGAGGGAGTGGGCTTGTTGCCAAAGTGGCCAAGATCCGGGCGAGCGATTAGCCAACTGCAGTACCAAATGATGGTAGAATTTAAATTAGACAGTTTGGCTACTGGACGGTACTGAAACGACGGCCTTGTTTTAGCGTTAACAGACGTTGGTTGATCTGCTGGCAAATTGCAATTTCCATCACTTGTTAGGGCCATACTTAAAAACAGCTGGACTGGTAACAAGGTTGTCCTCATCAATAAGCCTACGAGCGACATGGACAACGACATAGACGCACGGATACATAACCTTTAGTATAGAGGTGTTTGATAGTTGCACCACTATAATACTTTCGCACCCAACAGAGGCTACTAAGAGAGTGGATGCATATCTGCAACTTGCAAACGATAGATGACGCGCCTAATTACGCAACATAAGCTAATCTTTCAGTTTGTCTTCCATGGTACATAGATAGGCTCCACATAGCGCTAGGGAAGCTAGGGAAGTACCTTTTGATAGCAAGTTATCAACAATAGTAGAGCCGTTATCTGTGCTGATATGCCGTTTCAGTTGTCGCCAAAGACCAAAACTTTTGGCAGCCGTCGTAGCATTCCTCAGGGCCAAAGAGGGTCCAGCGAGTCCTGGAAGCCAAATTCGACGCACGGATCGGTTCCTCCACCCGCGCCCTCACATATATACAGCAGACATTCAACCCAGCATGAACTAGCTACACATCCCTTGCTGCCTAGATCGAAACCGAAGTCCGTTAGTTCCCCTGCTTTCCCGAAGAATTACCTGAAAGAGGGGGAGAGCGAGAGAGACTTTTCTTTCTATCTTCTACAGCGCAAAGTGCCACTTACACCCGGTAACATGCTCCCGAACGATCAAGGAAGCAGTAATCAGTCTGGGCGAGCCAAGCAGGAAGCCAACGCTGTGCTTGTCGACCTTGGTGACGTAATCGGGAATCCAGCTGCGAGAATAAGCGTAGTTGGCGCCGTAAGAATCCTTGCAGTGCATCCTAACAGGCTGGTCGCCGGGCGCGATAAGGTCCTAGTCACATATCTGCAGCCGCAGTTTGATAAATTCCTCCTCGAACTCGTCCCGAGCCCAAGACTGGATTCCCTGGTGGCCAAGGAAGTTTCGCACTCGGGTTCCGTCTTGGTAATGAGCCAGGGTCCGGCCCGAATGTGATGCGGGGCCAGTCCGGCAGGATCCCGCGGAACGTAACGCCGGGTGGGGGCCGGAGATGTTCATGGGCGCCGGCCCCGGCCCGTAGATGCCCGGCGGCAGAACCCCATACCAGGAGCAGACGCCGGTCTCCCTTCATAAGATGTAGAAAAAGAAGAGCCCGGCGGTGGTGTATCCCGTCATTGCCGGGCTCGGGCTCGTCGAGTTTCTTTTAATCTAGCCGTAGCGGTAGATGACAGTCAGAGTATAAATAACATGCAACTAGTTTCTGGGCCAAAGGGCACTCACCAACTATGTAGACAGCTTGCTTCGGGGTTTTCAATCATTTCTCCCAGAGATGAATTGGACCAATCTCCCACGTCTGCAAGAGGAGCCAATCATGCCTCTAAGCACATTAAGAACAGGATTAGAAATTTTACGAAACTATACTATAGGAAGAGAGCGACAAACATCATGCCAAAGGTACTATAAGCAGCAATACATAGCTTGGAACCATCTCCGCTAGCGATAGATGAGGGCGCGATTCCGTTGCTATTGTCACCGCTGCTTACAGTGTTGTCTGCGCTCTTAGCTCCTTTATTTTCTCCATCGCTTCCTACACTGCCACCACTGTTTCTGCTTCCACCAATTGCACTATCTCGTTCACGGGCACCTCTTCCACCATCGTTGACTTCGTTTCCACTCCTTCCTCCTTGGCTGTCATTTCCATTTTCACCATCATTGCCTCCGTTGTCGCCCATGTTCCGTCCGCCTCCTCCCCCAGAAACTACTACTGGCACTGCAGTAGAGTCGTTGCAGTCCGTGCATGCTGTCGCCCCCGTCTGAACAGAAGTACCTCCCCCACTCGAGCCAGGGCTGCCAATTTGGCTTGTCAAGGTTTCTATGCTTTTGCTCATTGTTGTCCTGGTGGAAGAGTTTTGAGAGACACCATCCGTACGACGGCCGTCATCTAGGTCAGCACCGCCAGACGTTGAATATACCTTTATGGACAAGGTTGAGTCGGCAGTTTTTGTCGTAGGAGTGGTGCCAGACAACGTACTCAGTTCACCTGACGATGATTTACCCATGTTCATGCTAGTATTGCTATTCACAGCGGTGCTATGCTTTGCATCTGACTCGGCCAGAGCGCCAGTCGCCGAATTGCCTCCGCTTCCTGTAGCGGATGGAGAGCTAGATGTGTGCCGAGCTGCGACTGAGCTATTGGAAACGTCGACATAATCTGGGCTTTGGGATGAGTCGGTGCTAGGCGTCGATTCACTTGTTGTCGTTTCGTTGGCGCTGTCGAAGGTAGCAGTGATGGAGCTCCAGGATATACCATCCTCAGTCTCTAAGGCGGGAGTAGTTGTTGAGGCCGGAGACCCGTCTGTAGATGAAGACGTCGACGCTGGTGGGGATGATACTTCAAAATCGGCTGAAGTTACTACCGTAGATGATGCACCTCGGAAAGAAGCGACGACAGAAGATGCTACGTCCGTTGAAGACGGTATGCCCATGGATGGAGAAACTGTCAGTGCGGAAGATTTCCCTTCAGTAGACGATGAAGAGGACAACGCTGTAGCAGACGAAGTTTCTAGAGGCAAATAGGAAGCTGCTCGACTTGGTGACGATGACGCGCTGCTGGAGGCTGACGTCGTCACTGGTAATGACCTAGTCTGGAAAGAAGAAGTGGCAGCAGATGTTGCCTCTGTTAAAGACGATATACCCGTGGAGGGGAACACTCCCACTGCCGAAGACATTGCAATACTTGACGAGTCTTTCTCCGACGAAGACGATTCTGTAGCAGACGAGGATTGTAGAGGGAAAGAGGACGATGCCCCAGTTGATGATGATGATGCTTCAGTAGAGCCTGGAGTTGTCGCTGAAGATGATCCAACTGGGGCGAAAGAGGTGGCCGTAGACAGTATAATCTCAGGCGAAGAAAGTTCAACAGTGGAAGAGCTTCGTGGAGTCGGAAGCCGCATAGATGTGGACGATCCTGGCAAGGACGAAGGGTCGGTGACTGACCCGGAACTACCAGCTTGGGCTGACGATACAAAAGTGCTGGAGGACATTGATTGATTGAGGAGACGAAACCCCCGTAGATGATCTGGAGCTGTCCGTTGTCGGGGTAGGTTTCGAAACTGTAGATGACTGCAAATTGTTTTTAGCTGCTGATGAGCTAGCAGAACTTGAAATGGAGGACGCCAGTGCCTTTACAGGTGTCGAGGAGCTCTCCAACTGCGAGGATGAAGCCAGTGTAGACGAAAAATCGTCTTCGGAGGCAGACGCGTCCGTGAACGAACTCAGTGGGTTGGTGGATGAGTGGGTTGTTGACGATGAGATTGAGGCTGACACTGGTTTCGGAGAGCTAGAAATAGTCTTTGACGACAAAGACGTCGTCTCCGAGATAATACTCGATATGGCCAAACTTGAAGACAATGTTGGCGAGCACGTTGTCTCGTTGCAAGGTTTGTCAAACTTGTAAGAGACATAGGCAAATGTCCAAGTCGTGAAAAGGCCTTTACCAACTGCCCATTCAATAGAAATCTTGTTGTTGCCTAGATACAGATTAGCAAGTGTCGTCAAGTTGCAGGAAACCTTGGTACATACCTGGAGGTATGAGAAAGAATCCTTTACTGTACCGCCCATCTTTGACAGCTGCATCACCGTTGAAGCCAACATAGTCGACATTGGTATAGCCAGTTTCGCCACCCGACTCGCCAACGAATGCTCCATTTAGACGAATTAGCCAGTGTTCAGCCTGATTCACCGTGTCCGTAACTGTCAGTACTGTGGGATACTTGTAATCGGTCCTGATAATGACTGGCTTCTTATAATAAGGTCCAGAGTCAGGGTCTGGTGGCAGGTATTTCGATACCCAAGGTGCGACCTCCTCGGATGTGCAAGGTATACTGCCATTGTTTGCCGTGCACGGAAAATTGTTTCTGATGAAGCTTGTGTCGCACGGATAGACATTTTGCTGGCCACTGTTTACTGGTCCAGCACCAGGGAACCGACTACACACATCGCCACAGTCCCCGGCGTCACAAGGACGGTCCAACTTGTAGCCCACGTATCCATACGCCCACTTGGTATACAGGCCGGCGCCTTTTGGCCATTCGATGGAGATTGTGTTATTACCTGCTACATGTTAAGCAAGACAAAAAATGTCTTGTTTTTATCAGGACTTTAAACGTACCGCTTGGAATCATGTAAAAGCCACGAGTATATGCTTTATTTGCCAAGGCAGCATTGTAGTTGTTGCCGTTGTAGTTGACATTTGAGTAGCCAGTCTCTCGGCCACTTTCACCAACAAACTTGTTGTTGACTTTGACCAAAAAGTGTTCTGCCTGCTCAAGGGTATCTGTAATGGTCAAAATAACAGCAAAGCTGTAGTTGGTAGTGAAAACAAACGGAGCTTTACCCCACTCGTCATCTGGCGTAGCTTTGGGTGCGAGATAGCCAGATGCCCATGGCTTCACATTTCCGCTCATGCAAGGGGCATCCCGGTCTCACTGCAGTTGAACTGACTTCTGATGAAACTTGTATCGCAGGGATAAGTGTTATTTTGCCCCGAGTTTACGGGTCCAGCATCGGGGAACTCGTCGCAAATGGCCGCACAGACAGCCTTTGCCAGTAGCAATGACACTGTAAGAAACAGAAATCTCGCCTGAATCATGATTACCTTTCGCTATAGTACGAGTTGGGAAACCGAGTTATCTCAACGTAGTTTGCAAAATGGCTGAAATAGACAATTTGCAGGGAGGCACCTTCCTGCTTGTCTTTCGCACTACTGATAGGTGTCACTGGTGCCTGACCGAGGATGGTATTTAGATACGGTTCATGGAAAATAAGGACTACAATTCAACAAGACAAATGGCGCCACAATACCAGTTTTTCTCGAAAACTTGGCATTATATAGTCACCAACTAAAACTCAGAATCGAACGTTTTGCCATTCACGGCCTTCTCGGCCTCAAGTCTAAGGGTGGAATCAACGCGCGAGCGGCAGGGAGCTTCACTATTTTTGCTAGATACCTAATCGCTTGATAGCTCATAAATGTACTATATGATGTATCTGATATTGTTCATCCCTGTACGCTTTTATGCGGACCCTCTGCGGAGACCTTGCGGAGTAAGGTTGGGTGACGCGCCTCGAGTTACTACGAGCATGGTAGTATTCGCAGACGCCGAGAAACGCGATTTGCAGCAGAATGTCTGGACCTTAATCCATGATTCAGTTATTCGTTAATCGGCCCATGTATCAACCTGAATTGGCGCTAACGCGCTTTTCATTGCTCATCCCATAGGGCAGACGCTAAACGGTCCCCCACCAATCGAGCAACGATTTAATACTTTCCTGTGGCATCGCTCGCTAACGGCTTAGCTAGACCCTCATTCGCTTCATATTTGTTGAACTTTATTACCCATTACCATGGTTGGTTAGCGATGTCTTGCGTAGTCGTCGGATTCGCTTCTACCTGTGTCATGGCTTCGTACCACCGCACAACACTCGGTCAATTTAAGTTTAACGCCCCATCATTCGAGTGACACATCTGATCTACAGCTGGAGTCTAAATCTCAACGGTTCACTGTATTAACGACGGCAGGATATTCTACTGCTGGGCCGAAAGACGTCGGCGGGGGCCACTTACACAGACTCTGACTACTCCATTTTGGGCCAGCAATAGCCAGCTGCGACTTAATTATCTAATTGGAAAGCTAGAAAATGACTCAACTTGTAACCTGGGCAAATAAATAGCTTTTAGCCTTGGTGAGATAACGAAAGGGTCCGGTAAGTTGAGACTTGTGAGCACCAAGCTGATGGTTGATATGAGCAGTCGTGAGCGATGAGCAGTAACAGATGGAGCCAAAGTCTTTGTGAAATGCAAAATGTTCAATCCAAAATCTGAAAATAGCAACAAAACAGTATATAGTATCTTCTTTGGCACCAAGTCAGCACTGCTATGGGCAACACGTGCCTATTGACGGGTAGATCACCAACCTGCGGTGGGGCTGGCGCCTTGCTATAATCGACAACAGATTGCTTAAACAAATGGGGGATATTACTATATTAACAAAGAGCGTTGGCATCGGACGACGCAATGGATACGTTCTCCACCTCGCTTACCACCTACCACACGTTAGCTGGGGATTCACATGGGCAACACATGGCCTGAGAATGGACAGGGTCAGGCTTAATCTGAACAAACTTGACTCTCCAAGGAACGTAAGATGTGTTCGGCCCGATGAGACAGCCCCTCTTACTGGTGATGCCCAGGTGAAAACGGCCTATGGCCATGGCATAGCCACCAAGGTAGCGGAACTAGGCCGTGGTGCATCTTTTGGACTGTGACGAGACGCGGGTAAGCCTTTTGAAAAGGATGCAAAAACCTTATATTTTGACTTTGTTAGCGTTATGCAAATGCTGTGGGGAGTTATGCACTGCACAGCCGACGATAGGTTCTTCCAATGAGTCGTGGTGGAGTGTAGGATGCGAGGAAAGCCAGGGTCGTCGTCTTTACTTATTGCCGTCTTTTATTGCCGTGAAATGAGATGCCAGCTCAATAGCGACATTTTTAGCCCAACTTTTATACTAATAGGATACGAAGCTTCATGTGTCGCCGTATGAGACCATGAGCGGGATGCTCTTAACGAGTTGCTGCATCTTTCTTAGAGATCGTATGATGCCCCGCTTGATGTCGCGTGCGACCAAAGGGCACTTAGATTATGGCATACAACTTCGCAGGAGTATTCTTGGTACGAAACTCAGGCTGCGTTCGGAACTTCTTCTGTCATTGGCATATTGGACGAATATTGCACCCAATCCCATGGCTTCGACCCTTTGTACCAAGATAAGCTGTTTCAAAGCTGGCTCAAAATTCTCTGTACATAATTGATACTGAATTTATGGTGGCAGTTTTTTCAATCGTGAATTAAAATTAGTATTATGAACAGGAGATTATTTTGCTTCATACATGGCAGGCTCGTGTGGCCTTGACATCATTTGATAGCTCAAAAGACGTGGTAGACCACGCTTCGCTCGCCAGTAATTCGTCGATTCCAGCAATTCATCGCATCCATGCAATAGGTGACTCCATCTCCGAGCAAATGCTTCGCTGACTTCCCAACCGGCAATCTCCCACGGATTGCCCCAGACAATGAGGGCTGCACCAGGCTGTACCTCACCAGCCCCAGCATCGACAACATCGTGGCAGAGCATGTCCTCATCGATTGCATCTTCGCCCAGCTTTTGTACTATTCGCAAGAAGTTGTCGCGCAGGTGGGGGCAAGGCAGGAGATCTACCCAAGGATGATGCTCTACGGTATATTGCAGCGGCGTGGGCGTTAGGCTCGGCGGATACGCCGCGGGTGACGTTTCGGCTGCCGAAGACTGAATGTAAAAAGACGAAACAGCTTCATAGTTTAGCCAGTCATTTGTCAGGTACATCGAAACGGCGTTCATTGCAAGCGCTCGGAAGACGTTGAACCTCAATACGTCGGGAAGATGGACTGGGTCGATAATACCTTGGCGATATCTTGACAAGGCCGACTCAGCGACTTTTACCAGACTCTGTCTAGACTGGTCATCGCCAAGTCTGCATGACTGAGCGATATTGCCTAGAAGAGGCTTGTCTTCATTTAGTACCTCGTGATTACGCTCTTTGGGATGAGAATCTCGATTTGAATCAGGCGATTTTTGCGCCCTCTTCCCTATATTCCAAGCCATCAGTAAGACTGTGGAAGGTACAGATATGAGTTGTCATACGTCTTGCTCTTTGGTTGAGTCGGTTCTGCAGTTTCCGACGAGCAGCAGGCGCGCTAATACCAGACCAGTCTTCATCCGCAGACTTCATCTCAGTCAACTGCGGCAAGATGCCGATGGCTAAGCGATCGGTAGGCTCCACCGCCATACCATGGCCACCGGGGTTGGACATGGCGGACAATGGCTTGGGTCAAAAGAGTAGCTTAGGCAATGGGTCTATGCAGGATGCTGACGGTCGGCGGCTGCATCAAGCTGACGAGCAGGGGGTAAATAAGTACTATTGAGCTTGAAGAAAGAAGCTTATTCGGTGCTTGCGTAGACGCGTGGCTTTGCAAGTACCAGGGCAGGCGACTTTTAACTCCGCAGCGTTTAGCTCCGATGTTTATGCACGCTTAAATGCTGGAAATACACTTACCCGGGCTCTATCTCCGATGCCAAGAAGTGATTGGCGGCAGCCATGTCAGCAGCCTGCATGACGCTAATCATAAACCGTCATCAATATTGGGGCGCAGCACCGACTAAATCGGTATTCTATCCGCAACGGTTGGAGCGAGGAAAAGAGCAACTGCTACAACTACGCCCGGGCTGTGTCATGACGCGCAAATACAGGGCGATAAGAGAAGTAGAAGAGAGTCCCATCATGCGCTACTGGCGCTTTCTCGGAGAAATTGGAAGGCTTAGAGTTGTACTGGCCCTTTTTCTTATGCAGTTGTATGACACGCGCCGCGTTGCGAAAGAGGCTTGACTAATATAAGAGGGTGGAGGCTAACACACCCGTCCAGGATGAAGAAAGTCGCGTGACACATTTTAGTTCTTACTCCAAAAGCATTTAGGCAATTGGTTTGCTACTTTTAGTCTAAATAAAAATGCTTTTCTCTCCAATCGTTCAAAACGCCGCTGCGTGGCTCGCTCAGTCGGCAGCAGCTGTCGGTGGAAAAGACGAGATTGCGCTCGGTCAATGCAACGATGCTGTAAGTATTTCAGCCTTTATTTTTTTTTTTTTCACTCGCCACTACAGACATCTAAACCAACCTTGACAGTGTAATAGATTTGCCGAGAGATTTGGTCCTCTTCTGCGCTACCCTGCCAACGACGATTACATCTTCTGGGATACCAAACAGCAAGAAGCCAATCAAGCCTGCCGCGTACAGCCACTTTATACGGAAGACGTCTCATACATTATACAGACCCTTGTGGATCAGCGCTGTCGATTTGCGGTGAAAGGAGGCGGGCACTCACGCGTAAAGGACGACTCAAACTCTGCCGGCGGCGTGACGATAGACCTCCAACTTATGCGTTCGGTGAAAGTATCCGAGGACGAAACACAAGTGCGACTCGGTGCCGGTCATACCTTATATTCGGCTTACTCAGAGCTGGAAAAGAATGGCCTTACATTCCTTGGTGGCCGTGCAGACTCGGTCGGCATTGCTGGATATACGCTCGGTGGCGGATACTCCAATCTCAGCCCAAGATATGGACTTGCGATGGATAACGTCTTTGAATACGAAGTAGGGAATGCATTGTTACTACAGAACTATTCAAAGTACTAACAAATGCCAGGTTGTCATCGCAAATGGCTCAGTAGTCAGTGCCAGCCAAGAACATAATCCAGACCTCTACTTTGCACTAAGAGGTGGCGGCGGTAACAACTTTGGGGTTGTAACACATTTTACAACCAGGGCTGTACCTCAGGGCCTGGCATGGGGAGGCAGTCGAACGTATCGGGATGATCAAACACATCAGATCCTTTCCAATTTGCATGATTTGACTACTACCCATAAAAACAATACGGAGTTTGCATTTTGGGGAACATACAGCTATTCCCGTGCTAATGATAACTTCTTCTGGGCTGTCAATCAAGCATACAACCCGCCACAAGAATACCCACAACCTTTTGAAAGGCTAAATAACCTACCATACCAGTCAAGTACGCTACGACTGGACACTCCAAGCAACTTTTCTGTCGAGGTTTCGGGGGCCACTCCATGGCCAAGACGGTACGTATTCGTCTCCAAATTGATGGCTGGTAACTAACAGAAACTCAAGCAACATATTTGCGACAATCACTCATTACCCATCTGTTGAAATGCAACAAGCTCTGCTCGACGTTTTCAAGGAGGAAACGAGACATCTTAGTCATCTCTCTGGCTTTGAGGCTCGAATTGTCACACAGCCGCTTCATGAAGCCTCTATAGATGCCATGAAGCTTCGCGGTGGGAACCCAGTGGGTGTTGAGGCCAATGGGCCTTTGACTGGTAAGTCGAATAGAACTCGGAGCAACAGCATTAGAGAGGGGAAATAGTTAACTAATAAATATTACGTCTAGTGGTTCTTCTTATTGGAACTTGGGAAGACGAAAAAGATGACGCAGCTGTCTATTCCTTTGGCAGACAGTGGTTAGCGAGAGCCCGCCAGAACGCCGACCGACTCGCCGTGAGCCATCCGTACCTCTACATCAACTACGCATTGCGTGAGCAGGACCCTTATTCTGGATTTCCAAAAGGCAGCGTCGCAAGACTGCGAGACATTCAGAAGGCTGTTGACCCTACGGGAGTGTTTACATCTCGCGGGTTGTGCCCGGGATATTTCAAGCTGCGCTAGTGAGAAAGTTTATGTACATTTTGTGTGTAGCAGATTAGTACGTAGGTTGAATCTCTCTATGCAATTTTAAAGTCTGAGTGTCTATGCGGAACATTGATCCTTGAATTGTGAAATACATCACTCATAACAAGCTAGCATACGCTTCTTGACCACTCTGGATCTCCGGTGGCTGATCTCGGATTCACGGTCAGAAGTGGAGTGCAGCTGAACCTTAGCGCCGAAGATCACAAACCTGCGCACCTTGAGAGATTTCAGCCGCATATATAAGATATATATATTACATTGCATGAGCCGGAATCTAAACATTGAATTTTTATCAAACCATGGTCATAATGGCAGAACACAAAGCTCCCACTGTCGCCGTCGTTGGCTTAGGTCAGTTGCTAGTCCGCTTTTACCTTGATGATGCTTACAGCCTGTAGGAACGTTGGGCATAGTTGCTGTGAAAAATCTTGTGGAAGTAGGTTTTGATGTTACTGGATTTGAGTCGAACGGCTATATTGGGGGGCTATGGCATTATACAGACAAAGACAGGACGTCGGTCCTGCCGAGTAAGTAAGGCTTGACTGTTGTTGCACGACGCCAACTGACGTGCTCGAAAGCCACCGTTATAAATATCTCCAAGGAGCGGGTCAGTCACGTATGAACACACTAAGATGAAAGAGTCTGACTCATCTATCTCTAGGGCTGCTATACTGATTTCCCATTCCCCGATTCGGATCCTTCTTACTGCTCCGCCGGACGCGTACAAAAGTACATCGAAAGCTATGCCGAGCACTTTGATCTTAATAAGCGTTTCCGCCTAAATACGTCAGTAAAACATATAAGTTATGATGCTACAGCAAGAAAATGGATACTCGATATTCAAGGAGCGACACCAGAAACCTTTGACAAGGTCGTGGTTGCGACGGGCATAAATACAATTCCCAACATTCCCAAGCTCACCGGCGCGGAGCTTTTTAAAGGCGATTATCTTCATTCACGGTCTTTTAAGAGGTATGGAATATTCTTAAAGCGCCTTTACGCCTGTTATGGTTTACCTGCTTACTCCTTGTCCAGACCTGAATCATTCAAGGACAAAAGAGTGCTCGTGGTCGGACTTGGCAACACGGGCGCCGACACCATACATTCCCTTCGGGGAATTGCCAGCAAAATTTACGTCTCACATTCCCATGGAGCTTATATTGTACGCGTGCCTCAACAACTATTGAACTTGCAGAAGCTAACGAGTCTAGCTGCCCCGGAGCACCAATGGCAAGCCATTCGATCACACCATGACGTTTCGCAAATACAGCACAATGGGCAGCATGGAAATCTACTCGCCGAAACTTTCCGAATACATGGCGAACAAGATGATCACTAAGCTCCAAGGCGAAGCTTTCACGCTTAAGCCCGAATGGCGACTGTCTCCCGCGCCAAGCATTCGACACGCAGTGCCCATCGTTTCCGACAACCTAGTCCAAAACTTTGCAGACGGCGTAGTCACCTCGGTCCGGCCGCTTTCCAAAGTTATGAGCGGTACAACAGTCGAGCTTGACGACGATACAAATTTAGAGGTCGATAGCATCATTTGGTGTACGGGATACAAGATGGATTTCAGCTTCATGGACAAATCTGTTGACCCTACGAGGAATACCACACCGCGCTGGGCAAACAGCAAAGGCTCACGCGGAAAACCTCTTCCGCGCCTCTATCAGAATATGATTTCTCTGGATCATCCCGACTCACTTGCCTTTTTGGGCTGCGTTGCCTTTGCGACTGGCGCTTTTCCATTGTATGACCTGGCTACCATGGCCCTCGGGCAAATCTGGACGGGCAATACTCCGCTACCGTCAGCGGAGGAAATGGAAAAGTATGTCGAGCGTCAGCATGATTGGATTTGTCAGACTGCCGAGGAGGGGCCAGCCCTTCCGAGCTGGGTGAAGCAGGGCGAGTGGAATGCGTGGGCAAATGAAGCCGCTGGTACTGGTATCACGGAGAACCTGGGATGGGGAGCCAAGGGCTGGTCTCTTTGGTGGTCGGATAGCGAGTGGTATAACATGCTCGTTGACGGAGTATTCTCACCACATTTGTTGAGGGTTTTTGACGGGAAGCGAAAGAAGTGGGATGGAGCGAGAGAGGCAATTGAAAAGGTTAATCAGAAGGGTTAACGTTGGTTTGTGACGAATGCTATATACAATATATTTGCGAATGATACATATACACAGCTTGTTAACTTTAATTAAATATGAGTTGTAGATTTACCAGAAGCGAACAGCGTCAGGGCAAATCTTGAGGCCGCCACTAGAAGTCCAGATATTCTGCTCACGGACATTGGTGCCAGGCTTGGCAGCGTTAACCATCTTGCCAGATTTGGTGAAGATGCCGACGTGGACAACGTTGTTCTTGCAGTCACCATTCTTGCCCCAGAAAAGCATATCACCCGGCTTGGCTTGGCCACGGGGGATATGCTTGCCCATCTTGGAGTGATACTGAGTCTGTGCAGTGCGGGCTACGTGGTGTTAGTGACTTGTGGATTTGTGGTGATGTGATGGGTAACTTACGAATAGTTTTGCCCTGCGCCTTGCAGACGGAATATTGAGTCAGACCTAAGAAGCAATTAATGATACTGTCTATCAGGGTTTCCGAGTCATTGGGGGCTTTACCAGAGCAGTCAAAGCCGCCCTTGGAAGGACCTTTGCAGCCACCGCCTCCCCAGACATACGGCGTGCCAATCTGCGACTTTGCAGCGCTGACAATTCCAGGGCCAGTGCGCTTTTCAAGCATCTCGCCAGCCTAATGATAGCTGATTAGTTGTCTCAGAAATAAGTAGTGAACAAGAGGCTGTGCGTACCTGAACATCGGCTGGTGCAGCAATTGCGCCAACGGCGGCGAGGGCCATGCCAAAGAAAGCAAACTTCATGGTGATAATATAAACAGATGCGAGTAAAGTAGCGATTCAATTGTTTTAGTTTTATTTGTTGTATTAATAGAGATACTCAAGTAGCCGGAGACTATGCTGCATTTATACGTTTCGACGAGCTGGTGAGGCTGAATGCACTTACACGGCTTACACCGAGCAGAGACCCATAGTCGGCTTACTCTGTCGCATTTGTCGCTTTCCGCTCTCATCAAAAAAATATTCACAAGGTAGCATTGCTCTTCCCGCGCCTCATCAGCTCTATCCAAAGTAGAAGGTAAACGGGGATATCGGTGCTGCGGAGGCGCCCATGATCAGGGATCTCGGAGCAGAGCGAGAGTGGCTGGGAGACACGGCTGGGCATTTTCAGCAGATCTGGTACCTTGTTTGGGCTGGAATCGGGCTTGAATTTCCCCGCGCTTATTGTTGTGAACAGAGACGCTTAGACTGCGGCTGAAGCAGACCAATTGCCGCTCTTAGGTGGCAGAGCTGAGGCGATTTGCCGATCTCGCCAATCATTGAATCATTGGTGCCGCTCCTGCATAGTTCTAAAGGGATGATTGACAAAAGACTGCCCATAGCTGTATAATTGTGCCTTGCACGGTGGTCTATGAATATATACTATTTTTACCTATTCTACCGTATGGGTTGCTATGCAGATGTGTGACGGTGTTGCAAGACTTCCAGCCAAGTCAGCCCGCCTTTACAAACATGCAGCGAAATGGGTCAACGGCCGAGACTATCGGATTCGCCGAAGGCGTTTTCAGCCGATCAATGGTTTGATGCAGTAAAATGAACCGTCTCTATTACGCAGTCTCCTCCTTGACGTACTTACCTGTAGGCGTTCTAGAACAACCAGCTCCACTAACGACTTGACTTATACGCAACTGCTTCAGTACCAGGTGCACAGCCATCGTTGTTGAGATGAAGTGTGATACTCTGAAAAAGATGTCTAATGTGATCTCTATACCACGTGACATAGTCGAAGACTCAAATTCCAGATATCCTTAGCACTCAGGCAGCTTCCGTCTTGTTTGCGTGACGCCGCTGTACACCAAAGCGGACACTTCGCTTACTAACCCCACCGCCCGTCATCGCGACCGTCGACAGTTTGACGTCCCGCAACTTTTCTGCCCAGAAAGTCCTAAACTCTCCAACTCCAAGCGAACAACACCTCCCAGCGAAACAACGATACGAAACCAAATATAAATTCTCGAATACACTAGTCTTTAATCCTTTCAAAGTCTACTATATTCATTGAAACCGCGCCAATTAATTACCCTCCCACCTATCTTGCGCATTCCTCGTCCGACAGTACAACCTCCCTCCTCGCCAAAACACAGACTATCAGCTCCCTCCCAACAAAGTCCTCGCGCAAAGCAGCGCAAAACACGAAGGAACGATGGCAGCCCCTCAACAATGGACGCGGCAGCAAAAACTCCGCGGTGGCGTCTGGGCCGTTGCCCTCGGCGCAATCGTAATAGTCGGCTCCTTGACCGGCGCACAACTCAAGTCAGACAAGCAAAAGGCCGAGGTACGACACCAAATTCTCCGTCTCTCTGTTCTTTTTCCATTGCAGAATCTTGCGCGAAAATTACATCATGCTAACGGATACCCTCAAACGTACAGTCAATTAAGCAATTCCGTCAAGATACACCCGAGCGGCAAATCGCCCTACTCGAAGAACAAAAGAAATATCTCCGCCATCAGAGGGCGCAGTTTGAGCGCAAGATTGAAGTGTTTCACGAACGCGTTCAGGAACGACAGGAGAAGAAGTAGGCATAGGAAGGAGTTGAAGATTGGATGCTGTACTATAGATGATACCCCGTTTTTGCATAGCGAGCATACACTTGGCGTTTCTTGAGATTCGTACATAAGATAATATAATCACGAGTGTCCAGGAGATTGTGTGCTATTCGTATTAACGTAAATTGGCTTTTCTCTACTTGGTTCCCTACACCCAATCCTCCTACACTACCACATCTACTTTGTAACACCCTCAGCTGTGGGCAGGTCAAGGGCCTTGTACAGCAAAATCAGTGCAGAGTGCGACTCGCCACCACCGGCCAGAGCATCAACCTTGTCCGGCGTCACCTCTGTAACCTTTTCATCGTTGAACCACCACCAATTGCCGTCCTCCTCGGCCCTCTCACCGGTCTTGGGGTCGACATGCCCCGCCTTCTTGACATATGCGGTATAGTGACCACTGTCCGCACTGGCACCCTGGTGCGTGACGACACCACGTAACTCATACAGACCAGACTGATTGGCGCCGCTGTCGTTGAGCAACTCCTGGTTAATCAACGAGTGCAGCTCCTTCTTGGCCTGCAGCAGTGACTCGTTCTGCTCCGCATCAAGCTCAGCATCCGTCTTGTAAGTCTCCATTTCCGTGTCGCCATCGCCAGACTTCTTCTCGTTGGCCTTTTTCTCATTATCGGCCTTTTCCTTTTCCTTGGCCTTGACTTCCCTTTCGCTCGGCAAACCAGCGCCACCGGCAATATCGCCGGTATCAGTGTGGTGGCTCTTCTTGCGCCTCTTACGAGCCCTCTCGATATCCTCCTCGTCCTTGCGGACCTCACGGACCTTGTCGCGAACGGGTATCAATGCACTCTTCAAGTCATCCGAGCAAAACTCTACAATATCCAACTCTTGGGGGAATGTAACTTTGCGCATAATCTTGGCCTTTTTCTGTGTGTCTCGCTTCCAAAAGAATCGAACAAAGTGGACGGTGAGATATTTCGGTGCGCGTGAGATCTTGGACGTTTTCGTGTACGTGGAATCGCGGCCAAGGACGTCGGACTTTTTCTCGAGCTTTTCGCTTAGCGCAGCCAAGATTCCGTCACGCAAGTGGTTCGTCTGTCCGTCAATGTGGCAGTTGAGCTTGTAGAATTGGTCTTTGGACACGACGGCCTTTTCACCACCGTTGACAGCTTCCTCCTCGTCGCACTCCATAGAAGAGGTAAACTCCCCTGCCATGTATTTGTCGACAAATGACCCCTCCGGTGCGTCGCCTTCCTTGATCTTGACTTTTTGACTCAATTGCTGAACAATCTGAGACCAGGCTTCCTCGGCATCTTGCTGTGCGTAGCCACCGCCAGACTTTGCTTTTTCAGCAAACTGAGGAAAGACGACTCGTAGGGAAGTCAGAAAGTTCATGGGTGGGAAAGCGTCCTGGGTAGCGCTCATCTTCTGATACAAAGACGACAGCTGGGCAGCAAGGTCCATCTGCGTCATGCCGGCCATCATGCCAGACGAGTCTCCCTGGTAGTTTGCGAGGGCGTTTTGGAGTTCGGGCATCAAGCGCAGGGTCTGTAGCGTCGAGTTTAGGTAGCAAGTGTTGCCCAGGTTCATCAGGCCCGCAGGAGTGGCGTCGGCCTGCTGTGCCTGCTCGGCCTCGGTCATATCCTCGAGGAACTTGACCTGCTCCGAGGGTCGGGTGATGTCTTTGCCGCTGCCGCCTGGCGAGCCCATCATCATGATGGTCTGTCCAGCCTTGAGGCCAAGCTTGCTCATGTCGGCATCGTCCTTAAGTTGGCCTCCTTTGATGAGAATCTTTTGGCGGTCGGGCTCGACATTGGTCAGACTGTAGACCTGGTACTTGAAATCATTTCCAGTCGTTTCCGGTTCGATTTCGATATCGTACTTCTTGCCTTGGTGCTTCACCACCACTATGGCACATTGTCAAGTCAGTATTCGGTCGATATGGCCACTGTTTTGTCTACAGGGTTCGGGGTGCGGGGGTCGCGGGGCAACGTACCAGTCATGGAAGACATGATGGGCTTTGACTATGCGTTTTCGCAAAATTCCAAAGCAGATATATAATGTGTACCGTCTTTGCGTCCAGGTCCTGCTGTATTCGGGTAGGATGCAATACTTTACACTGTGGCAAAGGACGGTGAATTGGCAAAGGTTTTGGCGGAAGTTGATGGAGGCAGACAGAAAGATGGAGGTGCGTCACGCCGCTGGTACCTGGTTGCGGCGCGCAGTGCAGGGGCGAGCTATAGTGGGGAAAGCGGTGAATGCGCCACAGGAGCCACATTTCGGAGGCAGAATCCCTGCCGGCAGTAGTGTGGCGTTTGTGGCTATTCCAGCGTGTAAGCCAAACACAGAGGACGCATGGTGATGAAGAGCTGTTCTTTTATAAAGAGCTGAGGATGGTAGATGTATGCCCGGTATACTCTTAGAGGCTCCTCAAAATATTTTACAATTTTTGTATTTTTTTTTCTTTTTGTGTACTAACAAGGTGGCAAACCCGTGTGCAGAACTCGACAGCCACCGGCATACTAAGGTGTAGGTAAAAGAAAATACATGGGTAAAACTTGCAGCAACTGTAACAAAACAAGCTTTTTCCGGGATAGGATCGAGGTGCTTATGGTAGAGAGATAAGTCATTGCCGCCGTTGGCTAATCATGGCTAGATCGTTTGCTACTAGAAGTCGACCATGTTGTGACTCAGGTATACAATTAGGCCCTGGATAGTGCAGGTAAACAATACAAATATAGGTAATCACAGATAGCCGGCCGTCGGGCACAGCGTATTTTGTATGTTGTCCACGTCCATCACGTCGACGTCAAACAGAGTGTGGCCGCTCACTACACTCTTACACCTGGCAGCTGGCACGCGATCCACTTCACATCTCACTTCAACACCACCAACACAATCACTCTATTCAGGCACAATGGCTATTTAAGAGCTCAATTCTTTTTCTCTCTTCTCTTTTCTTTCTTATTCATCTTCATTGCACATTTAAATTCATGCAGACAATAGTTGCCTTACTCCTCACGCCAATTGAATACGCCCTGCTGCCTTCCTTGACCTCGTTTGTTTGGTCGAGATCAGGCACGCATCTTGTATACAAAGCACTCTTTGCTTCTCCTTTTTGGAACTTGTAAGTCTTTTCTCGATCTCTTATCGAATTGCCGATTCTCTTCTGTCTTCTCTTTGTGGTTTACCGTGTCGGTTTCTCATCAATTTTCCAGGGCTTATGATGCCCTCGTCCGGCGCAATGCATGACAACTTCTTCATACCAGGCACAAACTCTTGTCAGTCATCTACCATGATTCAAAGTACTATGAGCTCGTCCTCTTCGTTTAGTCCACCCCCGTCATACATGTCTGGGTCGCCCGTGAGCAGTCGCTCTACTGCCTACGCCTTTTCGGACATTGACTCGAACAAACCGGTCTGTGGGAAGAGTACTCTGAACCCAGCCTCCGCATCATGGGTGCCATCTTCATGGTACAACTCGAATTACCAGACAGAACAGGTGAGAAACTTCTATTTTAACACTGGGCCAAACACTAATCAGGAAGCAGCCAAAGCTTGGCGGCGACAGCTGTCCTGTGGAGGCGGCTGCTGACAACAAAGTGGCCATTGATCTCATTTCGTACGCACTCTCGCAGAGCAAAGATTCTACCATTGGGTTTCCTTAGGCTGGTGACTCGGGTAAAAGCTCATATGAGAACGAGAAAGAAATTTCGAATCAGACTGAATACACTGGAAGTGGCGCCCCAACTGCCATTTCTACATCGTGCAGTGCCCGAAAAGGACCTTCACAACCAGGAATGCCGCTTAGCAGCTCATTCCAATCGACCAAGATGATGATGATGAGCCCGGCTCCCACACCTCAGGGTAAGCATGTGTCTCGAGGCAGCGAGTCTCTGGCAAGTCCGATTCCACCGTCTGGAAGAATGACTGAGCCGCGCAATTATGCGCCACGAACATCTGGAACCCCAATCCTCAATGAGCCCCCTCCCAAGTTCAATCTCAGTCTTGTTCCCTACCAGAGCAGTTCGCCTGGTGTCGTTGCTCTTGATGAGTACCAGAGCACGGCGGGAAACTTGGCGTTGCAGGCGCGTCCTGAAGCTGGCAGTTTGATCCCATACAACACAGCGCAGAATGCTCCGACTCAGCGTTCCGAGTTGCTAAACGCATTGACTGAACCATCTGGGCTGCCGTCTCTACGTGCTGCACTCGACCCTGCAAAGTTTCCCTTTATTGAAGCGGCAAAGCAGTGTAAGAGCGACAACTATGGTGTCGTCAAGCTTGGAAACGCAAGTAACGCATACTTTAACAGGTTTGCCTTTTACTGACATTTATTCAGATTCCTTTTGCCACGAGACGATCAGAGGTCATTGCTTTTCTCGGACGAAACTCAAAGATACTCAACGACGCTGATGAGCCAGTCCACATCATCATGGAACGAGTCTCGAGCAAGACGATGGATGCCTATGTCGAATTTCGCTCGCTGGAAGACGCCATGAAAGCAGTGGAAAAACATCAACAAAATATTCTTTCTGGTCGCCTTGTGCGTCTTGGAGATCGCCCTGTCGACATGGAGCTCTCCAGTCAGGCTAGCCTCATGAAGGACCTGTTCCCCATTGCAAATGGCGTTCTTTGGAATGGTTCCAAACCGGAAATTATGCCATTTAAGCCCCAAGAGCCTTGGAAAAATTTTAAAGGGTTTGTTTCGGAAGAGGAGATGACGATGCTCGTCAAGCATGTCGAGGTTCCTCATCGGGTATGTGTCTCTCTCATGCTGTGAGGATAGTGCTAACTGGATATTCAATAGTCACCTTTCTCCAGGGAGTGCCCACAGCGACCGTATGAATGTTTGATCAGCACCATCAAGAAGTTCCCTTGGTACATGACGGACTGCATCACAGTGAAACAACGCGCTGCCATTTTCAAGGCTACTATTGACTTGTGTAGGCTACTTGTGAGAAGCATCCACAAAGAGGACGACCAGGTAAATCTCACCAAGCAGCTCCTTCGTCGTGTTGTGACTGCAGCAATGAGCTGCCCGGGGTTTACAGTGCTTATGAAGGATGACATTGCTTGGGTCGCCGACTTGACAGAGATGGAGCAGCGCTCTTATGGCCAGCCTCGATTTGCCAACAGCTGGCGTCATCAGTACGCCCTGGCTGCTAAGCCTGGTGCTCCTCTTGATGTAGTTGAGGTACGTTCTTCGTGGGACTGCCGGAGAGCCTTGCTAACTGGTAGACTATTCAGTGGTACATTGCCATTATCCGAGAACAGACAACCAGAGATGTCCTGAGCCGGCCACACACTGAAAGGGGTGGCATTCAGGAGCTGGCTGCTGGCACTGACATGTACTGGGGATATCTGTGGGCTGAGATGGCCCATCCTATTGGACCAGACTTTGACAACATGACGCTGGCAAAGGTGGCCAATGTCGAGTTTACGGCTGTGGAGGCGATACTTGCTCGCGCACTTGCACCACAGTAATATGCCATTTCGTGTTTCTAAGCATCGACGTAACTTGCAGTGAGCACGGGAGGCAATTGGGACGATTGTTTACGTTCTAGGAAAGAACCTGTCGACGTAAGGGTAATTATTTTGCTTGGTGCGTATGTAACAACTGGAGAACAAAAACACTGGGCTACGAAGGATTGGGCATAAAGACATTGGGAATGAAGAAAAATGAGGCGTTTGGGTACAAAGAAATGCATTGATTTTGGCAGAGGGAAGGCTGGATAAAACTTTGGGGGAGAATTGGACCATGCTGTTTTGGTGGATGAGAATGCTCTTGTTGTTTTGTTTGATGCTTGGATGGATCCAGTCATGGAAAAACGGCTGTGCAAAGGTTTAAGCAATGAGATACGATTCTGGCTTTGCTTCTCGAGGACTATTGGAATGATTTGCAGGGAGAAGCTGGCAGTATTGGTAGATTACTCATGAGAACTCAATCAAATGGAACGGCGTTTGCATGCATGAACAACGATTGTCGTGGTAACGAGTATTGCAGAGGTGAAACGCAACTTGCAGGGGCCTGATCCTGACTGGGTCGTCAATGACGCGCTTGCTTGTTTATTAGCATTGAGCAGGTTGGGGCGAATTGAACCAAGGTGATGCACTCTTTGGCGCACAAGCAATTCAATTGGACGTCTTCTATCCGCCTGAACAGCCGGCCAGTCGTGTTTTAGGACGCCAGGCATGGGCTTCGCTTTGGAAACATGAGTGGTGCCCTCGGACTTGGTCGGCGCTGGTCGGGCGTCGTAAGGGCATGGCAGACTGCACTGAGAGATCGCAAGGCGACGACGCATTATGAGCCGTTGAGACCCGCCAGCGCTCCCCTGCAGTGCCGGACCCACCGGAGCTCCAGGGTCTTTGTTTCCCAATTGCAAGGTGCTGGTGCCTTGGGGGGGAGGGGGTTATTGTTTCTACAAAATTCAACTTCGGACTGAACAACGTAGAAAACTTGGTGATCCGTTGCATCGTTTATACCATCGGCTTGGTGTTTTGATACCCTGAATAGCGCCTTGCAGCTTTTACAGAAGGCACGACCCTGGCTGACTCTGCACTTGCCGTGTTTGTCACACAGACACGGACCACGGCTCCACAGCAATCGGGAGCTCAGCAAAAGCTCCTTTATCAAGCTCAACGAGCTTTATTTGTCCCTTTTCTGCCCCTTCCCTAGCGTGTATTTTCTGCTGCATTTTACACAGCAATCATGTCTACGGAGCAAGCCAACGCTACGACGGCCGAGGCGCCTCAAACCCCTCTTGCTAAGCTTATCGCTCGTCTGCCGGAAATCACCAACAAGACTGGCCACAATGAGATGTGGGGAGTCCAGCTCGACGACCCGGAGCGTATCCCAGCGCAGGTTGTCTTGCAAAAATTCCTGAGGGCAAACAGCAATGACTTGGACGCCTCTGAGAAGCAGCTTACGTCTGCTCTCGAGTGGCGCAAGAAGATGCAGCCGCCCTCCCTCGTCTCGCAGGCCTACGACGCGAGCAAGTTTGGCGGACTGGGCTTTGTCACCGTCCACAAGGATGAGGCTGGCAAGGAGACTGTGATTACCTGGAACATTTACGGAGCCGTCAAGGACAACAAGGCCACTTTTGGCAATGTCGAAGAGTAAGAATGCGGCATCCAACCCCGCGCGAAGTATTGGCAATGCGGCTAACCGGTGAGAAGATTCATCCGCTGGAGAGCTGCCCTCATGGAGCTTAGCCTTCAGAAGCTCAACCTCAACGACGTCAAGGAACTTATTCCAGAGGGCGGAGATGACCCGTACCAGATGCTCCAGGTCCATGACTACATGTCAGTGAGCTTCTTCCGCATGGATCCCGCCGTCAAGGCAGCAAGCAAGGAGACCATCTCGACCTTTTCCATGGCGTACCCCGAGCTCCTGGCCCACAAGTACTTTGTCAACGTTCCTGCCATTATGGGTTGGATGTTTGGCGCCATGAAGCTGTTTCTGGCCCCGGCTACTCTTCGAAAGTTTCATCCCATGACGTCGGGCACCACTCTGGCTACGGAGCTTCCAAGCATTGTCTCTACACTGCCCAAGGAGTATGGTGGCAGTGGCACGACTGTCAAGGAGGGCTTCACTGTCTCTCTTGTGGAGAAGCCTGTTGCTGAGAAGAAGGAGGAGGCCACCGAGACCACTGGTGACGATGCTGCTCCTGCTGCTCCTACTGCTGCTGCCGCAAACGAAAACGTGGAGGACAAGCCCAAAGATGCAGCTGTCGATGGCGCTGCCGACGGTGCTGCCAAGGCGGAGCCAGCTGCGGAAAAGAGCAATGCTCCCAAGATTAGTGAAGCCGAGGCTGCCATTGTTGGTGATGGCGAGAAAAAAGACGTCTATTGAGTAGCCGACCGTGGCCAAGTCCTCACCAGTAGAAAGTGTTGTGAAAGGTGAAGCTTGTGAGTGGTAATGGGGTGGTAATTTGAAGAAGTAGCAATGTGAAGGACAGAGAGCAAAGTAGAGTAGACTTCATTTTGTTTTAAAGAAACAAAAAAACTGGTTCGTCTAGATGTTTTATAGCTGCCACAATATACCCCAAGTTAGACGAGGCAATGGTTTGGTCCTAGTGTCTGGTTGGTGCATGTGCAGGTTCTGGCTAGTCTGGTGCCAAGTCTGTGCTACCCTGTGTCAGTGGTGGATGGAGATGAGTAGGGCCAGATGGTGTATTTACGGATGTTTTCGGCTATTTTTGCTTTCTGATTAAAATGTGAGCTTAAAGTTAATTGTTTATAGCCAGTTTTAATTGTTGACTATTATTAGATGTTATTAAGGTGGACTGTTATGGTATATCAATTGCGGCTGCTGCGAGAAAAAGAAACGGCCGCACTGAATATCGTGATGCACTACTAGCTGACCACATGACAGCACGGGCAAAAAAAAAAAAAAAAAAAAAAAAAAAAAAAAAAAAAAAAGAACATTTATTCTACACCACACACAAAGACATCACGACAACCCAAAACAAACCACAAAGAACTGTTCAACTTTACCGTGCTGATGGGGCATTATCTGGTGTAGTGGCCGCCTCAAAGCGCGACCACGGAGGGCAGGATAGCGTTAGCGTGACATTACCCGAGAAACAGCCAATTGTTTCTACAAAAAGTAGATTCAAGGTATGTGAAAAACAGCTTTAATACAAAACAATAATTTTCTCTGCATATTTCGGCCACAATCCGACATGATTGCAGAGTGTCATGCTTACGACGGGTACAGCGCGGCATACACAGGAGGTAAGAGAAGCTAGCCTCAACACTTGACGCCACACACACACACGAAAAGGTGGACACCAGCAAAAGCTCACATGGGCAGACCAGCACCTGAATTCAGGAAACCATGGAATAAAAAATCAACAATGTGCGCGGGAAACAGGACGCTGCTCGAGCTAGTTTTGTTTCCCGCTTTGGGCAGAGGTGCGGTGATACAAGTGGGGACAGGTCGGCAAGGTCTGGATAGCCTCATAGGTCCGGGACGGGATTGTTGTGGGCGCTTACGGGATATGAAGGGTGTACCATTCTGTGTGATGAGAGATGGGGATGCCGTGAGGTGCTTGGGTTGAAGGAGCTTGTGTGATGGAGAGGGGGGAGGTGGTTGAAAGGTATGATTCAGAGACAGCTCAAGGGGCAAATCAACCTTGTAATTTGGAATATAAATCTCGCAACGGTTGCTGAAGATGGCAAGCATAGGGTGAGCGCATGCATATATGAGTTTGAGTTTGTTGTAGAATGAACAAGACGGGAGTTTGACGGCGGGATGGGCTGTTGTCTCGTGTTTACCCGGTCTCTTCTCGCTTGCCGGGAACGGCTTGTGCAGCCTTACACGAAAATAGTCCAGCCTGGTAGTGTAGTGTAGTGAGGGTGAGAGAGTGCCAAAAAGTGAAATAAAGTCGAGCGGTCTTGCTCCTTGTTGCGGCGTGGCTTATGTCTGTTGTTGTCCGCCACCTTTCCCTCTCTCTCTTTTCCAACTCACCACCTACACGCGCGCTTTTGTCATCGAGTTTCGGCAACGCGGCTGAGGAACAGACACTTGCTCGACAACGCGTGAATATTGGTGAAATCGAGATTGTAAGTGAATTAGTGTGCTGTTTGGGGGCATGTTCAACTTTGTTTATACTTTTTACTGCGCCGCGTTTCTTCTCTTGTCCGACTCTTTGTCAACATCTTGTTGGAACTGTTTTTCAAACGAGACGACACTTGAACTCTACAACGCGATAGTAGACATATCTGCGTCAAGAAAAGCATCTTCTGCGTCGGCATCAAGCTAACTATACGGACGATAATAGCAAAGTCTTCTTGTCCTCGCTTCCTTACTGTTGCCGCTCTCTATCCCTCTCTCTCTGTCTCTCCTCTCTCTCCCTTTACGCTACTCTCCTCTCGTTTGATTATTGGGCCGGCCGCCCCCCCAGAAAAGGCGCGTTCCTTTACTCGCCTCTCACTGGTACGTAATTCCCCGTGGTTCCCCAATGCCAATCCTAAAAATCCCACTTGCAACCTCCACACACGTACCATTTGTTGGCCTGACTAGTTTACTAGTGCAGCGGGCAAGGCAAGGGAAAGAAAAAAAAGGCTACGCTAATAGGAATAGGCTGCTGGGTGTTGCGACGCCAGAGAGCGCCATACGACCACACCACACGCTACGCAGCACCACAGTACCACCACCACAGCCGCAACCACACTCTCTCCTCTCCTGCTCCTCCTTCCCTTTTGCTCTCCTGCCTGCTTCTCCTCTCCTTTCACCACCAACCTCTCCTCTGTTTGCGGCTTGGCCCTCGAGCTCGTCCGTTCCCTTTTGACTCTCTATTCCTCTTCTTCCTATTATTTCATTTTGCAGGCGCGACCACAGCCCTGCAAAGAAAAACACGTCACGCCGTTTGCTGCGGATCATATAGGCGCGACTTGATTGGTGCCCTATGCGCTGTCGCTGCTGCTTGTCAAGGACGTGTCGCGCCGCGCCCATCACCACCACCAGCCAGCCACCAACCACCAACCACCAACCACCATCTCTCCCTCACACCGATCACGACTCCCTCAATTCCCGCCATGGCTGTCTTCCCAGTCTTTCCAGAGGGCGTCTTCTCGGGAAACGCGACAGACTCGTCGTCGTCCAACTCCAATTCCAACTTTGCCTCCTCCAGCTCCACGCCTCCCACCACCGCCGAAGACAGTGCCAGCCTGCACTCCGACTCCTCGAAACACGATGTCATCACCGTCGCTCCCGAGGATGCCGCTCCGGTAGTTGTCGTCGCCACTGGTCCTCAGCCAGATACAGACATGCCTGACGCACCCACGCCGCCCAAGGAGGAGGAAGAGTCGCCCGCCACCTCGCCGCGTGCTCCGCGCGCCCGACGGTCTTGTGCTGCTGCTCCCGTGTACAACCTGTCCAAGCTGAGCGGCACAGACGGCCATGGCAAGCGACGCGCCAACGGAGACGACGTGGCTGACCGCCGCCGACGCACAATCTCCGGCGACACCCTCGTCGACGACTCGTCCAAGCGCAGCCCGGCCGCCTCGACACGATCCAAGCTGCGCGGCGGGCGCGACGCAATTGACGCGTTGGACCTTCGATACTCGCCTGCCGGCCCCAGCTCGCCTCGCGCTACTCGTCGCAACATGCGCGGGAGCAGCCTCGCCGGCCCTAGCAGCCGCGGCGTGGGCGGCGCTGTCTCATCTTTTGGTGCTAAGATCTCCAAGATTGGAAAGCGTGGTCGCAACGCTGTCGGCAAAGGCGTCAGTCGAGTCTCGCGGGAGCTGATGCGCCTGCAGGATACAAACGAGTTTTCCCACGTTGACAACAGCCCTGTCCGCCACACGGTATGGTCCAATGGCAAGTTTGTCGACCCCAACGAGCCTCCCGCGCCACCGCGCAAAAAGGCCAAGGTCGAAGAGGAGGAGGAGAAGGAGAAGGAGAAGGAAAAGGAGAGCTCCGAGCCAATTACCAACACCAAGAAGCGACGCGCCAAAAAGTTTCTCGCCAAGGGCTTGTACGCTGGCCAGGAGACGCCTCGCGACCTCACAAAGGGCCTGACGACGGCCGAGAAGAAGAAGCTTGCGCAGCTGCCCGAACTCGCCAGTACCGGACGTGTCAACAAGGTCATGCCTAGCCCAATCTACACGGGGTTCCGCATGCTGATTGCTGGCCGGGACTTTAAACTCCCCTTTATGACTTGCAATCCTCTTCCACCAGGCCAGCCCAAGCCTGACGAATGGAAGAAGATGACCAAGAGTATGACTTCACAAATGCCATGTATTGCAGTACATTCAAAGTTTGCTAACTTGCTACTCTAGACCGATTCATTGGCGACTCCAAGGACTACTGGCGCAAAACTCCCCACTTTCACGACGTCTCAAAGTGCATCTGCACGCCTGAAGATGGCTGCGGCGACAACTGCCAGAACCGAATCATGCTCTACGAGTGCGACGAGGGTAACTGCAACCTGGGCAAGGAACTTTGCACAAACCGTGCCTTTACTTCTCTCGCTGCCCGTAGAGCCAAGGGCGGCAAGTATCGCGTAGGTGTCGAGGTCATTAAGACGTCGGACCGTGGGTACGGAGTTCGCAGCAACCGCTGCTTCAGACCTCACCAGATCATCATGGAATATGCTGGTGAGATTATTACAGAGGAGGAATGCGAGCGTAGAATGAATGAGGTGTACAAAAACAACGAAGTATGCCTATTTCAGATTAGAGTTGTAAACGCTTGCTAACATGGCTATTTAGTGCTACTATCTCATGAGTTTCGACCAAAACATGATTATCGACGCCACGACGGGAAGCATCGCGAGATTCGTCAACCACAGCTGCAGCCCCAACTGCCGAATGATCAAGTGGATTGTGTCTGGACAGCCGAGAATGGCCCTCTTTGCCGGCGACAACCCCATCATGACAGGCGACGAGCTGACATATGACTACAACTTTGACCCATTTTCCGCCAAAAATGTGCAAACTTGTCTGTGTGGCTCCGAAAACTGTCGAGGTTTCCTAGGCCCGAGACCGCGTGAAGTCAAGCCCCCCAAGACGGAATTGAAAAAGACTGTCAAGGGCGCGGTCAAGGCCGGAAAGCGCAAGCTCAAGGAAATGGTTGGCGACGAGCCGGCGGGTGGCAACAAGGCAAAGAAGCGCAAGATTCTGCCTGCCACGGGAGTCAAGAGGTCGCTGTCCAATGCAAGCATGAAGGCAGCCAAGGGAGCAGCAACGGCGATTCGCAAGAGCATGTCGAGCATCAGCCTGAGCGGGAAGAAGGGCCAAGCCAACGGGACGCCGGTCAAGCGACGCGCCAGCACGGGAGCGCTTCTCAAGAAAGCTACTACTGGCAAAAAGCTGACCAAGGCGCAAGGCAAGTCTTCCGCCAAGCCGGCTTCTTCGCGCTCGTCGAGCCTGACGATTGTGGCTGCGAGTGACGAGAATATCCGCGCTGGAAAGAAGGCAACCCCCAAGAAGGGCACTCCTAAGAAGGGTACGCCCAAGAAGGCAACGCCAAGCAAAGCGACGCCAAAAAGCAAGGCGTCACCTGCTGGCAAGGCGACCAGTGCAAAGGGGAAGGCCTCACCAAAGGGCGTAACGCCCAAGACGGCCAACCGTCGTCTCAGCGGCAAGGCGACTACTCCCAAGAGCAAATCGCCACGCAAGGGTATGGAGCTGTCGCCCAAGGGACGAGCCAAGGCTTCTTCGTCTTCCAGCTAAGCGGAGAGCGAATCATGTTGTTCTTTTTTCTCTGGTATCAAAATCATATCGTGAGGCGTATTCTTTTTTGTCATCATCTTGCTTCTTTGAGGCAAAATTAGGATGAAAGGCGCGGGTGTACTGGTCTGGTCTGTGATTTTGTGACTTTGTTTTCTTGCCATTTATTGCTGGTCTTCTTTTCTGAGGAGTTGCTGGCGAAATAGGTCATCTGCGTTGCGTGTTGTTGGTCATTCTCTCTGCGGCGTCATTTTCAAGCCATGTATAACAAATGAGGGACATGTTGCTTTTATTTCTTACCCGTTTTCTAGTGAATTTTTGCCGTCTTTTTGGTATGGAAAGCTGCATATGACTGACGCAATTTATAATTTATCTTCTGGTGTCTATGTGACATTTCTTTTCTTTCTTTCTTCTTCTCACTTGTGTCTTGTCTTGTGATTTTCGGGCATTTCCGGAAGGGTTAGGAGTGAAATTTCTTGACGCGGAATAAATTCCAAACTTGTTTGGGTCGCGAGATGCGTGTTTCGGGTAAGGGACGGGTGTAGCATCCGCAGAGGCATTGAGGGCCAGTACTCTCAGTGTACTGTATTGGAAGCTGATTATGTACATGAGCTCAATCACGAAGAACAAGGTCTTGGCAGAAACACTACTATACTTGCTGTGTTACAAACGCCTGCGACCGAGTGTTCCCCTCTCCCGCTGTCCTAACCATTGAAGGAGGATGCCATGCGGCTTGATGGTGGTTGAGTAATCTCCGCGTAATGCACCCGGGTGCCCGCCTGTGCATGGTATGCATGCATGTAGCTACTTTCAGTCTTTTGATCTACCCCCCATCCTGTTCTGATGGCTTGATATGTCGCCATTCTTTGCCTTTATTACGGGGTTGCTTGGGCTTTAGCTCCGTGGAGAAAGCCTGATGATGATGCTGGTTCAGCTTTTTCCCCGATTGCGACGTGTGTAGCAGTGCATGAGCCTAACGCAGCTACCCGAGCCTTTCTGCCCTGCTGCATCGGCGTATCTTGCTCAGACTTGAGGTGTTTGTTTTGGGGGTTGGTTACACTGCATATAGAGCACTTGATGCGGATTGGTTGTAACTGGTACGAAACATGTTGAACAGATTACTGCAGAGTACTATAGAGCTGGATTGTAAGTGTGGCAAGGCAACTGATATTGCATAGAGGTGACAGAATCTAACAAGAAAGAAATAGCTACCTCGTGTTGTCCCCTCCTCGACGACTATCATCGTCTGAGCATAGCCTTGAGCAAACAGCCTCAATCTGTAAAAGAACTTTATACCGTAGAAACGAGAAATCCCTCCAATAGAATAAGACCATCCAAATACAGAAAAAGGCCTGCAAATCAAAGGACAATCCCCCCTTTGACAAAATATTCACTCTTTACTTCCCTGCATCCCTCCTAGCCCTCACCTTCCTCCAAGCAGCCCACACAACAGCCCAACAAACACACCACCACCTCTGCACAAGAGCCCTCCAGGCACTCCAGCAGCAAGAATACACCAAATACGCAAAAGCAGGCTCAACAAACAACGAAACCACTGGCGGCGCCGTAGCAAAACCGCCACTGCAACCTCTATGCCGCGCCACCATGGCCGCTGCGCCGCGCACCAGCACCCCCGCCACCGGGCGCGTCTCGACAGCGATCATGCGCACCCCTCGACCGGCGGCGGCGTGTTGTCGTCGTGCCAGGAATGGCGCGAGGCGCATGTCGACTATGGGTGGGTTGGTGGCTAGGTTTGCGCGGATGGCGATGGAGAGTGTGTTTGTGCCGTGGGTGCGGTGTAAGTGGTAGCGGAGGTGGGGGATGAATGGGCGGCGGAGCATGTTGTTGCTGCTGCTGGCACTGCTGTCTGATGAAAAGAGGTTTATGACGGTGTCGGAATCTGAGGTGTTTAAAAAAGAAGGAGGAGTTGGAGGGCGGAGGTAGGGATGGAAACGTTGGCTTCGCCGAGAGCGGGCGTCGTGGTACGATGGACGAGGAGGACTTGTGTCGCGAGTCTTGTGCAATGGCTCCTCGCCAATATTCTCCAAGTACATCATGTTAGATTTGTGAATTCATAAGGACATGTTTAAGTTTAGGAAGGTGGAAACTTACTTGTGCCGCTACGGCCCGTCTCGGCTGCTCTTCCTAGCAACCGCGGTAGACATTGTCGCGATAGAGCTCGCAGCGCTGACAGAGGAGGTGAGCGCAGTGGAAGCACGACATTGTCTGCCTGCGGATAAACGTGCCGCAGTGACAGAGGTGGCAGCGCCACATGAAGGGGATGAGCTGCTCCTCTGGTGACGGCGGACGAGGAGGAGGGTTGGCGGTTTGAGTGTTGGATGCGGTATTGTTGACGGAGCTGTGTAAGTCACTACCGCCTGCACTTTCAGGTTCAATGCTAGATGGGAGGGTATGGAAGCTCGAGTCATTACTGGTCTCTTCGGTAGAGCCTGTGTTGACTTGAATGGAGTCTTTGGCGGGTGTTGGCGTGGCTGCTGCCCCAGACGAACCTGCAGAAGCTGCTTCTGAAGAGCCATTCCCGGGCTGCGGTGTTGGAACTGGAGATGGAGCTGGAGTTGGTTCCGGAGGAGGTGTTGGGATACCCATTGTCAAGGAAAGTTAAACTTGTAAAGCTATGAGCTTGATTCAAGGTGGCGATGAGGAAATATGCTTTGAAAGCACTGCGTTGATAAGCCGACTTCCTCTGGTGATGGGCGTCTCCTCATTCATATAAGCACATTCATACAGACAATACGCAAACCAAGTATACTATACCCCAGCTCAAGCGGCACACATCCGCACGAGCTCGCCCTCCCTCTCGATCTGGCGGATACTGGCCCGTTCATTCTGCGGCTTGCAGCAACTGGGCTATCGAGACACACCGGCTGCAGCGGATGTGGATGCGACAAACGGAAACAGACGCCTCACTGTCTTGAATTACTCTGGGCAAATCTTGCCACTGCTTTCATCCTTGCGGCCCTGAATATCCTTGTGGCCTTTTGATTGTCGCTGGCTGTACCAACTGGCGCATGGACTCGGACACCCGATGGCGAACTTGCTCAGAGACACGTCAAAATGTAGTGAAACGTAAAAGAAAAAAACATAAAGTCTTTGCTATAATGGGCATCAACTAGTGCTTTGACGCCATGCCAATGTTTCTACAAGGTGTCAAAGAGGCGACAGGGATGACCCTTGTAAGCTGAGCTGTCTCCTGCTCTTTGGCCTGCTAGATGGTTACACAAGACAACTTGGAGGACTACAGATACACAAGGAACCATGGCAGAAGGACTGATGCGTGATGAAAATCCTGCATGTCTTGTCTGAAAAGTAAAAAAGCATGCAGCGGTACTGTAAGCTTCAGACATTGCATTGCCTCATTCGGAGAGCTGTGTGCATGGAGTGGCACCTACATCTGCAGATAACCGAGGTCGCCGCCGACAGCTTTTTCGTCTTGCGTATAATGCATCTCTTTTCTCGTTTATTTTGCCCCCTTTATACTTTTCTACACATGGTCCAGCACTTTTGCCGTTGTTTGCCACCATCTACTCTGCTTGCGATATATTTCGGACCCCACGCACCGTGTAAGTGAGGAGCCACTAGTGGTTGTGCTGCATGATATCTGACTAGCCGCATCAAACAAAATAGAAGATTATTTCCTGACAAGGGTAGCTAAACCTGCTTTATCTGTTTTCTCTCTCCGTTTCTGTATTGTAGCACGACGAAGTTTTGTGCGAGCCTTGTGACTTGTTTCTGCCAGGGGCAGTCTTGGCCTTAACTGACCCGTGACACTATTTGACGCCTTGCGAATGTAGCACAAGGATTTTGTTTTCTCCAAAGTTTTTGGTTGCTGCACGCCGACTCGACTCTAGCAGTCTTGTAAGAGAAAAGAGCACACGCTATACTACTCTGCCTTGCCTCACTTCCGATTCTGCGATACTGTCATCGTGACACCGAGGCCGAGCGTTGCTTCGTGCAACCATTGCCTGCGGGCGCTAACCCCGGACACTGTCGTCTCCCAGGACAATGAATTTTCTCCATCGGGAAAGAGGTTGGCTTTTAAGTCGTGTTGCACAGCATTAGGCTCTTGATTTGAGAACTCGTGATGACCCCAAGGTGTTGACGTTCCGTTGTCACCAAAGGCCAACAGCTGCCATGTGCGACTAGTCTACTTTGAGAGCTCCTTGACAGCGTCTAAGTGGTTGGAGTAACTGATCAAAAGAGACAGAGAGAGCGCTATTATTTTGCCAGCAACAACCACGACAGAAAGCGAATGTCTTTGTCCCCTCCTGTAGATCAGGGTCCAGACACCCATTGGCTTGTCAGAGATGGTAAGGTTGGCCGGCTGTCTTGACACAACCAGATCTCTGGCATACCAGCAAGCCGCCAGCCTCTTCCATGACCGTTGACCTAACGGTGGTCTACTGGTGGGCAGCCGTCTGACTTGCTCTTTCGTGGAGGACCGTTAACCAGGACTAGCGGGTATGGCGCACACGTTGAGGACCAAAAATACCAGACAACTTGCCCCGTAATTTGATCCTGCTGGCGATCTCGACATAGAAATATGAATTTATCGTGGTTGGCCATCATGTTGACCCACAATGATTCAGATACTGGCATACTTTCCGCAGGCTTGAGTGTGCTGCCTTTTGTCTCACACGGCACACGGAGGCGGACACTACAACTACTAGCGGCAGATGTGCCACATCCAGCATGTCAATGGAATTCTCCAGGATTCCACTTTTGCTAAACAAGCGCCAGTCATTTGCGATAACATGTTCAGGACCCTGGACGTTTTCCCATAACCCGTCCTTTGGAAGTCTCACATGGACTAAGGCTGTGATCAGTCTACGACGTACCAGACCAGACAAGACACCACTCGCTCTTGGTGTGGCTGGCGTAGGTGAAACGGCGCGCTTGTCTTATACCGAGGGACCCTTGTGTTTCTAAATACCCAGTGGTTTTTTTTCGGAGGCTGCAAGCAAGGCTGTTCCACCCGCAAGAGAGTGCCGATAGCCGCAAAATGCCATTATCAAGTCTACAACGTCGTATCCAAGGTTCGATTCGGGGCTGGCGGCAAATTGAGCATTCCCAAAGGCGGCTTTCTCGTGCAATGTCGTAAGGAATAGACGCCATGTCGGGGAATGGCGGCGGTTTCTATCCGCAGCCACAGGCAGCTGTCGACGACATTAATAAGAGTAGAAAGCCGCTGCATATTAATTCGAGTCTTTTCCATCAGCCTTAGCATGGGGTATATTGAAGTCTTTAGTATGGTCTTGATACTCACTCTCTCTCATTCTCTATATATTTTCATACTTGAAGCATAAGAACCCTGCGGCATACAAGTCGGACGGGCAGTCTTTCTCTTCGGCCCCCTTCTTTCTTCTCTTTCATCTTTACACAGCCCACACACACACACACACACACACACACGACCCTTCAATATGAAGTGCAGTCTTGTGGCCGTCATTTCTCTCTCTGCCGTTGCTCTTGCAGTACCTCTCAATGTCACTGCCACTAATCAGCCTACAACGGCCAACAAGGCCACTTACGACGGCAGCAACAACCACATCAACGCCGACAACAACAATGACAGCCTCGACAGCCTCAACGAGCTTGGCGACGGCCTCAACAACGACCTCAAAAGCATCACAACCAACCTCAAAACCAACGTCATTGACGCCATCATGGGTGCTCTCAACCATACCCAACGCCAGAACGCAACATCTGACAAGTCCGCGCCCCCGTTGAACAAGCGTCAATTCGTCCCCCCTGGTAATGATGATCTCGGAGGTGTTCTCGGTGATGTAATAGACGCGGTTGCCGATGCTATGGAGGGCGTCAGACAAGCTGGTGAGGCCTCAGGCGCCTCTCCCGAAGAGATAGCTACGTTTAATGATACTATCGTCGGCGTTACAGACGCCCTCAAAGCTCTTTCCAGCGCCCTAAGAGGGGGAACGGGAGCAAGCCAGTCGCCAGGAGGCCCGTCGAGAGGAGGACTGCTCGGCGGTATCCTCCTCCCTGGTCTTCTCTAGAAGAAAGCGATCCGGAGAGGAGGCGGAGAAGAGGCGGAGAAGAGGCGGAGAGGAGGTAGAGAAGAAACACTTTCTTGGCGGGCCAGAGAGTCGTCGAACATATTTATATTTTTAGTTTAATACCCAAAAAGAATTTAATCAAACGCTGTTAGACAAAAGGATCATCGAGATATCAGTGTGGTATACCAGGTGTGGGTTGGGTGGTGTCTTCTTTTGCAGGGCCATGGCAATCCAGCAATTAATAACAATAGCAGCAGGATACATATTATGGAGCGACTTCTTTACTCGTTGCTTTTCTTATCGATTTTTACCGCGCGGCGGCAATTTGGACAAGTTGCCTATGGGACGTCGTGGTGTTTGACAGATCCAAGCGCCGAGGACCCGGACCCGCGACGGGACGCGATACTAGACCCACCAAATTTCCCGGGCGGTTGCTGACGTCAGTTTAGCCGCATCCGAGTCCCGACCGCCGCAGCACTGCCTCGTCAACCAGCTTCAACAGACAACATTGCAACGATGAACCGACGTCGAAGCCACGAGTAGGCTGTGAATACTTACAAAACATTCATTACTTACACACATCTCGCGCTCCACACCATTAAACGACCCCAAAGCAGCTCTTTTGCAACTACTCGCGCGCAGTCTCCCCGACGACCCTCGTCGACAATGCCACAATGCCTCAACGAGGAAGCAGCACGCGCGCCGCAACGCGCTGGACAATACGCATCGTCCCCGTCTTCATCGCACTCGCATTCATATTCGCAACGTATGTTGTCATAGGGCGCATCTGCGGTACGTTTGCGAAGCCCAAAAACAACCCCCTCAACCTCCTTACCCCTTGCCCTTCTAACTTGTGTACATCACAGTCGAGTACTATATACAGGAAAAGCACAACATTGGCATCGCAGTCGCATTCATCATCCTCTATTTTCTTCTCTTCTTTCTCATGATTACAACATATCTGCGCACATTCATCGCCGTCCAGACAGACCCAGGCTTCGTCCCCCTCGGCTACGAGAAACCAGAGACCTCCGAGAAACGAAGCAGCAAGAAGCGCCGACGCCAGCGCAGTGCGCCAACCTTTGACCCCGAAGGCTGGGCGCCGCCCGATACGAATCCCGATAGCCCCGGGCTCGAGACGTTTTATAGCAAGGATGTGTTTGAGTGCGAGGCCGACGGCCGACCTAAGTGGTGTTCTAGCTGTCGCCAGTGGAAGCCGGATCGGGCGCATCACTCCAGTGAATTGGGACGCTGTGTGCGCAAGATGGATCATTTGTGTCCATGGGTTGGAGGCATGGTTTCAGAGACTTGTATGTTTGGAAAATACTTTCAGGTCTGAGAAACTGGCTTGCTAATGCTACTCTACAGCATTCAACTTCTTTATGCAGTTTTGCGCCTACTGCGCGTTATGGTGTGGCCTCTGCCTCGCCATCGGCGCGTACACGATAACAGAACAAAAAGACGAGCGTTTAGTTCCAGATGGCTGGGTAATAGCCATCATTGCCGCACCAGCTTTCTTCCTCCTCTTCTCCGGTGGCCTGGCACTTACCTCTCTGCGCTACATCCTCATAAACATAACCAACATCGACATGCTCTCCCGCTCGCGAACCTCATACCTAGCCGTGCGAATCCCATCCGACACGCCGCCCTCGCACCGCTACCCAACAATCACATACCCTCTGCGACAGTCTGCACCCATGCCTCAGCCACATCTACAGCCTCCATACGCAAACGGTCAGCTCGACGGCGTACCACCGCCACCACCGCCGGCCGTGATATCAGGCAGGGACGCGCAGGCGGTGCGCAAATTCGCCATTCTCCAGGTAAAGTCTGGCGACAACCCGTGGAATCTCGGGATGGCGCGAAACTGGACCTCAGTAATGGGCAGTAGCCCGCTGGAATGGTTCCTGCCTATCCGACACTCGCCGTGCTGCGATCACGACAGCATGAGGAGCGATTACCCGACGGGGAGGGCGCTGACCAAGTTGAAGAAGCGGTATGGACTGCCGGGGTACGAGGCGGATGCGGAGGCCATGGAGGCGTGGGCGCAGAGGGGACACAGGGGCCATGTCTCGAGGGTGTGAGACTTGGATAGCAGGCTTGTTTTTCGTTTGTATTACTTCTATGAGCAGGACATTTTGCATAGCCAGTGTTGGGGAGCACCGGGTTGGAGTTCTTTTTGCCTATAGCGATGTGTATTGTTCTTTGAAGTTTTTTTTCCCCTTATTCCTTCTTTCAGTTGGTTTTCACAGTATAGCGGCTTTCAGCATAATACATGACAAAAGTGGTATAATCATATATATTCCCGATCAAATAGATTAACTTTCCGATATTATATGACTTACTACACGAGCAAATTTTAAAAGGAGCGTCGTTCATGTTGAATCCGGGGGTCAAGTGAAAACCTAACAGTCCGAAATAGCAGGTTCACATAATAAAGGCATCGACATGAGAAGGCGTGAATTTACTTCAAAATAAATAAATAAAAACCACACAATTCAGGCATTAGAATCTGGCGAGCGATATTGGAATGGTTGCCTGCGCTTCAATGGTTCTATCCCCGCAATCAAAGCCTTGGTCTTCGTCTTCATCTTCGCAAAGCCCGAGAAATCGAGAAATGTCATCTACTCCGCGCCAATCGCCATTCGGGTCCTCGTCTCTCCAGCCGCTTGCCACACCGCTGCTAAAGTCAATGAGCCACGGCTCGCCATCTTCATCAATCACCACGCTTTCAGGATTGCCGCCGCCCCAGATGCACTCCATCTCATGTAGCTGCCCAACCGTGGTGGCAATCTTGATGTCCCAGTCTAGACGGGTTTCGAAGGGCACCTCTTCGATGTTATGTGCGGCGAGATTCTTGCCTGGGATCCAGTCGCGGAGGAAGCCTACAACGTGGCCTTCTTCTGGGTGGCGAATATATCCAAGCAGTTTGGGTACGTGAAGTGCAAGGTCGGCGTTGGTGGCTAACCCGTCGCGGATTCGGAGCATTCTTTTAAAGTCGCACCCAACGCCAGAGTCGCCAAAGGCAATGCCGCCGCGTTCGGCCTTGCAAAACATGTCTTTGCCATTGACACGTACGTGGCAGGCAATGTGGCTGCCTTCACTGTTCTTACGCAGAGACTCAACGACGACAATGTCTTTGATGGAGTAGAGCTCCAGAGACGGGTCAATCTTGAAACCAAGGTCGTGAGCACCGGGATGCGCCTCCTGGACACGGACTTCCGCGTAGGCTTGTGTCTGGTCAATGCGTTCCAATAGTGACTTCTTGTCATCGCTCATGGTAAGTTTGAAGAACTGAATCGGAGAAAACAAGAAGCTTTCGAGGTCGCACGGGAAAGCAGGTTGCACCGGATCCTCCACGATCCAGCTGCCATCTGCAGATACGAACAAGGCAACAATCTCGTCGGTGATGTCAGAACACTGCTCATCATTCAGATTGCCTTGTGCAATTAGTTTGACAGGGCGAACGAGCTCTGGAATCTCCGACGAAACAGACACTCGCCCGCCCTTGAGCGCGACCAAAATGTGTGCTCTGGTGGTATCGGCATCAAACTGCTGGAAGAGCACACTGCTCATGTTTTCCGTAGAAGAGCACATTTGGTATATAATAAAAGAGAGCAGAGATAAATAATTAAGATTAGGATGGGATAGTTGGTTTGCAGTGGTTGAAGCTTGCGTATGTAGGCAACGACTAGAAGTGTGTGTGCCAGTTGCTCGACTTATATCGTTTTTGGGCCAAAATGGTACTGTACTTTCTGTCTCAACTATAAGTTTGTCAAGGGATAAGCACTGCGCCCAACATCACTCTGACTAGGAAACAAAGTACTGTTGAGCCAGCCGCGATAGCCACCGTCAAACGCTTGTTGCCAAGTTAGGATATCCGCATGGGCGCGCGCCCCGGCAATTCGTGGTGCGGGCGCACTCTGAAAATACTAGTTGCTCAGGCAAACCCCCTTTTTAAGCCTGAACCCGATCCATTTCGGACGCTGGGGGTTAAAGTTTGACGAATCACCTGGTCCCGTTGACATTGGCGTCTGCAGGGAGCTGCATATTTGCATCTTCGTCTTCCACCGGTGTCGTATTACAACCGTCCACGGCCAGATTTTGGTTGGTTGCAAGATATGCAGGTTGCCGTATGTGCGTCAGTGCTATCACCCAGCACTACCAACGTCATTGCCAACCATGATGATTGGCATTCAAGCACCCCAGAGCCTTGGAAAAAGTCTCAGCTTGTCAAAACTGTCGCGGTGAGGCAAGTAGTCAGTCATGCGTCGTCAGTGTTGATTCAGATAGACGTCCCACCGGTGCCCCAGAAGCGGCTTGGATAGATGGCTGCGGCTGCACGAATGGTATAGTTTCAAATAACGTGATCTCCGTCCAAAGTATTCATGCGCCTACAAAATGCCTCTGGGTTTGCCATCTCAAGCGATGGCAGCCTTGTCAAAGTGGCTCTACGTGTGGTGCGGCCATTATGATCCCGAAGAATGTGAGACGGCCTGAACTCCAATTTGGCGACAATTGATCGGTGCGCTTAGCTAGTCAGGTGCGTCCAGATGCGTCTCATACGAGGGTAGAATGAGCCAAACAGAAGGGCAGACGTAAGCCAGAGCCGCAGAAGGATCATGGCAGGACGCCTGCCCTGGTGATCCTCTGCGTGTGCAACTTTTGTAGTACTTGCACCGCTCATTTCTATTATCCTCCGATTTCTCCGACTTCCAGCTCTCAGGGAGCAGCATTATTTCAGGTGGAAAAGTAGCTTTGGTGTAACTACTAACGAGCTTGTGCTAGGTGGCGCACTGAGAGTGGTCCATGCCAACGTGGAAGCTGCAGAAACCCGTCTGTGTGTCGCGTCGGCCGATTCCCTGTGGACGAAGAAAGTTTTAGCTTAATACTTTGCCTACAAAAAACTCGTAAGCTGACAGCTTTGTGAGCAGCCATAGAAACAACGCATCCAGTCCACTTGAATCTCACCGTCGCAATAATCGACCGTTTCGACCCGTACAAACAAAGGAAATTCTGGCGCGAGGTTCTCGGGTGGCGACCGACACATTATGCTGGTTTACGGTGCATATATTTGTGGTTGCTTACCGTGGTGCGCCGTGTCAAGCAACTGAAAGCCACAAGTCGTGCTCATAGGCAAGAAGCAGGTAATTCAGATCATGTCGGGTAGTGACATGCAAAGTTGTCATGTCCAAGCATCACGTGTTGTGTGCTGTGTTTGCATGACACAACAGGAAGGCGCGACTGCCAGGTGGTCTATGAGAGAGGCTGTTCAGAAACTAAGTGAAAGTAGGTACTAGATGGTAAGAACAAATGTAGATTACATGGTAGATTGCTGCCAGATAATACCTCGGGCATTAATACTGCCGTCACATGAGAGGTAAGGTATTTAGGCTATTTCAATCTTCCGCAGAGGTATGAAAGCTACCTAATTACTTCAGCATGCTGCCGCTACACGCGTGTTTACGGAAACTAGCGATAGTTACAGCATGCGGACATGCAGGTAACACATTGCCAGGAAGCATTCACTCTTTTTGTCTGCCTCACATCGCAATGTGGCTGGGCCGAATTCGGCACCGTTTTCAATCAATCAGGCTGCTGCCCTCCCCGCGCCCTCTCCGGGGTGTTGTGCGACACTTTCGTCGTCGCACATCGACCATGTTTACAAGTGACAGGTTATGCGCGGAGCAAAGTGGGAAACTCTTGTACCTCCGTAAAGTGTTCGAGAATAACTCCCAGCAAAGTGTGTGGGCACGTGCTAATACGGATTTCAGGCTAGGACAGCCGTGTCCAGCGTTACAACAGCATGTAACAGACCAAAGATGTACCTCTGTAAAGACGACCGATATGCAAGATGATGGAGCCAACCAAGCCACTGTCACAGACCCCAGAACGAAGCAATCACGTAGCACTTTCAGTGAAGCAAGTGCGAGAGAAACACGGCACATCATAGCCACGGCTACGCAGGTGCATATGCATCGATAATGACAGGTAGATTTTACCATGATACCTTTGCACACAAATTCACTGCCTTTTGTGCATCACATAGAGCCATTGTGGTACCTAAGAAAATGCCGGAGCCAGGTGCGTCTCAAAAGTAAGCCTTGAATTGGAGCTGTCAGTAGAGACAGATAAACGCTGCGCCACCAACGCTGGACCTCGACGGAAGCAGACCTGCACCCTACGTATTAGATTGATGTGCTAATTACCATGTACAAATTGTGTACAAACTGTGTTTTACAGAAGTGCTGGCTTCTACCATGCCGGCATCCACGACAGGGATGTTTCGTTGACGCCCCAAAGGCTTGTCTGCAGCGCTGCCACGCGCAATTGGAGGGATTCGTTCTGGCATGCATGCAATTAAGCATCTTGCCTCGTCATGTTTGATCAAATTTTATGACGAAGCCGAGCGGCCCAGACCTGCGTTTCTCTTGACACCTCAAAACCCTCTTTCCACCTGGCCCGCGATATTGTCTTTGGGTGACTAAGGAGTGCGGCGAGTGTCTCCCGCAAGTACAGAGTCAAAATAAAGCTACATCAAATGAGAATAAAGCCGGCTCTGCCACCAGGAGGGAAGCCACGCACAACTCGGCCGCGCCGTATTTGCAATCGAGCACAGCCGCCAGGACAAACTGAGCGCTGCGGGCAAGACAATCGCGGAAGGGAACCGCATAGTAACTCCTTCTTTCCGTTTTCATCTGTGAAGTATCACTAGAGCTCAAGGCATAGAGCCGTTACCTTGCAACTTGGGCACATCTCGAAAAATAGACCTCATCTCGGGGTTGCCGACCGCAGGCACAAACTCGCACACAGCTATTTGTACAGTCATTTCGGTCCGCTCTAAAGTACCAAGAACTCATTTGGGGGGAGTCTTGAATGCCGGTAATGCGGCAAACTATTGACACCTCACGTCTTGGAAAAGCGCTGCAATCCCACGTTGCGGAAGAGAGTTGAGCAGGCTATAGGTCAGCCGAAGCGAACGTTTTGGGGTATTGCCGACACACGCCGATCATTGGTGACAGATACCGGTCAGCGGCAAGACAGTTTGCTTGCATTGCTCAGCCCATGCACCGTGCACTGGAAAGACGCAGGCATGTCAGGACGGGTCCCGCGAGAGCGCATGGCTCAACTGCGTCGACACTCAAAGCTTCGGGAACGGCTCCAGATGCACGTACACGAGGCGCAGGAGCAAGTACGCTCTACAGAGTATAGCATTGACTACTATCGGGAACAATTATCGCTTGCGATGACTCACGAAACCGACGTTGACGAAAGAGAACGGGCAAAAACAAGCCTAGAGGCTGAAATTCAGCGCCTGGGGCGTCAATTAGTCAGTGTCAGACAGAAGCTGGACATTGCGATAGAGGAGCTGGAGGACTTTGAAGATAGCACGAGGGAAGCGTCACGGCGTGGAGAGGAGGGCAAGTAGGGCTGTGAAATACTGTGTGGGAATCCATTAAACTGCTGGCAGGGATACATAACAGATCAGACGCTATGATTTCATACTACTAGGTATGTGGTGTATTAATGAAAGCTGACGTGAAAGACAAAAGGCAAAAGTCCATAGGACGGGTCACTTGACGCAGAGCCTGTGGAGGCGTGATGCTGTCGGTCGAAGCCATGTCCTTTCATAGAAGCGTGTATCGGATTTTGATTAAACATAGCATTTTGAATTCAGTTTAAAAACTAGGCAATAATCTTTACATAGTTAATTTAACATCTAATAGGGTGTTCTAATACAATACTCGAGCCCAAAGGTAAGAGAACGGCACCGGCCTTTAGAGTTGTGTGGGGCCGCGTTCTCCGGCCTAAGTTCCAGCTAAACACCACAACCGACGCCCGTCAAGTTTCACGCTAGACAAGAGACCATGACACGGTTCAACCAACACTCACGATTCAAGAGCTATTACGCGATGATTCATCTACGATGATTGGGAAATCAGCATATACACGCACAGATGCTTCCTAAACTAGCTGCGTGCAGCGCTACAAACGAGAATAGCCGGAAGAGGGCGACTTCGAAAGGAGCACGGCCCGTGAAGCGTCGCGAGCCCACAATATTACCATTTCCCGTCCGCCACCAACAGCCAGGACTTGTTCATCCGCTACCCTTGTCCGAAGTAGGATGCCGTCATCTTCTTCGCCCCCGTGCATGCCCATCTCGTCAGGCGCCCAGGATGACCGCAGCCGGTCGCGGTTCACGCATCGCCACTTGGCGCAGATGGCAGGGTACGTGGCCAGCTGCCCGCTCCGGGTGATTGCGCATATTGATCTGGATGCGTTTTACGCCCAGTGCGAGATGATACGGCTCGGGGTGCCCGATGAGCAGCCGCTCGCCGTGTTACAGTGGTGAGTGAGTTCCTTTTTTGTCATTCTCGTCATTGCGCCCGTTATGTGAAGTTGCGGGGGAATCGATGCAGCGCACGCACCATGGCTCAGCTCTTTGCAGGCTTTACTATGGCCTCTTATCCTTTTCCTCTTTTCGCTTCATTGGACAGACTATCGTTTTTGTTTTTGTTTGCTCAGGAGGCAGGGGGGAGCGGGCCGTGTTTGCTACATGCGGGTTTTCTATCCCCCCTTTCGTTCAAGACGGAGAAGCGGGATGCTCAACAGGCAGACAGTGCACCAACTACATAGACGCATTTTTCTTTGGCTAACTGGAGACGCCCTTCGGGTACCAACAGGGCCGGTTTGATTGCAGTCAACTATCCCGCGCGCAGCTACGGCATAAACAGACACTGCAACATTGCAGAGGCCAAGAAGCTCTGCCCGGACCTGATTGCGCAGCACGTCGCAACCTGGCGCGAGGGCGAGGACAAATGGGCCTACCGCGACGACGCCGCTGCCAACATTGCCTCGGACAAGGTCTCGCTGGACCCGTACCGCCTCGAGTCGCGCAAGATTCTCAGCCTGGTGCGCGAGTTTTTACCTGGTGGGAGCGGAGGCGGAAGCAGCGGCGGCGCCAGTAGTCATAACCATCAGCAGCCGCAGCAGCAGAATCTCCAACGCGTGGAAAAGGCGTCGGTGGATGAAGTCTTTCTGGACCTTTCGGCGCATGTACACTCCTTGTTGCTTGAGCGGTTTCCAGAACTCAAGCTTCCCCCGCCCTACGACGATCCAGCCGAGCTGCTCCCCAGGCCCTCTGTTGCGGCGCTTGACTGGCAGGCTGACGCGCTGGTAGACTTGGACGAGGAACAAGAGAGCGAGGATCCCGACTGGGATGACGTGGCCATGTTGCTTGGCTCGGAAATTGTGAGAAAACTGAGGGCTGAGGTGAGGCAGAAGCTTGGGTATACGTGCTCTGCCGGCATTGCGAGCAACAAGCTGCTCAGCAAGCTGGGGTCGGCGTTTAAGAAGCCAAACAAGCAGACAGTGGTGAGAAACCGGGCTGCTGCGTCTTTTATAGAAGGGTTCAAGCTGGCCAAGATTCGTAATCTAGGTGGCAAGCTGGGTGAGCAGGTCACTACGACGTTTGGCACAGAGGAAGTCAAGGAGCTGCTTCCTATACCCTTGGAGCAGATGAAGGCAAAGCTCGGCGACGAGACGGGCCTGTGGCTCTACAATACTATCCGCGGCATCGACACGAGCGAGGTGAATTCACGCACGCAAATCAAGTCGATGTTATCAGCGAAATCATTCCGGCCGTCCATCAATACCACGGAGCAGGCGAATCGCTGGCTTCGTATCTTTGTTGGAGACATCTACTCACGGCTTGTGGAAGAAGGCGTGCTCGAGAATAAACGACGGCCGAGGACGATACACCTCTCTGCGCGGCATGCAGGACAGACTCGCAGCCGACAGGGGCCCATCATGCAAGGAAAGTCGCTCGACGAGGGAATTCTGATGAACCTGGCAAAGGATCTGCTTGCGCAGGTTTTGGCAGAGGGGACGATATTCCCTTGCTATAATCTGAGCCTGAGCGTTGGTGGCTTTGAGGAAGGGATTAAGAATAATATGGGCATTGGAGGCTTTCTCGTCAAGGGAGACGAGGCGATTTCATTACGGGCGTCGACGAGCCATAATACGGAGAGTACCAGCAAGTCTCCCCCATCACCGGAAAAGACACCCTCGTCAAAGCGACAAAAGACGGATGGCGGTTCAATACAGCGTTTCTTTGGCAGGTTTCAGCAGCAACGACAACAGCAGCCACAGCCACAACCACAGCCACAGTCAAAGGACAACACAGTCGACGAAGCTGATGAACACGTTGAGACAGCGACAGAAGAAGCCACCCACGACCGAAGAGAATCGACCATGAGCGACGAAGCAGCGTGTCTAGAACAGAGCAACAGCGGCGAGCCGAGACCATACATGTGCGAGCGCTGTCTAGCGCGGTTTGAGATTCCGGAGACGCTGCAGAGCCATATGGACTGGCACCTGGCCAAGGACCTCCAAGCCGAAGAGCGCAGTAGCTCTACGTCTGGTGAACGGCCGCCTGCTAATAGCATGGGGAATTTGAGAGCACGGGCTGGTGGGAATACGGGTACTAAGCAGGGTGGTCGAGGGAAGCTTGAGCGGGGACAGAGGAAGCTCAAGTTTGGGTAAAACACGGAGTTGGGTTCTCTGGTGGGATTTTGGGTTTGGCGAAAACATTATTGGATGGTTTCCATTTTCTTGTTTATGATGAATGCATGTATAATAGTATTACCGGCTTACGACACCATTTTCGGTACGGGATCAGCCTTGCGTGTGTTACAGCCTTTCTGCAGTCGACTTTGAAACAGCGGAAAAGCAGTGATGTCATTGGACGCTGCTCGAACAATATAGGCTTCTAATCCGGCTATTTGCCATTGGCTACTGACGACTCGAGATCTATATTTCTCCCAGTAAACTTGCTGGGAATTCAACAAGACAATCTTGGCGGCGAAAAGACTAAGCGTGGCGCGTATTTAGTGTACGGTGGAGATGGCGTGTGGGGCCTCAGTGACGGAAATGCTGGGTCTGGCCGCCTACCGTTGGGCGCCAATTGGGCAGGTGGCGTTGATACCCAACGGGGCAAAAGCGGTCCGCTTGACGGCGCGAGCGGGATCCAGGAACCGGTCCAGAGGCAAAAGTGTGTGCTAGCCTGAGCTAATTGATAGGCTAACCGTTCTCGACAGTGGCATGAGAGATCACCACGGGACATGACAGACGACACAGAAAACTATGTATGTTGGAGACAGTCGAGTCGGCCCTCCCTGTGACACTCTGTAAGTGTCCTGCAGGCTCGTATATCTCCACGGTGATCTGATACAGTCCACGATACTGCTGTGTGGCAACCACTTTTGCATGTTTCATGTATCGAGTGGTTGTACAGCATGAGCAAATGACGACAGCGGCAATTCGAGTACAGCATCGACTGAGCAGCTGATGCATCTCGACATTCCCTGCCCGACTCAGCATTTCCAACGCCCAGGACAAAGTAAAGTCAATCTAGAATTGTAATCGTACATGCAGCAACGGCCGTTTCTGCCAACGGGAATGCGACAACGCACACATCCACCGATGCGGCCTGCGCTGACGGTCTACTCGCATCGGACGGCGACAAGGTAAGATGCTGGCGGTATCACACGCAATTGTGCATGCATCAAGACGGCTTTCTTCTGCCAGTACAGGGCTGCCAGCCCGCCACACCAGCCCACCATGAAATCTTCAGCGGAATGCACGTTCTGCGCGTCCCACAGTTTTGCTCGGTGATGAGTCTGGAAGTCTTTTGTCTGTGTTTATGCTTGTCGTGGATGCACAGCGCACGCCGCACGCCGAGGTGCATGTTCCACCGCCCAGTAAAACAGGGCACATAGGCATGGAACAGCAGAAAGTCTGTCGCAAATCAATCCATTTGGCCTTGGTCGTCTCTGGTCGTCACAGGGCCTACGGAGTGCAACGTCTGCTAGGGCCAACGTAGCTTTGTACCCCTCTTCTTTGCGTCGTTGTAATTAGTCGTCAGGCCGCGCTGTCAGGCCGCAATGCCAGGACTTGCTTTCCAAGGACGGCACGCTGCTTCGACGCTTATAGTAGCTTGGTGCATGTTGGGTCGCCTCAATGTTCATTGCCGTGGACGAAGCCGTGTTTTGGAGCAACAGACACTGCGGAACATCTCGAAATATGGACGATGTTCGTTTGTGGGGGGTCCAGGCAGCTCTTCCCTGCCTTTTGTTGGCCACACTCTTGCGAGGAAGGAGCCGTCCGCTGCACCTGCCGCCCGGCCCCACCACAATAGCCACTGTGCTCCCATTCACTCCCAATCAATCCAGCATTTGCACCCAACCTTCTCCATACTGGTCCCCCTCCCCGGGCTGTTCTCTCCTTGTGACACGACATCTTTTCTGCGTCAACGAAGCCCCGGGCTCCTTTACCCTGCTCGCTTCCTGAGTCGATCTGTTTTCTGCAGCTGCCCAGCCTCGCCACGCTCAGGTCGCTTTTGTATTGGGTCGCATTTGCTCACACATTACTCGCCGTATCCCAAACTCCTGCCTAGTATATCTTGGGCACCCGGCGCATACACCTCGAGACGTTATCACGTCTCCCGACTTTTTGGCCTACCGCACAATTCAACCGGCCCTTTTCGCCATGTCACGACCGCAACCACGCAATGCCGGCGCCGCTGCTCCGAGTGCCGGTACTCGTATGAATGAGTATTTTGTTCCCCGCGATGGCATCGACCGCGAAGTCATCTCGGCCGACATCTGCCGCTACCTGGGTAACGATGCCCTTGTGCGGCCCGGCCACTACGAGGTACGAAAGGCAAGCAGCAGCCTTGATACTGAATGCTGCTGGATTCTTTTGCACAAGGATCATTTTCAACTAAACCTTTTGCATCACAGAATCCGCAAACGGGACAGACGGTTCAGGGCTATTACATAACGGCCTACCGTAACTTGACGACTGTGAGCTCTTCTGCGAGTCAACCCGACTTTACCAATACAGCATACACTAAAACAAGATCAGGCCATGATCGAAGATCTCAAGGCAGATTCTGCACGATGGGATAGCGAACGTCGTTCGCAAACATCGCGCAATACCCCTGGAGGTATTCACGGCTCGAGAGATGGCCCAAACTATCCTGCCACCCCTTCTTCTAACTCACCCGCAGTGCAATATCGCTACTCGGAGACGCACCAGTCACGCCAGCAATACGGCCCTACTGACAATAACCAGTATCAGCAGGATACCTATGCCCGTGATGGTTCTTACGATGGCCCTAGGCACCCTACGTCTGCGGCCACTAGCTACAGTGGTGCCCCAGGCTCTTTCCAGCAACAGCAGGGTTACCCGCCTCCAAGCGCCAGTAGTAACAATGCCCAAGGATTCCCAAGCTATCAGCAAGCTCCCCCAGGCTCAGGCCAGGATCCCAGATTTGCCGCCGGCGCTGCCCCGTCTGGTCCCATGAACCCAGGATTCCCGCCTCAGGAGCCTCCCTATATCAGCGTTGGTGCCAACATGAACCAACGACCAGGCTATCCTCAAAGTGATAATTTCGGCGGTCCCCGAGGTGGTTCCTCTGCTGCCAACTCACAACAGCAAATGTACTCCAACCCTGGATCAGGACAGCAGGGCTACCCACAGCCCTCGCAATCGCCTTTCCAATACCAAAACCAAGGACCTCCTCCCGGGAACAACCAACAGTACCCCGCCATGCAGCCTCAAGACCCCTTCTATGGCAGAGGTCAGTCAAACCGCTGGATCTCCCCGACAAAGACAAATGAGCCGAGACGTATGCTAACGCACTCTAGCTTCGCCTGCAGGCCAGCCACAATCAGGGTTCGCGCCCCAAGGACAACAACCACCACAGCAGCAACAACAGTATGAAGAAACCCCCCCGGCACGCAACTCTGCAGCCCCTGCGAGTCCCCAGCCATCCTCCTCAAGTAATCGTCGTAATGACCGGGAATCCGACAGGCACCACCGACAACCTCCGCGACGCTAAAGACTACAGGCTACAGTTCACCGATACGGCACTCTAGGAGCTGCTTCTTGTCATATGCTCTAGCGCTCTGCCATATACGCTATTTTGGCATTGTAATAAGCTTTCCTGGTGGCAGCCCTTGCCATGCTCATTGGAACCAAAAGAAAAGTTGCTGCTTCGTTTTGACCACTCCTGGACTCGCTGGCTTTATTCTCCGTTTTTTCTTGCCCCCGGACTGTCCTTTTTTTTTTTCGCATCGTTACCCTGGATAAACTCTCCCTTCGCGGATTACCACCTGGATTTGCAATACTCTCATGGCTACCTCAACCTTCTGGACCTTTTGTACGCCTAGATCCGGCACTCGTTTCTCTTTTCTGGGTATGCTTCGATTCGCTATTTTTGCGTGCACGATTTTGTTTTTTTTTTCTGGGCTTTCTTTGGATACAACGGCGCTGGGGTCAAAATGTATGTTGACTTGATTTGCATTTGCATTTGGTTGAAACACTTGCTGCCCGGACCTGACCATCAGTGGACTTAATTTCCGGACTGCTTCTTGTTCCAGTGGATACACTCGGCAGGCAAAGACTGCGCGTGATGGGTAAATATGAGATGATGGACACTAGTGTCCGGGCAGCAAGGTGAGTTTGTGTGGTTTGTATATATTATCGAGACGTCATTTATTCAGGGATGTTATACTCGAATTTGTATCTTCGCATTCATCTATTTGGACCTTGCTTTGCTCGTTTTGTTGAATCCAACGACTCATTCCGAAGCGGACCGCCAACTCCCAAACCAGTACGGGCCTGGTTTCTGATAATGGATCCTCTTGGACTGGCTATACCGGGGCATCTGCCACTGGAGGCAGCGAGAAATAATATATGCAACTTTCCACGGTAGGTATGGGCTATACACGGCGCGCTCAATGTGTTTTAGCTGTTGCAGCGCATTTGTTGCTTCAGTTGAGTACCCTGGTCCCTTGAATGTCGTCTTGCGGATTGTTCCACGTGAATAAGGAAAATTACACCGCCCTGGAAACGCGCATTGCGTCGATACGGTTTACTACAGTAACGGATTCGATTCGAACAGGTCGAACAAGCGAAGAAAAACCCGATACCGATTTCCTTGGCAACTTCACGAATCGCGCTTACATTGCCCATGAGTATTGCGGTCTTGCATTTTGGGAATGTTTTCTGGTCACAAGCACGGATAGAGATGGAGCATGCTTGGGAATAAGAGGACACTAGGTTTTGAACTCTGAGCTATTCTGAAAATTGAATGAAGTCGATGATCCGAAACAAATGCAGTTCCCAGAATCTGTAGGAAACCTGCCTGTATCAGTGCACTGGACTTATGAGTACAAGTTGTGACTACCGTTAAGCTTCCGTGCCTTGACTACAGACGGCTGCTGTCTCATTCTCTGGCAAGTAGTTGAAACATCGCATTTAACTCCGCCACGTGACTGTAGTATAATATATTTTGTAGGGAAAGTACGGTGTTTGTGTAATGAGGACAAGTGAAAGGATGCCCCTCTTCACACTCGTGCGCTGCGTATGCCCCTCACTCAACCAAATCCACTCACCATACGACATCTTACGAGTACTCCCGCCCGACTACATTGGTAGAACTGCCAAAAATGGGCGTGACGCACATTGTCATGTTTGAATTCAAGGCTACTGCCGATGCGGAAGCAGTCAACAACGTACGTCTTCTTTCCTCACGACCGTTGGGAGCTGAGAGGTGAAACTGAAACTGCCCTTAGGTGTGCGCTAGCATGGTGGGCTTGAAGGATGCGTGTGTGCATCCGACTTTGCAGAAACCGTATATCAAGTCTCTTACTGGTGGAAAGGATAATTCTCCAGAAGGGCTACAGGTATGTTTTTGGGTGTGCATTTTCAGAGTGACTTTCAAACGGGCATGTTGGGCTGAACTGGGCTAATGGTTTTGCTGTGTTGTTGACGGAGTAAAGCGCGGCATCTCGCACGTGTTTGTTGTCGAGTTTGAGAATGCAGAGGATAGGGACTACTATGTCAAGGAGGACCCTGTGCATTTGGAATTTGTGAAGAAGGCGGGTGAGGTTATTGAGAGGGCTACTGTTGTAGATTTCTCTGGTGGTGTATTTTGAGGGGATGGGATGATGTTGGGGCACTCGTGAAGGAAGTGACTGTTTTCAAAAAGGTTTTGTCTTTAAGTGTCACCTCAGAGACATTATCATACTGTTGATGCTCTCCCAAAATGTTGAATTAAGGCATATGATAGCCCAAATTCACGAGTTCATGCCATGTGAAATAGTGTCATTTGAGCGTCACCGTGTTTAAGTTGGGAAGAAAGGCTTGGTATCGGCGTTATTACAGCAAGTAATACGTGTTAGCTATGCAGTGAATAATTGGCTACGTCAAAGGAATCCGAGCAGCTTCCAGATTGATTCATGGCAATGCATAATGCAAGCCTCGGGAACGCATGTAGAGAAAGTCGAGGGCATGTCCTCAGTTTTGGTGGTCACCGGCCTTTATCACTTCACGTCAAGTGCATATTACTCAACGTATTCAAATCATGCCCGTCCCTTGTTGGTTTTGTGGCGGTCTGGCAGTGACATGATATTGTACGGCGTCGCGTGCAGGGACTCAGGTACCGCTGCGACTGGGCGCTAACAAAAATAAGAGTGGGAGTGGTGCCTGATGAGGACCCTTGAGGTGGCGGGGAGCCAAAACGGTGGACACTGGGCATTGGCAGGGGTGCTAGGTAACAGAGGGTGATGATTCAAAGGTGAGTATGGGCGATTCTGTTTAGATAAATGAAGAGAAAAAAAATTAGATAAAATAAGTGACCTCTGGAAGAGCCCTGCAGGAGCCCATTCGTCTCTGAATAATTGCATTCAAAGCGCGTACCGTCTTTGCCTGTGGCCACCCATGGCCGTTTTGCCGTTGGAGCTCTCTGTACCACCCTGAAATGGATTTTTTTTCCCTTTTGGCAGCCAAAAGAATAAATCTGGGTACTCAGGTACCTTGCCCTCTCTCCACAGTCATGTACCTTGCGCCGCGGGACTCGGGGAAGAGGGTACCTGCCTCACATGTCTTTTCCCAGGGTAAAGTGGTTCCTCCACTAACAGAATAAAAAAAACATTCGCACACACGCACACACACACTCACTCTGTCCCCCAAATGGCAGCCCACAGTACCTACGAGGGTACTCGTAGTACTCTGTACGGCCAGCCCAGCTCTAGCCGCCCGCCAACCACACACCTACAATTGGTGCTTTATTGTGTGCCCAGCGGGAGCTGCACCACCACCACTACCACTGACAGCGGCCGGACGTAGTGCACCACCACCACCACCAGAGACTGGACCGCCTTCCTTTCTTCTCTTTTTTTTTTTTTACTTTCCCAACCGCTTCTGCCATCCACCACAGCCCGCCTTTTACTCGTCCAGTCCAGTCACGGTCGCTTCTTTGCCTGGCCACGACGTTGGTGGACGGATAGATGCCCTGCAGCCCCCTTTTTTAAACTCTTCTTTGTGTTCTGAATCGAGCTACCCGAAGCCGTCTGCGAGAGTTGCGAAGACGTGTCTCCAACTCTCTCTCGCTCTCTAACTCTTCTCTCCCCACCCCTTGTTTCTGGCCCCTCCACCACCACGCGCCGCCCGCCATGGATACCAACGCCGTCAGGGGTCTTTTGGCCGCCAGCTTGACGCCCGATGCCGATAGCAGACGTCGTGCCGAGTTGCAGCTGAAGCAGGTATGTGCTTGAATGTTCTTCTTCGCTTGGGATAAGACATGGACCTCGACTTGCGTTTGCACTGGACGCGACACGACAAACCGGGGCAGAAAAAAAGGTCCCCTCGAATTTCCCCTCCACCGCCCCCCCGCGACGCTCGATAGAAATTGCCGACAAAACTCCCTTGCGATTGACCAATTTCGGCTTGCTTTGTACTGACTTGTGGTCATTCTCTCTAGATCGAAGAGCAGTCTGGCTTTCTCGTCTGCCTGCTGGATATTCTCGATGCCGAACAAGATGCCAGTGTGCGCCTTGCCAGTACGTTCCACCTCCATCCCCACGAGACCATATCACAATGGGAGGGAAAAGACTCGATTAAACCCCCTTCCACTGTCTTGCCGGATTCCGCAGACAGCGACCTCTAACATTCCACTTCTCTAGCCATAATCTACCTCAAGAACAGAGTCAATCGTTCTTGGTACACGACCGAGCCCCCGACTACAACCGTCATCCCCGAGGAGGAGAAGGCCCGCGTCCGAGACCGCCTCGTGCCTCTTCTCGCAAACTCGGATGCCCTCGTCCGCCAGCAGCTCATTCCTGTCATCCAGCGCGTTCTGCAGTCCGACTTCCCCAGCAGATGGCCCAACTTTATGAACTTTACCACCGAACTCCTCAACACAAACGATGCTGGTTCCGTTCTCGCCGGCCTTCAGTGCCTCCTTGCCATCTGCCGCGCGTTCAGGTTCAAAGCGTCGGATAGTGCCGACCGACAGCACTTTGACAACATTGTCGAGACCAGCTTCCCTCGCCTCTTGGCCATTTGCAACGAGCTGGTCAACCAGGAGAGTGATGAGGCTGGTGAGATGCTTCACCTGGCTCTCAAGACCTACAAGCATGCTACCTGGGTATGCACAGTTTGTCAAGGCTATACGCTGTGCCATAAACTAACAATGCGTCTAGATGGAACTTTCTCCTGCCCTGCGCCAGCCCGACGTCAACATTGCTTGGTGCACCGTCTTCCTCCAAACCGTTGCCAAGACGGCGCCTGCCAACGCCATGGCTGACGACCCTGAAGATCGCGAAAAGCATCACTGGTGGAAGGCCAAGAAGTGGGCATACTTTAACCTGAACCGCCTGTTTATTCGGTACGCCTTTTTACTCCATTGCTTTATTCTACCTTGTCCAATGTGCTAATTTTATGTAGACACGGCAGCCCCTCTATTCCCGGAAAGAGCGACGAGCAAATGGAGTTTGCAAAGAACTTTATCGCCAACATTGCTCCCGAAATCCTCAAGCACTACCTCCACGAGATTGAAAAGTGGGTGGCCAAGACCTCATGGCTCAGCCGTCCCTGTCTGTCCTACACTCTCATCTTCCTCGACGAAGCCGTTGGCCCCAAGGAGATGTGGACGCACCTCCGCCCTCACCTCAACAACCTCGTCACTCACTTTGTCTTCCCTGTTCTGTGCCTCACCGAGGACGATATCGAAAAGTTTGAGGACGAGCCTGAAGAGTATCTCCACCGCAAGCTCACCTACTTTGAAGAGGCCTCTGCCCCAGATGTGGCCGCTACCAACTTCCTCGTCAACCTTACCAAGACGCGCCGCAAGGAGACTTTTGAGATTCTCAAGTTTGTCAACGCCGTTGTCAACGAATACGAGCAAAACGCCGACGACAAGAAGAACCACGTTGCCAAGGAGGGTGCTCTGCGCATGATTGGCACTCTTGCCCCCATCATCCTGGGCAAGAAGAGTCCCATTGCCGACGAGATTGAGTACTTCTTGGTCCGCTACGTGTTCCCCGACTTCAAGAGCCCCCACGGCTACCTCCGTGCCCGTGCCTGCGACACGATTGAGAAGTTTGAGCAGCTCGACTTCCAGAACCAGGAGAACTTGCTCACCATCTACCGCCACATTCTCGACTGCATGGCTGACGAAGCTTTGCCTGTTCGAATTACGGCTGCTCTGGCTCTGCAGCCTCTGATCCGCCACGAGCTTGTCCGCCAGCACATGAAGCAGAGCATCCCCACCATTATGCAGCAGCTTCTGAAGCTCGCCAACGAGGCTGACATTGACGCCCTGGCCAATGTTATGGAGGACTTTGTTGAGGTGTTTGCGACGGAGCTTACCCCCTTTGCTGTTGCTCTTTGCGAGCAGCTCCGGGATACCTACCTGCGTATCGTTCGTGAGCTTCTGGAGAAGGAGAGCAAGGCTGGCGACGACGGCGAGCTCTACATTGACTACGACGACAAGAGCATCACAGCTCTCGGTGTCTTGCAGACAATAGGGACGCTTGTACTGACTCTCGAGAGCACTCCTGATGTGCTCCTTCACATTGAGGCTGTGTTGATGCCGGTCATCAAGGTGACTTTGGAAAACAAGCTCTACGGTAAGTGTCTCTGCAATCTCAGCATAAGTTTTATTCCCCATACATCGATACTAACACATCGCAGATCTTTACAACGAGGCATTTGAAATCATTGACAGCTGCACATTCACCGCCAAGGGCATTTCTCCCAACATGTGGCAAGCTTTTGAGCTGATTCACACCACTTTCAAGTCTGGCGCCGAGTTCTACCTCGAGGACATGCTGCCAGCACTTGACAACTTTGTCCAGTTTGGTGCAGGACATCTGGCTCAGAAGCCAGAGTACGTTCAGGCGCTGTATGAGATGGTTTCCGACATGTTTAGCGACCCTCGCCAAGGAGGTGCCGAGCGCATTTGCGCGTGCAAGCTTGCCGAGGCCATGATGCTCAACCTCCGCGGCCACATTGACCAGTGCGTCGAAGGTTTCGTGGTCATGGCCATGACTGTTCTCAACGGATCCAACGACGTGAAGCCCAAGAGCTACAAGATTCACCTCGTGGAAATGGTCATCAATGCTATTCATTATAATCCTCTCATGACGCTCCAGATCCTCGAGGCCAAGGGCTGGACAAACCGCTTCTTCAGCCTCTGGTTTGGTAGCATGTCGTCGTTTAGCCGCGTCCACGACAAGAAGCTGTGCATTGTTGCCATTGCTGCACTCCTCAACCTCAACCAGGAAATGGTTCCCCAGAGCGTGTCGGTTGGCTGGCCGCGCCTTCTTCAGGGCATCACGGAGCTTTTCCGTACCCTGCCCAGTGCCATGAAGAGTAGGTATCATCTGTTTTTATTAATTGTTATACACGCTAACACAAAGCAGACCGTGACGAGGCTCTTCGCGATGATGCCTACTTTAGCACCGGTTATAATTATGACGACGAAGAGGATGAGTGGGATGACGATGACACCAAATGGGAGGGCGATGAGGAAGAGGTTGTGGTAGAGGAGCCTGCCGATGCCAAGGAGGATAGCAATGCCTATCTGGAGTTTCTGCACGAACAGGTAAGCGTGATTGGACAAACAGGGTAGAGGTGTGTCTAACAGAAAACAGGCCCAAAACTTTAGCCGACAGGTTGGAGATGATGAGGATGAGGAGGACCTTCGCGAAGACAGCGTTCTTTTGGAGTCTCCCCTGGATAAGATTGAGCCATACCAGCTGTTCCGTGGCACTCTGATGAGTAAGTTGAACCTGATTGGTTTCGTCTTATGGATAAGAGCTAACGTTGCTTGTAGAAATGCAACAAGAGCAGCCCCAGTTCTACTCTTCGCTGTCTGGCCATTTGTCGGCAGAGGAGCAGAATGTTTTGCAGAGCATCGTCGTCAAGGCGGATGAGATTGCTGCTCAACAAGCGCAGCAGGCTCCTGCCAATGGCGGCGCCAACTAAACAATGGTTGGAAACTGCAAAATTATAATATGGGAATAATGATGCATGCCGAATCTAAGTGGCATCTTGAATACGTTGCGGCTCAGATGAGGGTGCAGAACAGGTCGTGGTTGTGTTTGGCTGGATGCATCTGAACAGATTTATTGGTGGCCATTGTTGTCGTGGGATTGGGTGTAAGCGGAAGAAACAGCCTGGGATAGGACATGATACAAGATACCTGGAGAGTAAGAAGGAGGGAAGGTGTATGGCATGGGAATTGATTCCATTAAGATAGGACTATGGTCAAATACAAATATATACAGGTAGGCGAGGCAATGTGCATTCGACATGGTACAAAGCGGCATGAGGCCATCGAGATGCGATGTAGCAAGGATAGAATAGGTGCGGAGGAACGAATAAGAATTGATTTTGTACAAGTTTATGCAATTATTTGTTGAGCAGGTATTGACGGGTCAAGTCGTTGAGGTGCGGTGGTGGTGGAGCCGCCATTTGACGCTTCGGAGGTCTCCGATGAGTAAGTGTCCCATGTCCCACCTTGGAGGTCACACCTCTGGACCTCTCACCACCCGGAGCTACTCGTAGGGTTTGTCTTCATTTCTATTCATCTACCTGCCTCACCGAGGATCGAGATTTGCCAAGCCAGCATCTCGTATACTGATCTTTTTCGCATAGCATCTGGAAACTATAGCTGGGATACATCTCTTTCCATCTACGTTTGACCCCTCATCTCCACGGCTTTACCCCGCGCTCTTGTTCCCAACGCCCATCTCAGCGATCTTGACGCGATCTCGATTCTTCCAAGATGACGACCCGGTACCGTGTTGAGTGTATGTCTCTAACAATCTAATCTCTACCTCTTTTATACATTTTGAGTTGGATCTGGTCTGCGTTGGACAGATGTCAAGTTACAACTGCCAGCTACAGCAAGATGCCACCACTCCGAAGTCTATTACTAACCTTGAACTAAAACAGATGCGCTCAAGACGCACAGACGAGATCAATTCATCGGTACGCCTCCTTTTCAGGACTCACTGTACCTATAGACTCATTTCAGCTAACAGACCCCCCTCGCAGAATGGATCAAGGGTCTCCTCGCCGTCCCGTTTGTCCTGTACTCCCAACCAACAGGCATAGTAGGCGACGGAACCAGCATCTCCAAAATGGCCGAGGAGGCGCATAGGCGGTATGCCGAGATTATGCGCGACGTAGAAAACATGATAGAAGATCACAGTGCGTGCCTCCTTTTTGCCCCTTTATCCCAATACTCTCATCTCGTCTCGTCTCATCTCATATCATGTCGTCTCATCAGTCCAGCTAACTTGAGCACAACTCACGCAGTCGCTCGTCAAAACCACGAATCTCTCATCCCCTCAAAACTAGGCATGCTCGTCCCCACCGCAGGCCCCTTCTTCACGCGCCTGCCGCTCGAAGCAGCGTTCAAGTACCAAGACCGCAAGCGCTACATTTCGTGCCGGCGGTACGTGGCGCCGTCGTTTAACGACGTGCGGCAGGTTCTCAACTCTGCGCAAATCATGGCCGTTACGGGCAGCGGGGCGCTGCAGCTTGCCACGTTTGATGGTGATGTTACGCTGTATGATGACGGGCAGAGCCTGGAGGCATCTAGTCCTGTGATTCCACGACTTCTAGGTACATATATATATCTCCTCCCCCTTTCCCCTCTTCCCCAAAATCTTCCAACTATAAAAAATGCATCTATACTGACATGGGAGAAACAGACCTTCTCCGCAACAACATCAAAATAGGCATCGTCACAGCAGCAGGCTACACCGCCGCAGAGGGCTACTACACGCGCCTGCACGGCCTCCTCGACGCAATCGCCACCTCCTCGGATCTGAACCCCGTCCAGAAGCAAAACCTCATCATAATGGGCGGCGAGGCAAACTACCTCTTTGAATTCTCCCCGTCGTCGCCGCACCGCCTCGCCCCCGTCCCGCGCGCAGACTGGCTCACGCCCGAAATGGCAGCGTGGTCCGAGTCCGACATTGCCGCGCTCCTCGACGTCGCCGAGTCCGCACTCCGCGACTGCATCCGCTCCATGAACCTGCCCGCCAAGCTCATCCGCAAGGATCGCGCCGTGGGCATCGTGCCTGACCCGCCTTCTGTGCGGATTGCGCGCGAGAGTCTCGAGGAGACGGTGCTGGTCGTGCAGCGGATTCTGGAACTGAGTCATCTCGGGGTGGCGCATACACAGGCGCAAGCTTCGTCTACGTCTGCAGGTGGAAAGCAAGTGAAGCGCACGGGCGTGCCGTTTTGCGCCTTCAATGGCGGGAGAGACGTCTTTGTCGACATAGGCGACAAGTCGTGGGGCGTGGCTGTTTGCCAGCAGTGGTTTGGACGCCGGGATGGCACCGGGGTTGCGATCAAGGGCGAGAATACGCTGCATGTGGGTGATCAGTTTCTTAGCGCGGGGAGTAACGACTTTAAAGCGCGGAGCGTGGGCACTACGGCGTGGATTGCGAGTCCGGATGAGACGGTGGACTTGCTGGATGAGTTGGCTGACTTGACCAAGAAGAAGCTTGCGTAGATACAGAGTACGTTGGTGGTCATGAATGTTGCAAAGCTCAACTCTTTTGCAGATTCACCGAGAGGAAAAGGAAAATGTACCATTGTTGTTGCATAGTCACAAAGTATACCAATTAAAGTTCAATGTTGTTCGTCTCATTCGCTAAGCGAGGAATTACAAGACTGACAAAAAATGCAGGCTGTTCCATACTAGTGTAATAATGCCGTGCGATAAAACCTGTCCAATAATACGATAATAATAGAAAAAAAAGGTCATCCAACAACGCCTTTCCCCGGCCCGCGTCCGTTGCGTGGCTCTTGACTCCTTCTCATCAGGGGACTTGTACATTCCGTTCCGATTCACCCACTCCATAGAAATTTATAAACGCCGTGCAGGTGCTCAATTTGCTAGACGCAACCTCATGCTTTCCGTGGCTCGTACAAAAAACGGCCTCGACAAAGGGAATTAAAACAAATGAAAAAAGACACAAAAAAGAGGCAGAGAGGTCTGTTTATATGCCTATATATGTGCATGAGTACGAGGTAACGGCTCGTACTAGGTGCTGATGCGTGCGGATTGTAGATCTGTTGGTGCTGGTTTAATAACCTGGTTGGCCGGGCATCTTGCCCAACGAATGCGAACCCATGCCCTTTGGAGGCAAGTGGCTGTGGCAGAAAATCTTCTTGTTACTGCCATTCGTGCAGCATTCCTTCTTGGTGGCGTCGATCGTCGTAGCTTGCTCATCATAAGATTCAACCTGACAACATTCGACATTCCTCATCCAGCGGCTGCCAACGACGTCGGCAATGTCAATTCGCTTGACAGGATCGGGGTTGAGCATTTGCAATAGAATACGGCGCAGCGGTGGTGGGTTGACACCAACATCGAGGGCGTAGCACTTGGGGTAGTCTGTCTCGGTAATCGTTGCGTCGGGATCGGGATGTGAGGCGTTCCATCTCTCCCAGCCTCGTACCAGCTTATCATAGTGAACGTTACCAGCCTCGGCGCGCGACCAAATGGCACCGCCAAACGTCAGGTAAATCATGATAATGGCAGAACCCCAGACGTCGAGGGCACGGGGATCGTAGCTTTCCTTCTTGGCCAGCACTTCGGGGGCAATGTACGGCTCACTTCCGCAAATACCGGGCGAGCAGAGTCGTACTTCTCCCATGTTTTGGCCACACTGGCCACCGGCTTCACGGAAGCCAGGGTGAGTGCCAGAAAAGACTTCTGAAACACCAAAGTCGGTAATCTTGAGCTTACTTTCCTTGGTGATGAGAAGATTCTCGAGCTTGATATCTCGGTGGGCAATACCATGGACATGCAGGTAAGCAACTCCCTGGACAAGCTGCTTGAAAAGGCACAGACGGTCCTTGAGCTTCGCCTCGCCCTTCAGCCAACCCTTTTGAACGAGGCTGAACAAGTCGCCTTCAGCGCAGTATTCCATGACGTGGTTCCATCGGCCGTGGTCAGTGCAGAGGCGCACCGTCTCGACAATGTTGGGGTGGTGAAGGCTCTTGGCGATGCTGTACTCGGATTTGATCTTGTTTTCATATTCCTCCTGACTTTCGCGATTCGACTTGCCACGGAATTCCTTGACAGCGTACAGCTCGTTGGGGCAGCCCTTACGAGCCATTAGCGTGACCTTGGAGGCAGCGCCCTTGCCGAGATGCTTGCCGTGGCGGCCAAGAATCTTTTGGTGGTACTCGAATTCGGAGAGGAGCTCGGCAACGTCAATAGTAAAGTCGTCGGGCAGGCTCAAACTCATGCGACGAGCCTTGGTTCCGCTACCGGCGTCGGGAGGAAGAGGCCACGGCAAGCGCTCAGGTGGATACGTCTTGTTGGCGACATTCTCGCCCTCGTCTTGCTTGTTACCGTTGGGCGCGGCTCGATTGCCTTCATCGAAACTGCTAGCCCGTCGAGGGGCCTTGGGGCGGCCACCACGTCCAAAAGTAACAGCACGACCTCTGAATGTCAGTCCCGTCGTAGACCGCTGCTTGCGGCCAAAGTCCTCTGCGCTGGGCAGTGACTTGCCCATGGCAGAAGCTGTACGATTCGTTGGTGCCATTTCCAGCGGCGATCCGGGCGTGGGCGGCGAATTGGACGAATTGGATTGCGTGGTGGTAGAGTCGCGGCCGGGAATGTTGCGCGGAGCACTGGTCGGGCCAGCGCCATTGCGATTGAAGCCGCTGCCGTTCATATCAGACGAACCAGGCGAATCCGATTCAAAGACGGGGGTATCTCGTTCTACGGCAGACGAAGATCGCCGGAACAAGTTGGACATTGTTCGCTTCAGCCTGGAGGTGGAGCCGCGCGTTGATCGCCGCGACAGCGAAGGGGGAGGCTGCTGCTCCTGGTCTGATGCGCCGCTGCGTCTTGGGGTTGCGGATTCGGTCGAGGACTCACCAGTGTTGGTGCGAGTCTTAGAGAGTGTGCTGCGGCGCGGGGTCTGGGCCGGGGTCGTGTTGGCGGAGGGTGTTTGCGGGTACAGCGGCGCCTTGTTAGGAGCGGAGGTAGGGGCGGCGGGCGTGGTATTGTAATGTGTTAGAGTAAGGTTCTGATGATCGTCGTTTTGGACGTTTGTAAAATCCTGGGAGTGACGGCCGCTGACTGGAGTGACTGGCTCTATAGGCGAGTCACTGCCAGATTCGCCGGCTGGGGGTTCCTCCTCGAGAATGGGGTGAGGGATTTCGGCAGGGTACTGTCGTGGCGAGGAATAGCTGTGGGAGTAGAAATGTCGCGGTTGCGAAGGATGAGCGGCAACATCTGTAGGGTCTGCAGTGGCAAGGGACAATTAGTAAAAATTGATTAAAGAGGATAATAAAGAAACGGCGATGTTCGCAGAGATTTGTAAGGTCGGGAGGGTCGGCGGGACCGGAATGGGCGACACTCGGAGGACGGGACTCGACCAGAGAGCGGCGCGCGGCTGGCGGGCATTGGGCAATCACGTCACTGCTCGCACACAGAGGACCAAAATAAAACGGACGGACCAGTGAGCGAACCAGTGGGTGAGCCAGTGGGTGGTGAGCCAGTGGGTGGTGAGCCAGTGGGTGGTGAGCCAGTGACAGGGCGGCAAAAAAAAAAAAAGGATGCGCTGCTCCGTGTCTGGCGGCACCCATTGGTGGGAATGGTGGGCGACGAGCGAGGTGGGCAGAGGGGAAAATGCGCTGTGCTGGTTGGCTGGTTGACTGGGCCACAGGGCCGAAGCAAAGCCTCTCAGCGACCGGCTGGCAGGCAAGTTGGGGGGGAGAACAGTAGACAGGCGGGAGCAGCGTGGACATGGGCAGTAGAGGGTGCAGAGGGCAGAGGGCGAAAGCAAAACGAGAGGGCGAGGGGAAAAAGGTGGAGTTGGGGGACATGTCTTTACTTACCTGATTCCGGCGGAATGGATTGCTGCGCTTCATGATCACTGCTCTCATTCTGGCCCAGTGAAGCCGGCAGGCTATGCTGCTGGGTAGCAGTTGCAGAAAGCGCCATGGTCGAGTTCTTTGCCTGGGGCTTTTGATGATGTAGGTGTTGAGATTGTAAAAGACAGGTTCGGCTCCGAGGGCTGCTGGATGCAGACCGGCTGGATGGTTACCTGTAGAAGAGCTGTAGGTACGGCCGTAGCGGCAGCGTCAGGTGGATTATGTGCGACAGGGCGGCTGCAAGACACTGGCCGGAGACGCTTTGAGAAGAGCAGCAGCAGGATGCAGCGGTCTGCAGGCGTACAGGGCGTTGCAAGCGTGCAGCTGAATCAGAACAGCAATGACGGAGCCAGGCTGATCGATGGCTGCAACCAGGGACGTTTCCGCCTAGTGGGGATTGCCGGCCGAGGAGTGTCCAGTGGGAAACGAGCTGATGGGACGTGGTAGCAGAATTTAGCGGCACCCAACGACGTAATGACGGCCACTAGGCGCTGTCGCTGGAGGGTGTGATGGAGGGAATGCGCTAAGAAGCAGGCACACACACCAATGGGGAAGGGCAAGTCCGCGGAGACGCCGAGTCGCAGGTTCGTGCAGGGAGTCGTGGTCGCAACGGCGGCGTTTCGGCGGGTGAGAGCTAGTGCAAATGATGTAGGTGGAGGATTTGCGTGCAACCAACAATTTCAAGGCAAGCGTAGCAGAAGCGAGGCTTGGTGCGATTGCCTTGATGTGTTCGAGGGTGTGTCGGCGATCGAGGGCAAATTGCGAATGCGACGAGACGGAACAAGAGCGACGAGATCGACCAAGAATTCGACAGAAAGTTCGAAAAGGTGGCAAGGCCTGGGCGTTCGAGGCACGGGAAATGGGAAATGGTGGAGGGTGGGCTTCGAGAAGGCGCTGAGGGCCTGGATCTTCCACTCAGTGGTGGTGCGTGGTGGTGCGTGGGCAGGCGGCGCCTTTACTGCTGGCGATGAGAGCGAGGAAGAGCGGGTGCGGGTGAGGCGAATGGCCAGGCTTTCTGCCGGGGCGTGGGTGCGAAACGCGGGGCGGGTTGCACAGGCGAGAAGTCCGATGCAATGAGCTTAGCTTTGGTAGCTTCTGGGCATTTGAGTTTTGCGCTACCGGCGGCGAACAATGGCTCCAAGGTCGTAGTAGAAGACGTTTTTGACAGGACAATCGAATGTATGACGTAGTAACCGAATTCAAGTCGAAAGGGCAAATGTCGACTTGTTTTCCGTGGTAACTTCTGTTGCAATTGGACCTGTTGTTTTGTCGAAATGTTTTTTCCCCGTGTCAGTAACGGTTTGCTGGCCGGACAGGCTGAAGAAAGCCACTGGTTCGTGTTGAGTGGTGATGGTGCGAAGCTTGGCACAGGAAGCTGCAGCTTGGCTCTTGTGTGCGAGAGTGGGAAGCAAGACGAATGCGGTGATTTCGTCTTTTACGCGCTGGATTCCATCTGAAAGGCGAGCAGTAAGAGAAAAAAAAAAAAAAGAATCCAGCTGGAGGACGCCTGACCAGAGGAAAACAAATGGTAACAGTGAGAGCCCACTTTCACCAACGATGGGGTAAAGCGGAGAGCGTGCTGAGATGGTGTGTATGTGTGTGTGGTGTTGTAATATAAAGGAAGCGAGGATTCCGTGCTTGTACGAGCAGTATAGTGCTTTGTATGAGGTCAGCAGGAATCGAGACTAGTAGCTGCTGTAGCCACGATGTAGTAGACCGAGCAGAGAAAGGGAAAAAAAGAAGAATGCAGGACGGGAAATGGCACAAAGTGATGGGAATATTTCGAGAGTCAAAGAGGGAAAAGCGGGTGTGGGTGGGAGGCATTTATGAAGCATATGAGAGAGGGCTTCGTGGGCGTGGGCGGGAGACTCCGTGTCTGGCGCCTCGCTCGCAGACACACGCAAGTACTATCATCAGTTCCCGGCTTGATAGGTTAGTACAAACAGATGGAACACTCTGACAGCTGGTGGCAGCTGGCATAAAACGAATGCTCGTGCCAGCTGGCCGCCAGCTGTCGGGATAAAATTGTTACTATTCTTACATCTGCAGTCGTAGTAATAAAGCGATTACTTTCCCATCAGTGTCTGCCATTTACAGGTATTCCAAGCGGCGATCGCCAGGATGAGGGGGGGGCGTGCGTCTCAAGGAATCAACCCTTTTTTTATTTTCTTCTATTTTATTGTTATTTTCTTTGTTTAAGTGCTACAAGTGTCGCAGGCTTAAACAGCTTAAACTTTGGCGATACCTACCACCCAAGGTAGTTTCCGGTACACCTGCAAGGTACACAAAACACAAGCCCAAAGCTTACGACTCTGCTCACTGCCCCGACCAGCAATGCACACGCCCCCAAGGGTAGAGACGCAGGATCGTGACTCTGAATAGAAAGACAATTCGTCATGCCTGCACTCGTTTGTCTGTCTGTGTGACCTGTGGCATGCAAATGCCCCAGCCCCAGGCCCAGGGGCAGCCCCAGTTTGAAAGTGTACGAGTACTCGTAGGTGCTGGACCCAAGGCCTGGGCTGGGCTTTTTGGGGCGAGCAAGGGACATCCCGCAGGCCGATCGAGGTAGCAGGTACACAAGACAGGACGAGGTCCACAGTACTTTGAGCATGCCAACGGGTCGCACTAGAATCGGCAGGCGGCTCCACCGACAAAAAAGGTACCGTCTACTCTCGTTTTATGCAAGTGTGGGGTTGACGTCTGCACACAGCCAATCAAGAGTGCCCTACACCTGACAGGGCAGAAGCAGCTTGTGCCCTTTTGTGCGCCTTGGCTGAGCACAAGAAATCCCATGTCTGGTGCCTAGTGGAGCGCATATATTGTTACGTCAAGTATACAGTACCTGTGCCTCTTGGCAGGCTGGGCAAACCGCCATCTCGCAGACGGCCATCACAGGTTCAATTTGGAGCTCGCTTCTCGTTGTTACTGGAGTGCGGTAGCAAGCAAGTTACAGGCCCTGGTGGTCTTGTCATAAGCTTGGCTGCATGATATATAAACAGAACGAGCAGTGGATTGGTGGGTGCGTGAGTGTGTTTCTATTTGCGTCCCTGCTTTTACACTCGCACTACTAATACATTCTACTACACATGAGAAATGGAGAGTGTCTTGCCTGGGCTCTATTACCGCCGAATAGCGTATTGACTACTCCGTACTGGAAAATAAATTCTGGAAAATTACCAGCGTGAGATTAAGCTCGCCCTTGTGCATGCGACGCTACCTTCTCGGCTTATCCGGCCGCTGTAACCCTGTTCGGTCACGGATAAAGCTCCTACTACGGCGACTAACAACCCCATCGTCGTCGGCCGGTGCGCTCTCTGTCGTACTCGAGACAACGGATGCAACGTATGGTGCGCTAACCACGGGCTCCCGCGTTGTTTTAGTACGTCTTTTTTAGGAGGGGTTGCAACCCGTTGAAAGGGCCTTGATTTTACGGACTAATAATACTTCTAGGAGGCTCAGGTGTCCCAATTTGGTCACTGGTTCCGCTGCAGAGTCGTTTCATGTTATCAAGGGCGATGCATACGATCGCCGATTGTGAGATACCTGGCCAGGAAAGACTTGTAAAATAATGAAAATATTAAAAAAAAAAAAATACAATTACACGGGCTGATATTAATATGACTAATTGCTCTATCGACATCCCCGCGATTCTTCGCACTTACTTGGTTACGAATACATTCTTGAGCTCACAGAAAGCGCCTTGGCAGAAGAGGGTGATGAGACAGGACAAGTTGAGCATATCTCGCCCACCGGAATCATATTTACCCGTCTGTCTGTCAGCATGTAAATCTTTCAATCAGCCGCCATGTATTGTACTCGTATGTCTCTCTGATAAGCGATGTCGCCTAAAATACACACAAATAGCCCTCTTCTACTCCGCGTACACAGACTACATAACTGTGCCTCATGACTTACGAATCTTCCCGCTAATTAGCTACTCCCCGCCCGTTCCGGCACTTGCTTGTTGGAAAGCCGGCTCAGACGCGGACATGCTCCGACACAGCCAAGAAAGATGGTGCTGCGATATCTATTCCTGGATCTGATGATGACGACGGCCGTAGTATAGCCCCGATGATCGTCGTCGTGGTAGTTGTCAGGTTGCGGTTTGACGCTCTTATTTGCCCGGTATTGCTATTCCCGTCTACCGGCTCCATGTACTCATGCGTACATTGCCCTCCAGAAGTCGTAGTACGAGTTATCGCTCTGCCGGGCCGCAATCACAGCCATTCCCCATCTTCCCCACGACAACAACAACCCTGCGGTGGTGGAGGCGCAAATTACCGCGCAACTCACCGGTCAACATGCGGTGACGGTGTCTAGTTACAGCGTATACATACCGTGAAAATGCTGATAAGGCTCTGTTACCATTTCCACGAATAAAACGGCCTAGGATTCTCGAAAGGTGGTGCTCTCGCTTCCTTTCAATACATACCCGCCTCTCACGCTAGCCACGACGTCTCACAGCACCACTCTATCCCACTTCCGTCATAACCTGCGAGCAAGGCTTGGGAAGAACGAGGACTGTCGAGGCGTCGTCTGTGCTCAGCTTAGTTCCCCTTCCCTTGGACCTGTGTTTTCCCCCCACCCACCGTTTGACCCCGATCAGCAGCCCACTCTCTGCAGCCTTGATCCTTGTGGATGCTTCCCTCCCACCATTGATTTATTATGCGGCATGTGCATCTCCGACTGCTGCGTTGTACGAGTACTCGTACAGTACATGTATGGTATGCCTGTCGAAATGAAATTACATACAGGCTGCTGTGTAATGTATTGCTCTGGTCGTGTGCCATTTGCAAGTTCTTGTATGCTGGCGAAACAGCACATCATGAACACCATGGACAGCTTGTCCAGATATCAAGAATGGAGCAAAAGGCAGAACGGAGACTTGTAAGCGCCCAACACGCCCATAAATCTTTGCGGCAAGCCACTTTGAAAATAAAGCCGATATATCCCGCAAAATACGGAATGCGACAAAATGCTTTCAATTTCCCTCGCTCCGAATTGGCGCGCTTCGCATCCCTGGCGTATAACTCGTATATGGAAAAGACCCTAGTCTTGACTTCTCTTTGCACTACGGATATCCCGCCAGTACTGGCGCCGAATCATCAGCGCCATCTCATCATCGCGACGTCGCGACCAAGGCCCCACGATTGCCAAGCCGCTACATGTTCCTACACAGCAGGGAAGGCAAATACTCGTACATGGGCAGTCAGTACGAGTACTCGTACAGTACATAGGGCCAGTTAATGTATGTACGAGTATGCATGTCTGTACTCTGCAGTCCCTCGCAGCTCATGCACTTCATTTCATTTGTTGGCTCGCCAGCTTGGACTTGCCTGGCTGGGCTATATCAGGGAACACCCCGGTTGATGTGCAAAGTATTTGGGTTTCCCCCATTGGAGCCTGCACGGCTACTCGGCATCAGGATGCATTCTTTCCGATCAGAGCTGCGTCCTGCATGCTGGGATGCACGCATGACTTGTCCATGTCCAGCTGGCTGGCTAGCTGCTCGTAGCGCTTCTGCTAGTTTGACGTGATTTTGGAAGGATGACGAGATCAGGGTAATATCCGACGGCCATTGCACGAGCCATACATACAATGCCCGTCCAACTCCCGTCCCTAGCCTATAATACCACTGCTGCGCTGTTCATGGACTGGTCTTCTAACAAGTTGGGTGCGGCCAGCGACTGACACGGACCGGACAGATGGATCATCCCGCTCCCTCCATCACCAGTCTACCCCGTCATATTACTAGCACATGGAAAAATACCACATCACAGGGTCGTGAGCACTACGATATGCACAGCGCATAATATCACAGGGGGGAACAGACCAGCTTGCCATGCAATGTACGACTAAACCCGTACACATTTTCACAAGGACCAGCGCGGCCGACGTTGCTCCGTCGATGACAATAATAATACATGGTCTGGTGCCGTTTTTAAGCGGAATATTACACTATTACGAAACGACAATAAATGTCCCGCCCACCCTTGTTGTACACACATACATAGTAGGACTGGCCATTTGACGGTGTGGCGGTCAACATGTCGCAGAGACCAGCGCTAGTCTTCCCGCTGTAGTAAGCCCCCGACGATGTAAATTAATTATGGGCTATTACAACTTGTAATAGCGGCTGAGTGCCCATAGCGCTTTGCGGGAGCAGCACAACCTACCGGAACTTTGGCGCAGCTTTCTACAAAAAAAAAAGTCCCTCCAGAGTTGCGCCGCTGAGGTGTTTCGTGGCTTGGGCTGAAGTTAGACACATGCGTTTCTTCATTGGTTGGCGCGGATAATGACGCTTTAAAAAGACGGCGCGGAGGTATTATTTGCAGCAATTAGGATTTCTTACTAGACGGCCAATGGAAGATCTCTGGCAGCAAAACTTGCTATGGGACTATTCAACCTCACATACTCCGTACATTATGTACATACGAGTACATACATACATTCACTGATAAGCTCAGACACTGAATGAAAAAGCATAGATAAGCTCTGGACCCCGTCTCATTCCATACCCTCGCTCAACGAGTTTTAGACTAATAACAGGCAGAGTTACAGTAAAATAGAGTTGCTGCGCAAACAAAGACACGAAAAAGTCTCAGACATCCAGAGCGATCAGCGCCACCGCTTAGAACGCATCCGTGCTTGATAACAGCCATTGACCAGAAACCGCATGGACTGACGATTTTGCCGAATGAGCTCTTTTTGATTCATCGACAGGCTTGGCAAGTTCTTGCATCTTCCGCGTCTTACGTACGGCGTACATGGAAGCATTTCCCTGTGCACCAGCCAGGCCAGCAAGCAAGTTAGCAAGCAAGAAAGGACTCCTTTTGATGGCCAGGCTTGAATTCGCTCTCTTGCCAAGAGAAAAAAAAAAGGCGCTAACAATTGTGCAGCATCGGGAACCAAGCGGTACGTCCCGATCACTCGCCCGGCCCTCTATGAGCTCTGAGCTTCCCCAAATGGCCGTGAAACTACCCGCTGATACAGGAAGAAAGTCAGCCAGGGCATGGTCAGAGCGAGCATATATGACCGATGCGACACTCTCAAACCAGCTTCTTACTCTCCTCTAACTCTCTAGCATCCTCCCGCTTATCCTTGATGTAACTCTCCGGGGCCTGTCGACGCGACACATAGAGTGACGCACCCTCGCGATCATCCGTCCGCGGCACCTTCTTTAGGTTTCGGGATCTCGTCAAGCTCTCGTTGGCGCCCTCACACACTTGAGTATGGGGCGATGACAGACTCAGACATTTGGCTCAGGTATCTTTGACAAAGGGGCCGGCACATTCCTTCAATGCACGCTTCTTGCTGGTACCGTACGATTACACAGCCTCTGTAAAATACTACTCCAAACTCCCGAATATGTAGAAACCCATCAAAAACCCGTAGCAAACCCCAGCTCCTTGGCGCCGAGCACACGCGTACAAGACCAAGTACCTCTTGCGTCGCATCGAGAGCGCGCAAATAAAAAGGATGTGCACAAGCGATAAGCATGTTTTCCGGGTCTTGATCCTCCCGTCTTACAAGTCTTACAATTGGGGATAATCATGCTCTTGTACTTTTGTCCAGACGTACTTTTGTACTGAAATAAATGTACAATACAGGCTATGTGCTTGTGATCGGCCCGTGTGTACTCCAAGTGCTCACTCTTGCTTATATGCTTAAATCCTCGATGCTACCGTACCATTCTTGCACCCCCCCAATGATGATGTGTACTTACAATTGTTGCACTGCCGCCGCACAGTCTATGAAGCAAACTTGGCGCTCATGACCTAGACAACAAACGTGGTGTGGTGTGTAATTATTAGCATGTATCGCAGTCGCCGAGGTTTGTTCGCTTTGAATAGAAGGACCTTTTATTGGTCTGTGATACACACGCTACATATGATACGATTTCGGTGCCCGCCTTGCCAAGATAAAGTTCTGGGCGGCGTGGCTGTGGGATCTGCCGCGTTGTAGATCATGGCGCGGCATTCGCCTTTCTTTTCATACACACTTCTCGCCTCTTGTGGGTTGTACAAGCTGTGGTTGGATGGGTTCATCAAAGCGCAAGCACGCTTTGTAGGGTAGGATGCGAATACTCGCCAATATAACCCATTATTTGTAATGGCTAATCTAGCCATTCGTAAATGTTTGCAATTAAATGCTGTCAATATTAAAATTAATATTATTAAACGGCGTCTGCCCTGGTGTGCTTGCATTAAATACCGACAGCGGCATAGATATATAACATATATTCATTGACAGCTTTAACGAGTTCTTAGTCAACATTGCACAAGCATATATACTTGCGAAGATACAACATGGAAGGACCCTTCCAGAGGGCAACCAGAGGGACGCCAGCTCCAGTTCACCAGCCTGCTGGTTCTGACTCCGATCAACATCATTCTGGTTTTAAATCCTTGACCTCATCTTAAAGAAACGAGGTTCTCCCAGACAACCGCTTTACCTTGAACGATTTCTCTTCTACATACCATCTCGAAGCCAACCAACAGTATTTAATGAATCCGCAATACTGGCACTCAAGCAATGCTTCACTCTATAGCTCACTAGAAGCATGACCGAGATGAGATAAACAAGGCGGTTTTGGGGTTCATGGAAACAAAAATGGCAGCGAAATAAGACCTTTTAACTAGTAGATTTCTCAAAGCTAGACTGAGTTGCGTTCCGGTCTATGACAAAGGTGCTTTACACTGCTACGATGGCAGTCTGCCTGAAATTGGGCATACACAAAATTCCCTTTCCCTATTTTCTCATTCAACACCAACTTGACGCTCAGAAAACTCTGGTGACGTATTCATAAAGAACAAGGAAGAAAAAAGCACAAAAAAACCACCCATTTGTGAATACATAATGCCCTTGACCTATCTTACGGCATACGGAACGGCGCCATGCATTTAAAATCTCGCAGCTCTTTCTTATAGCGCTGCGGAAACAAATACGACGCATACTCCTGCCAGTCGGGTACCATGGGCGGTCTGGTAAAGAACTTGATGTACTCCCAGTACTCGGGGTACCACCCGCTATCTTCCCAGTCAAGCAAACCAACAATGTTGAGTTTCCTGTCGAGAATGATGTTGTCTGGCGAGAGGTCACCGTGACAAAACACAATTGCATGGTTTCGGGGCAGGTTGCGTCTGTAAGCAGCCTGCATAAATTCTGGTGCATACGGGATTGTCGAGACCAAAAACTCGTTGAATTGCTCCTCGTCGTAACATACTTGCCCAAAGTATGTATGCTTGGCCCGCGTGTCTCTTACTTCGCTCCCGTCGCACGATCCAATTATACCACTCGGGGGAAAGACACACCGCATAATGGCGAGCAGCTCACAAAGCTGTTGCATGACTTTTATCTTTTGCTCGCGCTTCATGGTTGGCCAGCGCTGCAGAAGAGTCTTGCCGCGAATGTACTCCATGCGGATGGACACGGCCCTGCTGCCGTGGTTGTTGTAGTATTGCTCCCAGTCTTGCTCGTAGAGACGAGGGACTGGGAGACCGATGCTCTCGGCTAGGCGTAGGGCGAGGATCTCGTTGAACGTTATGCCCCGGCCGAACTTGAGTATTGTTTGGTCGGGGAGGAGGACTACTTGGTGTCCTGGGAACTTGGATAGGATTTTGGTGCCGTCTGTTGGTTGCTGTAAGGTTAGATGCCTCTTCAATTTCTTTTTATGTTTTACTGGACTGTTGATTAATCAAAGATTTCGACTTACAAGGTAGCGTAAACCCTTCGTCTTCAGAGTCAGAGTCAGAGTCAGAGTCAACTCGATCAACACCATAGTATTTCCCATATGCACTTGTATCTTCGGGGACATTTTTCTTAACACCAGGTCCAAGAACGTCTAGAAGATGCTTCTTTTTCACGTTCTCTCTGTCTGCAGGCGTGCTTCTCTGTTCGGGGTCCCGATGCGGCTCCATTTCAAAGAAGCATACACGCCATGGATCTTGGTCTTCGTCGTCTGATTCCGCGGTAGAGAGCCACTGCCTTTTAAGCTCTGCGTTGGCTATCTCAACGTATCGAACGTCTCCTCTATAACAAGAGGCTTGGCTGTTGCCACTGCTGAGATTGATGTGCCTCTGCGAGATGGTTCTGTTCATAGTTTCGTTCCTCTGATTCTTTTCTCCAGAATGGAGAAAAGTAGGAAGAGCAGGTGCGAGACAAGTTGAAGAGCACAAAAACGATAACGGCGAAGCTTGCCTCAATGTCGGCTTAAGTCAATCTGGAAGCAAAAAGCAAAAGTATCGTGTCCTAATTCGATTCCCCTTGGTTTGGGGAGTCTTGATCTTGTCGTCATCTGACAAGAACAAGAGTTAAGAAAGAGACACAAAAGAAATTTTCTTTTCAGATAGATTTGACAGCTGCAAGGGGGCCTTTTCAACAAATTCCTGAATTGGAAGAAAAATTTAAGAAGCCCCCTTGCCCCAAAAGGTGGTTTGTGATACACGAAACGAAGTATCTCGGCCAGCCGATGAAAAAAACGAACTCCGACGTCGTTCAAGACCAAGTGATTTTGATGCACCGGTTCAAATTGTAGACAAATCAGAAAAGAAAGAATTTTCCTTCCTGTTTTTTCTATTTGTTTGTCTGAGAGTTTGGGGACCCAGAAGAGAGAAGGATAGACAAGGGTCAAGGCAACGGGGACTTGTTTGCCTCACCGGTGCCACTGCAGAAAGAAGGACGCCGTATACGGAGGGAGAGCAAGATACTAGAGAAGACTATAGGGAAAGAGGAGGAGTAACAGAGTGCGAGGAGAATGAGGCTGGTTTGGGGTAATCTTTACAAAAAAAACGCTGTGCAACAAAACGTAGTATTTTCAGCCGTTGTAAGCGCCTTGACAGATTTCCGGGACTCTTCTTGGCATGTCAACAAGCAAGAAAACATGTTTTTTTCTTCTTGTTTCTATTGACTGGATGGAGCTCGCAAGCCATGAATGTTTCGGGTAATGACAGCGGTCTTGTTGACCTGGTTGGTTGGGTAAGGTATGGAGCCCGGTTTGGTGGGCGAACCAGGCGAATGACAAGTAAAGTTACTAGAGAAAGCTGCATGCTTTCTTACGTTACGAAAACTGACAATGTACGAATTAAAGGTTTGGGCTGCCTCCAGTGAAGGCGGCAGCGGCGGCGGGAAACCAATCATACATGCGTACACACCATCATCCCTGTCTCCCTGGCCGTGCATATCTTCACGAATGCTCACCGCGTAACGAATCCGAACAAGATGGGACGGGAGTATTCGGTACTTTTTGCCAGTTTTCAGGCGGTGGCGTGCGAAGAGAATCAGCACTGTAATTCTTGTTGGTTGGGGGAAGGAAAAAGGTCATGCATGCAAAGGCAACGCAGCATGCATGCAGGCTTGGTAGATGTGCTGCCATTTGAGCTCGTGGGGGTCAGCCGACGCAGTGTCAGTATGCAGGGGGGAGAGAGAGAATGGATGGTTGGTTGGCTTGATATGATGAAGTTGAAATGGTCCACGGAGAATTTGAAGTGCATTTCTGCTTCTATATTGTTATTGTGCAACTACAAGGAACGAGTCGGGTGCTGCTTCCTTGGTATTGGCGTACAAAGGGCATGGGCGATGCTTGTGTATGAACCGCCAGTTTATCGGCTGTCTTGTGGCTTCGTTTCAGTTGCTATAGATCTATAGCAAGTTGATTAGTCCGTTATGCTTCCAAAATAGCAAATAAACAATACCAAATACAGTACATCTCCATTGTTGGCTTGTTAGAGCACTGGTCGCTGTCGCAGATACGCACGTCCTCACTTCCAAACCACCAAGCCGCCAGCTTCGGATAGCTACATCCCCCTGCCCTCAGCAATAACTAGCTCAGTCATACGATGTAGGCTCCGTCTCGCGAAACATGACAGAATCAGTGCCGGCAACCGGTGTGCTTATCCCAGCGTGTCAGTGCAACTGAAAGCATCTCCGAGGTTGTCTAGAATAAACCAATACCGTCAACGCAAAGCGATCCCACCTTGGTCGGTTTCCACTCTAGAGTCCTGGGCCTCCTTTTGTTTTCAAGGATGGGACCCAACAGCATGGGTCGGATCTGCATTCCGCGTTTCCTATAAACTAACAGAGTGTACGACTGTGACCAAGCTTAGCCCCTCCGTAGACCGGAGGATTCTATTGCGTCTGTGCATATACATGCAACGCAATATGCATTCAAGGCTGCTTGTATCATCGTCTTCTTTGTGCTTCCTCAAACTTCGGGCCAATTCCATGGGGGACGAGCGCGTCCAATGTGCCGGTATTGCCAGCAGATGCTGTGTAATTGCTCGGCGCTAGCAGGCTTTTGGGGAGACACATGGGCCTTTTCCGGTGCTTGACTTGTCAGAAAATGTTTCAGTGCCGGATAATGCCGTATTATTATTGGTATTGCGTGATTCTTGTCATTTTTGCAGAGTTTGCCCGTACCACAGTGCTTTGGTCGGGGCGAGAGGTGGCATGGCCTGTCTCTCGGTTCTCCCTCTTGTCAACCTTTTCCTGCCTCTTGTCTTCAACAGGGGCTCTCTGTTAATTGTTCTTCAAGATTGACTTGTAAGATTATTGATTCAAAATTCTTTTACTTTTCTCGATTAAGCAAATGACATTATGAGCGGCATAGCTTTCTTAACGACAGCCAACGCCGGCCAACGGGAGTGTCGTTTCAACCGTTTTCTGCAATGGTTCGCACTTTTTGCAATCTACCCGTGATATTTTCATCCTCATGTCTTTGTACTGACTTTTAATGTGCTTTTAGTTTCTCGTCTCGAGACCTGGACATTTGGCCATCGGCAAGAGGCTCATATCCGGCTTCGGGATGTGGTTGCAGCCCGACAGGTTTTTGTTACGATGCAATACTTGAGAATCAATACTTTCCCTTCTTCCGTTTATCCAGATATCCCAGCTGCATGAGCTGGATGGTTTTACGGTTGCATTTGCACAAGAGCCAACTGTTACGGCCCATGTAATGTCGACGACAGGGGCTGTACTGGTTGTTTCGCTTGCTACATGGCTCGCCCGCCCCCTTTGTAGCAAGTCATACGCAGCCACGCAGCAGTCAGATATTTGGGCCAGTTACATTACAGCGTCATTATGAAAAGTTGCAGAGTGAAAGCCCTTTTTGCTGCTGGAATATGGAGACGTCGGCCGTGCCGTCAGGCTGTTGACCAACTGCGAGCTTGCTTCTATACTTACATTGGGCAATATTAAGTTTGCAGGTGCTTTGATGCACTTTATGGCGTATGCGCAGACTTGGACAGCCAAACAAGACGTTGCTATTCCCTCTTTGGGCACATTCCCGGCATATTTCGGTGTCTGGAGTGATTCTGTTGCTGTGCCTGCAAGTATGATGCAACGAGCCAGTAGATCTTGCCGGCTTGCTGCAACCGCTACACCATTCCGATTGCCAGTGGCCTGGATCGACAACTGCAGAGTCAGACGCTTTTTCCCTCGCTCCAGGGCGCCAAAGGCGGACTCGAGTAGACAAGAAAACGCCTTTCGCCTGCGCGATCAAAAGTACGCACTGCTTACAGCCAGCGTATGCCTGGTCATTGCAAATATTTTGACTTGAAATCGGGAGCCAGACCCGTTAAGAAGCGGTTCTGCGTTAGCCACAAAAGGCATTGTTAGGTTGACGCCGGCGCCGGCGCTAAGCCCGAGGGGGGCCCTGGTGCGTGGCCTTATCGGTCCAGTCATTGACGGCACCATGCCATGGTTAGTTAGTGGCAGAGAGCTTAGAGTGAGCAGAGGGTGGTCTGTTCCTGCATTGCGCGTGCTACAGAAGCTTGTCCACTGAGGGATAGTGCAAGAATCAGGTGGCAAATCAGCATGTGATGGACACAAAATGCCGTGTCTGTCATTGGCCACGGGCGGCAGGCAGCGCGATATGGCCTTCCGGGATGGCATCTATTCAGCAGCCTGGAATACCAAGTATCCCGCCAACACGGCTCTTGCTAACATGGTCGCCGTCTTTGAATTAGGCAGCTTGTCTGGTAACATTTCCATGCCGCCGTTATCCGCCGACATGGCTCACCGCCAATGAAGCACCGAAGATGCTGCCGGTTATCGACTAGGGTTGCGGAAGACCACGAGTTTAGAGGGGTGCCGGGAAAAGCTTCTGGCACATTGCATGTTGGTTAGTCAACCCGGTGCCAGGCTCTGCTCTCCCTACCACGAAGATTCGTATCAGTAGGACGATGCACATGTCAAGGGCAGAGCAGTAATGCTACAATACTGCACAGATTGCTGAATGTAATTGCTTCTTTGGAGTCTGTAAGACGCAGGCCACATGGGCGGGCCGAGGCCGTTCGATTGCCGTCTTCATCCCTGTTTGATGGGTGCTCCAATGGCGCGACGTAGCGTGGCGTTGGCTGCTCGAGGACGCTGTACGGCCCAGCTTCCAGGCGAAGGAGCCCAGCGGAGCCTGTTCGGCGAAATCGCTGGTGCGGCGAGCGAAACATCCGACGAAACGTGTACGAGTAGTGCTCGAAACAAAAGCAATGCTGTCCAGGATGTTCTGGTACAAAAAGGAGATCAATTCTCATATAATATTCATGCCTGAGAGATCGGGCAAAACCAGCACAGTGACAACAGACACTCGCTCCTTCCCGCTGTAAATTTGTTGGGAGCTGTTCCTTCCCGGGCGTTTGTTCTTGCTGCGTTGCTCTTAGTGCTGCTGGCTTCTCAACGCGGAAGGTAGCACCTGTTGATGCCTCCGCTGCGGAGTCCTGCCCGCCCGTCCACTTCCAATTCTCCATCTCCAACCATTTCCTCCCTCCTCCGCTCCACTGTGCAAGCCTGTGACTGACCACTCCGCGTCACCGTTCGTTGGTCGTCGCCTTGGATATTTACCACGACGTACAGACTACTCCCTGCATCTTTCTACTCTGCATCTCCGACGTTGCACCCTCTTCCTTTCACGCTCTCACCACGCTTGCACAGCCCTTACAACCCAGTGCGCCATCCGAGACTACTTTTTGCAGGTGGCTCGCTGAACTCTGCATGTTTCACTGCATCTGTCGCTGCTGAATCTGGAGCCGTGCAGCAACTCAGCTCGCCCACACGACCATCGGCACAACCAGGAAGCACCATCCTTGCTCCTCCGGCGCGCATTGCCAATCCCCTTGCTGATATTACCCCAGTCTCTCCACCATCAGACCCTGGGGACCCTTCGACGCACCGCCTTTCTGCTTCTGCATCTGCAGGCTTGTCCGGTACCATAATCGCTGCCGTCTCGCTGCGTCTCTGGCCTCTTTGACAAACGACCAAACGACTGCTTCTGCCGCCAACCCGCGCAGTAACCTCTGACTTGACACTGCTGCATTGTGTCACCTGCTCTCTGGCCACCTCAGCCATGGTGCCTTTGCGCCACCCTCGACAATGACGAAGCTGCCCTCCGACGCTTTCCTGCCGTCCGGTGGCTTCGACAGCGAAACGTCCTCCCAAATAGCACATCCTTCCTTCAATGGCCACCGGCCCGGGCCGAGCCAACATCCTTCATCGCATGCCTCTTCGACTGGCCATGCGCCGTCACAATTCAACCATCCACACGCTCCATCATTCCCGCCATCGATTTATCCCTTTCAGCCTATTCACGATTACAACCCTCCTCAGCAGAACCCGAATCGCCTCGGCATCTCGCCATCGACATCCCCGCATTCTGCTGCTGTAACGACCTTTACATATCCGTATGCGACTTCACAACAGCTTTTTGAGGCATCGTCTTCTTCAGCCCGGCGCTCCAGCAGCCTCTCACCAACAAATATTAGTGCAGCGCGAGCATCTGGTCCACCCATGCCTCGTGAGCCGCACGACGCACGGCAGCCAGCGGCCTCGCCCAGCCTCGGTGTTGCCACATCCCTATCGCGCTCGGCGTCTGCAGATGCGGCGGCGCCGCAGCAGACATCCCTGCACTTGGTGCAACGACTAGCCCAGCAAAACTCCCTTATACGTGAAGCATGGGAGGCCGAACGAGCCTATCTCGAGGCCAACCGAAAACGCGCCGAGGAAGTATATCAAGAGGAGCGAGCTATAATGGAGGATTTACGCGAGGGCTGGATAAACGAAAAGACGGATATGCAGCGTGAGATGCAAGCCCTCCGCGAGCGGCTGCACCGAATCGAGGGCGAAAACGCAGCATTGAGGTCCATGGCTTCTCCTGGCAGCCACTACAGCGGGATGGTCTCGCCCCGATCAGGTCATACGACTGGACAGCGAGACAACTCAGAAATAACATCACTACCGCCGGGCTTGGAAGGTGCGGCACGCAGGCCACACTTTGCCAATGTTGGAGGTTCGCGCACGTCTCCTACTGGCCAGGCTGAGGGCCATGCTACGGTTCCTCTCGATCCCCGAACACAACCAGAGACATCCCCGTCTCGAGACTTCCTAGCCTCGCCCGATAAGGAGACAGAGGCCTCTATCCCCCTCATCGACGTGCAAGAGATCGACCCGACACTAGACGGCATTTTTGTCAAGGCGAATGCCGTGCAGAGGCCCACCTTCTCAGAAACTTCAGCAAAGTCTACTCCTGCGACCTCGCCGCCTACCAGGGATAATGGCCAGCCTGAGCAGCAGGAGCCAACGACCAAGAGAAGGACATCGTCCAAGGCACAGACGATGCAGGCCCTAGCTGCAGGTGAAATACGACGACGAACGATGCATGCTGGGCACACACCAAACCACTCCCTATCGCTTTTCCCGGCCATGACGACTCTCGATGGAAGTGGCACAAACCAGCAGAGCGAGGCGACAACGCCAACCGCAACCTCTGTCCCACCCGAACAGGAAGAGAGCGCCATACGCGAAGACAGCACTGGGGAGGAAACGGAGGGTGAAAACGAAAACCTGGCCGAGCCTGATCCATCAGCTGAAAACAGCGACAGTGATAGGCAAAATGCTCACATGGAGCCGCAACTGGAGCCTGTTGATGATTTGCCGTTGACGGGTCCATTGATGGTAAAAAACATTCCAGCGCAAGACGAGATTTTCTGGGCTCAAGTAAACAAGAAGCTTGAACCTATAAGCAACGGCCAAAATGCTTTGCCTGCAGTCATGGTAGGCCAACAGGATGACCAGGCTAGCTTTGAGAAACCCGAGCAACCAACATTCGACACTGACGGCGCGCAAGATTTGCCTGAGGAATCCGGCGGGAAGAAACCTGTTGAAGCAGATGTTCCACTGAAGATGCGGTCAACAACAAATTTCGGCGCTCCGTTTGGAGCAATGTAGGACAAAGGTTCTCAGAAAAAGGCCGCATTCCGGGGCACGAATCATGGAGCGCCGGTGTACCATGGCATGGTGACCCCAGAAGCCGTTACACCTGGTCCGCACAATATAAGATCACGTTGGATGGTGTCACAGCCAGCACGACGGCGCACACCTTCAAAACATCCACAAAGGTGCACCTCACGTCCTAATTATTTTTTTTCTATGTTGTTACGAGAGCTAAATGCCTCCAATTCTTTCATTACGATGATACTGCATCAAGGGAGAAGGAAGTCACTTGAACAGACTTGTCCCTTGCACAACACACTTTAGACGGCGAACTTCATTGGGAACCCATTAGCGAGCACATTTTTATTTCTTCACTTATTTACATTTATATCTCTACTGGGTCAGATAATTCGGTACGCAACTTGCGTATTGGAGACTGTGTTTCTTACGTCTCCATAAACCTGTATATACAATGGCGGAGGCAGATATGTACTCGTATGTCAGTTGCAGTTGTAGATAGACTTGTGATTTCTCAGTGTGCCTGTCTGGCAACGAGCAAATCAAACACGGCTTGCGGCCGATATAATGTCCATCATGAAAGGCTTTTTGTCTGCAGACGTGAAGACGGTACCATTATTTACTAGAATACATTTACAATGGCACTGCCGGGATGTATTACGTACTGTAGGTGATCAGATCTTATCACTTAGATCAGACAATCGACGCTAAATGGCGACTACTAAAGTGGGGCTGTTTCATTCGGACGAACCTCACACCGACGCCGATCACGCCAAGTGCAACGACTCAGCTGTCTTTTCTGGGAACACAAGACGCAAAATTGCCAATCTTCAGTGTCCGGTAAAGCGAACCATATTGCCTGGCACCGGGGTTTTCAGAAAGTAACCATGGGCACGTCTTGTTGCGGACCGCCTGCGGATGGCCTGCCGGTTACGCAGCCGGAGGCAAACAACGAAATCGACACTTGTGAAGATAGATGCTGCGGCCAGGATACTGTTGCGGAAACGGATAATTGCTGCGGCGATTCTCTGGTGGATGAGGAGCCGGACCCTTGCGCTAATGGGTGCTGTGGATCTACGACTAAGCAAGATGATGGATGCGCTGGGGAGAAGGGTGATGATGTTTGTGGTGATGGATGCTGTGATGAGGCTGCTTCCGAGATCAAGGCTGAGGATGCCTGCAAGGATGCCTGCTGCGGCTCCAAAGAAGAAGCGGTACCCGACATCAAAGAGAAAGCCATCAAGGATTGCAACGACGGCTGTTGCGATGTTGAACCAGCTCAGGTTACCAAGACCGACAACAACTGCTCCGATAGCTGCTGCGATAAGCCCGAGCCCGCTCAGCCGAGCAATGCGGACAACCACTGCTCGGATAGTTGCTGTGATTCCAAGGCGCAGCCAAAGAAAGATACCGAGGATCCAACTGTGCCCGACTGCTGCCGCGGCAAACCTTCTCCTTGCTGCGACGAGTCTTGCCTCGAGCGTCTTGCGCTCCGCGAGTGTGACTCCTCATCCACCAAGGCTGGTTGTGGAGCTGTTCCAACAGGTGAGTATGGTAACTATCTTACGGTGATTTTCGAAGCTGATAATTTTGTCTTCTAGGCTGCTCATCTTCCAGCTCTGGATCTGCTCGCAAGCCTTGCGATCAGCACCACCGTTCCGTGCTGGGCCAGTACTCTGCTCGTCTTGAAGCACTTGGATGTATCTGCCGCGCTCTTCTTGCACTTGGTAAAGAATCATGCTGTCAGTCGCAGAGGCGTTCCGTTGAACGTGGAAGAGGCTGCAAGAAGCGTTCCTCAAAGGATTCTCTGAGCAAGGTGTCTATGGACTCTTGTTGCGCTGGCTCGGATTCGTCTATCGACAAGACATGTCGAAAGGGGGCTCGGCAGCGAAAGTCTGTCGACTCCTGTTCTGGTGCAAAGCCAAAGTCGAAGTGTGCTGGTGACTCCTGCTGCAGGCCTGTTGTTGCGACCAAAGTCTCTTGCCGCGACTCCAAGAAACTAGGCTGTGGAGAAAAGGATTCAGCTCGCCCCAAGGTCAAACCTTGTGCTGATTCATGCTGTGCGGCGGAAAAGGTCACGGAGAAAAGTTTCGAAAACTCTGATGTTGCGATTCAGAATATTGAAGGTCATGGGCAGGGCACTGAGCACGTCGTCCTCTCCATCTCCGGTATGACTTGCACAGGATGCGAGACTAAACTCAACAGGACACTTGCAACCGTTTCTGGCGTGCGAAACTTGAAAACCAGCTTGGTTCTCTCCAGAGCTGAGTTTGATGTCGATCTGAACAGTGTCTCTGTCGCATATGTCATGAAGCACCTTGAGCGCACTACGGAGTTCAAGTGCGAAATCATCAACACCAAAGGATCAAGCATTGATGTCATTGTTTCTGGCGACCCTTCTAGGCTCATCGACCAGGCCTGGCCAGATGGTATTCTCGACATGGCAGTCATTGACAAAGGCGTCATTCGCATTTCCTTCGATCCCGACGTGATTGGCGCAAGAGATCTCATCGAGAAACGCTGGCCTGGCCTCGTCAAACTTGCACCTGTATGTGCTGACCCAGCTCTCGCAGCTGGAAGCAAGCATGTTCGCAACGTCGGTCTTATGACTCTTCTGTCTGCTGTGTTAACAATTCCTGTACTCGTCATGGCATGGGCACCACTTCCAGAGCGTAAGATTGCGTATGGATCTGCTTCTTTGGCCCTTGCCACGCTTGTCCAGCTCTTCATTGCTGGTCCGTTCTATCCCAAGGCACTCAAGGCGCTCATCTTCTCCCGCGTCATTGAAATGGATCTGCTTATTGTCCTGAGCACCAGCGCTGCTTATATCTTTTCTGTTGTTTCGTTTGGGTTTCTGGCCTCAGGAAAGCCGCTTTCGACTGGCGAGTTCTTTGAGACGAGCACGTTGCTGGTCACTCTGATCATGGTTGGTCGATATGTCGCTGCGCTTGCTCGTCAGAAAGCAGTCGAGTCCATCTCCATTCGCTCACTACAAGCTCAGAAAGCCCTCGTTGTGGACGAGCATGACACCTCCATTATTCACGAAATGGATACCAGGCTACTTCAATATGGAGATTCTTTCAAAGTCCTGCCTGACACCAGAATCCCCACTGATGGTACCGTCACTTCTGGCTCGTCAGAAGTCGATGAGTCCATGCTTACTGGCGAGTCGCTGCCTGTGGTTAAGAATGTCAAATCGCGCGTGATTGCAGGAACTATCAACGGCTCGGGAACCCTAATTGTGCAGCTCAACAGACTCCCCGGTGATAACACGATTACGACCATTGCCTCTATGGTGGACGAGGCGAAACTATCCAAGCCCAAGATGCAGGAACTTGCAGACAAGGTAGCTTCGTACTTTGTGCCGGTCGTCGTCATGCTAGCCACCATCACGTTTGTCATATGGGTTGGTGTCGGGGTAGCCAAGCAAAACAAGTCGGGTTCGGAAGCAGCTATTCAAGCCATCACGTATGCTATTACGGTGCTCATCGTCTCATGCCCGTGCGCCATTGGTCTAGCTGTCCCCATGGTTGTCGTCATAGCCAGTGGCATGGCTGCTGAGCGAGGTGTCATTTTCAAGTCGGTCGAGGCTATTGAGATTGCACACAAGACTTCTCATGTTGTCCTGGACAAGACTGGCACTCTTACCGAAGGCAAACTCGCTGTCGTCGCAGAGCAGCGTGTCAACGAGCTGACCATGCCTCTTCTTCTGGGCCTCATTGGCGATAGCAAGCATCCCGTCTCCGTTGCCGTGGCCAACCATCTTCGCTCCAAAGGCGTCATTGCCCAACCCATCACAGGAGCCAAGAGTCTCACAGGCAAGGGCGTCCAGGCTTCCGTCAACGGCTGGAACCTCCAAGCCGGAAATTCGCGCTGGCTAGGCCTCACATCTCACGCAGATGTCCAGTCCATTCTCGCACAGGACCACACGGCTTTCTGCTTCACCGTCGACGGCGACCTCGCCGGCGTCTTTGGCCTCGCAGACACCCTCCGCCCAGACGCAGCAGACGTAGTCGCTCGCTTCCATAAGCGCAACGTCACCGTCCATATCGTCTCTGGAGATGACGACGGGCCCGTCACCAGCATCGCTTCAGCGCTCAACATCTCAAGCATGAACACGCGATCCCGCGCCTCGCCCGCTGACAAGCAGCAATACATCCAGAAGCTCCTCACCAACAACCCTGCCAGCGAGAAGCAGCCCATAGTTGTATTCTGCGGCGACGGCACAAACGACGCCGTCGCCCTCGCCCAGGCAACGATAGGCGTGCACATGAACCACTCCAGCGGCAGCGACGTCGCGCAGTCCGCCGCAGACGTGGTCCTCATGCGGCCTGCGCTCGGCGGCCTGCTAAGCATGATGCAGACGAGCAAGGTATCTGTCCACCGAATCTGGTTCAACTTTGGCTGGAGCTTCGTGTACAATACCTTTGCAGTGCTGCTTGCTGCAGGCGCGTTTGTACAGGCTGATGGCGTGCGGATTCCGCCCGAGTTTGCAGGGTTGGGCGAGCTGGTTAGTGTGCTGCCTGTCATTGCGGCTGCGGTGCTGTTGCGCTGGGCCAAGATTTAAACGGCGCAGTTGGAAGCCTTGATCGACTTGTTTAGCTTTGTTAAAGCTTTCTTGTCTAATCTTCTTTACGCATTCGCTGTATGCTTGTGTCTCGTTAGGGAGGTGGTGAATTACCCTTGATGAGAGTCTAAGTGTATGAGACGCTGGGGTTTGGGCCATTAACTGGTAATCCTGCGCTTTTGGAAGTAGTTAGATTCAACATCTATCTAGGTGTTTTTAGTGACAATTGAGAAACTACATTACTTATACGACTGGTTTATACGTGGAGCATTGAAGTAGAAAAGACATCAACGTATATTCATAAGATTCGTAAAACACAATACCAGGACAAGGCCTCAAGACTATAAAAATCATGTATAAAAACAACGCCTGTGTAATTTTGCTTCTATCACTGCCACGCAAATATATATCTTGGTCCATGTGGGGGTAATCTCAAACGCCCATTGTAAAGTCATGCTCAATACCAGGCGTAACGCTCGCCATAAACTGTCAACTGTTAGCATCAATGAATAACAATTGCGTTCTCTGGTGAAAAATCTTACCTTGAGAAATACAACCAGGTATTGGTCAACGCGTATGGCAACCTCATTCTCATCCGCTTCAGTCCCCTGCACCTCCTCCCACTCCTCTTTATCCGCCGCCTCCTGCGCACTCTTGACATCTAGCTTGTCAATCTCATCCACGAGGCCCTCCATGCCGGCTGCCGAGGTAGAGGCGCCTGCGCGCATCTTGTCCCTTCGGATCCGCAGCGCAGCGTCGGCGCGGTCGAGCATCGTCTTCATAACAGGTGCGTGCTTGCACGGGTGCACTGACGCCATTTTAATATTGTTTGCGAAAAACGGAAAGTCTTCGAGCGTGACAGTCTTGTCTTTGTAGTCGCCTACAATATCATCCATCATTTCTTGCGGTGGTAGCGGCTGGCCGCTGGCGTGGTAGCCGGATAGGTAGAGGCGGGGAGTGCGGTAGTAGGGCGTGTACATGATGTAGAGGGTATATGTTCGTCGACCACTAAGACAGGGTTAGTTCAAAGAATAAAGTAAGAGCGGAGTAATAGACATACGCTTTTTGTGATCCAGCGCTGGTGTCGCGGATAATAGCGTCATCGTCGTCCTCATCCTCCATATCCGGAATTTCGTCATCGTCCATGTCCGCCACATCCGCAACATTGCCGGCATCATCCACAGACTGGACATCTCTTGCTTTCGACGGCTGCGAGCTCGTCACTCCGCCGGTTCTCAACCAGCCATTATCGTCATCGTCTCCGGCGCCACCAGCGCTGCCTTTTCCACCGGTCCGAAAGTCGTCGCCGTCATTCACGAGCGACTCCTCGTGGGCCGCGTCACCGGCAAAGTCGTCGTTTAGGCGGCGATCGCAGGGTACGTTGCGAGTAACGAGATACTGCTTTCCAGGAGGCAGATAGCTTACGCGCCGGGCTTCAGAGTCGGCGTCGCCCCAGGACCAGGTTGGGAACTTGTAGACGAGGTAGTCTCCGGCCGCGAGGAACTCTTCGGGCGTGATCTGGCCCGTTTGGCGAAAGGTTGAGGTATGAGTGATGGGTGCGTAGCGATCACGCAGGGTATTAACTGTTGATTTGATGTAGTTCATCTTGCTCGGTTATTTTGCTGCTGAGCTCGCAAGAAGGATAGAGGCGAGCCTGATGGATTCGGTTCCAGAGGCGGGAGATCGAGCTTCGGGTTTGAGTCTAGGTTTTCGAGGTTATGGCGGTATGTTAACCGTATTGGCTAGGATTTTGAAGAGATGATGGCACGCGAAGGAAATAGAGGCAGGCGTGATGTTGTTTGTAGGGAGAGAGAGTCTGCCTGATGACTTGTGACGCAGTTACGGTGACGGGAACGGTCATGAGCAGAGTCGGGGAGCTGGGCTGTCACATGGCGGGGGATGGTGGGGTCGGCGACGTGATTGGTGGTCCTGCGGGGAGCGACCATGTTGGAGAATGAGTGGCGCGGAGCTATTCCTGTGACGTACATAACGAAGAATACTGAGATTGGGTAGGTATCACCTTGGAGTCATTGCTAAGAGGGATGCCTTGAAAAATAGAGGAAAAGTATGTCCCAAGTAGCTTATGTAATTTACATTAATATTTGCTCTATGTGTAGTTATACAGGATATCATCAGTCGTAAATGCTTATTGCCCATCATCACCATCCTCTCTCGCCTTTTTCTTTTCTTCTCTTTCCTTCTTCTTTTCAAGCAGCTTCTTCAACTTCTTTGCCGAATTAAACACTCCATTCGTACCAACTCCGCACGCTGCGCACGTAGGATCCTTTCTATATCGCTGGAGCGCACACGGCTCGCAAAAGTAATGTCCGCACCGCGTAACAATCGGCTCGCGGTACGGCTTTTCGCAGATGATGCAGGCAAACGGAATCTTTTCCAACATGGCATCTTCCTCGTCGGTATTCTTCTCTGCAGCCGTGTCCCGGTTGGCGTTGGCCACGACGGTTCCAGCCAGATGCGTCTTGCCCTTGGACACTTCCTCCCACTCCTTGTCAATCTGCCAGCCCATCTTGATGTCGTCGCGCGAGTGCAGGAATTTGCAGTTGTCGCCAAAGCCGCAGAATCCCGTCTTTCTGTAGTCCTTGCACACATCTGGCGCAAAGTCTGTGACTGTGACGGTTCGGATATTCGTGGGCGCCTTCATTGGGCCGACGGTGCGGTTAGGCGCATCAGGGTTGCGCTCAATGAATGACGTCTGGTTTGCAAGACCTTTATACGTTCCGTCTGGTTGTGATGATTTTGAAGCATTTTTGGACGACCCTAGCAGGTTCTTTGATGAGAGCGCGTCCTTGGCGTCCTCGTCGTACCAGTTGCTTTGCTTGGTCGCATCGTTGGCGTTGGAGATGGGGACTGCGCGGTCGGCGGTAAACGCAGAGGCAGTGAGTTCTTTTTCGACGGTGGGGGCGGATTTGGAAGATGCAGTGACGACGGCATTCTTCTTGCGGCGCTTCACGCGCTGTCCTGACTCGTCTTCGGACGATGTGTAGTCGCTGTCGCTGTCCGAGTTGGCTGGGGGAGGAGTGGCGGGACGCTTGCGAATGTTTGCCTTGCCCTTTGCGCCGCGCTTCTTGAAGAGCGCAACGGGAGGGTTTGCGGGTTCTTCAGCCTCCATTTTCGAAGAGGTGCTGAATATCGAGCTTGTAGAATGGGAGCTCGATACAAGGAAAAATTATGCTGGGTTGTGGTGAGGCGGAAGAGTTGGGTTTGTTGAAACTGGTTTGATGGCGGAAAAGTTTAATGGAGGATTGATTACTAACTGACCGGGCTTGTCACTGTTCCCTTTTGGGCAAGGAAGTCTGGAGAAGTGGGTGGGCGACCAGAGCAGCTTACCCTAAACCAATTTTTGACTCTCAACGGGGTCTGTTTTGAGCCTCTGACGGCTTTCAGAAATAATTTTCTAGTGGACTGTATCTGGCTATAGAAACCAGTAGCAAAACTAGAAACAGAGACGATACTTTATGTTGCGCAGTCTCTTGATGCTTGTTGAATCGTCCTACGTAGAGTTTAAAAGGCCGGAATGGTGGTGGTGTGCAAACATATGGATTCACTAACATACATTCTGATAATCTGCACTACTCTGTAAATAAACGTTAAACCCGATTTGGCTAATTTCTTTTTTTCGCAAGTCTGGGCAATCACGCATCACACATATCATGCATCTCACGCAACGTGCCGTCACTTCTTGCCTTTTGTTGTAGTTGTTGTTGTTGTGGTGGTGGTGGTGGGCGTAAAACTTCACGGGTAAGCAATCTCAAAACTGCACAAGGTAAACCCTCACAAAGGAGTCTGTGACGCCACCATTGGCCTGCTTCTCGTCCTCTGTCAGAGAGCGATGACGGAAAACGACAGTCTTGCTCCACTTGACATCAAGGCCGAGCGCCTCGGGCGCGTAGCAGCGGTCGTCAAACATGGGGATGGTGCTGTAGATGGCAAACTTGCCGCCGTTGGCGGCGAAGCGCTGCATCATGGAGGCAAAGACGCCGTCCTTCATGTAGGAGAGACTCATCATGCAGAGAAGCGTGTCTGCCTCGTCCAGGGCCTTGAAAAAGTCCTTGGAGAGGTCCGCGTTGAGGTCTTGGTTAATGACCTTGGAGAAGACTCCAGTCTGGTTGTTTCGAGTTGAAAACGTTAACAGTCTAATTCCTTGGATGCTAGACCAAGACGATAGGGAAGCTCTTGAGGGGAAAGGGAGGGAACGGGAGGATGCAGAATATTTACACACTTTTAGGCCAAATTGGAGCGCATTCTCACTTATGTCGACGCCGGTGATTTCAATATCGCTGACAGGGGGAGGCTCAATCGACTGAGTCCAGAGGGCGCCGTGTGCGTAGGCAATGGCTGTGGAGCCGTAGAGGCATCCAATGTCAATCACTTTCTTGACCCCAACCCGAAGGTTGGGCGTGTTTGTGGTGAGGAGGTGGGTGAACTTGTCATGGTACTCGCCGTATCCCAGGTCCCCCAGAGTCTTGTAGTAGCCTTTAGGAGTCGGTTCGCTGTAAATGTCGTGAAATGATGCTTTGGTCGAGTTGAGCTTCGGTTCAGCGCAGCTATCGCCGTTAGTATGCATTGCCATGGTGACAAACTTGGTTGGTTCAAATAAACGGTCTTGTTGAGATGAGAGGGGACCGTTGAGGACGAATGCCGGTTGGTGGTCGAGTTGGTGGTGTAGGTTGGACTTTGTTGGTGAGAGGGGCTCGTCTGATGAGAGAATTGTGTGAAAAATGAAAGGAAATAAAAACTAGGAAATTTAGTCTGGGGAAAGAACGTGGCTTTTTATAATGAGTGATTTATAAGTAGATACCTGTTGACTAATAAAGCAGTAGAAACGTAATGGCCCAGTGTGAGAACTGATTGATTAAAGCGTAAATCGGCAACAGTCGGCACAGCGTTTCCTTGCATTACAACGATACCCTTCTTTCTCCCCCCCGCCTTTTGAAACCGCCAGTTTTCCCACCCTGACGTGTGGTGATAACGCTACTAATTCACTAATGGAATATAGCTCACTGCATTGTAACCTGACGTGTCCCTGAAAGAGCCAATGGCAGCGTGTTATAGCGAATATGACGTCAGGCAGACCGGTGAGGTCGTCTCCAATTGGAGGGCTTTGACCAAAGTCCACGCCGGTGCAGGGTATGATAAGGAACCGGTGTATTCAGCCACATGCAGCAGCAAATGGGAATAGCCAGAGAGACCGCATTGCTGTAAAGGCCACGGACTGGAGCATCGGGTTACCGGAAAAGGACTCTGATCCATGTCCCGCGTGGAAACCGTGGTTTGTTACTGAACGCCAAAGAGGCTTGAAGAGGGGTAAATTGTTTGCCGAGAGTGCCCGGTGAGTTTGCTTATTGGATAAGGTTCAAGGGAGAAAAAGGGTCCGACGAGTGAAAACGTACAAGAAAGAAAGAGACGTTGAGGGGGGGAAGGGGTATCTTACCTGCTACGTGGGACATGTTGAGCGTGTAAGTAATAGGATTCGAGGGGCTCATTGACAAGAGTAGACTATTCGTAAATTACCCCGCTTCGAGGCATGCTTAGGTTAGTATTCAGTGATGGCAGTTTCCAAGTCCGTGTTGTACAGTGCGGGTGGAACACTTTCGTTGAGCCTATTTGTCAAGGTAGAGCGAGCTTGGAGGAAGCCGACGTGGCCTGGTTTAATCTGTAGATATGACCTTTCTATTCGTTGTAATTACATGCATAGATATGTGCCTCTCTTGGCAAGGCTATATTCATTAATACCTCAGCGACAAAAGAAAAGGAAATCATACCTTTCCTATTACGAATACAATATGACGGAAATGTGCTGCAAGTGTAGTGCCACGCATAGTATTCAAACAAACATTCGTCTTTGCTCACATGGCCGTGATGAGGAAAGTCGACATGACCAAGCTAGACCGATCATTGTAGAAAGCCGAGAGACAAATGTCGTGCATAAGAGCCAGGTCATTTGAGTGCCTGCCTGTACGAGGGCAAGGAGAGCCCAGAAGCGGCATTACACGCCAACAGCGTCATCAAGCAACTGTATACAGTCCAGACAAGTGTTCCTGGCTCTCTATAACCATATTTCATCTCATTAAAAGCCGAGACAATAGTTTTGAGAAGCGGCAAACTAGACTCTGCGCAGCTCGTATGAGGCTCTCGAAGCAGGCGGAGAATGAGAGGCTGAGAGAAGCCGAGCCAGAAGGAAGGCTGCGAGTGGTGGTGAAGTGGTGTGTGGGGTCTCTTTTGGTGGGTTGCATCGCGTCCTTGCGCCACTCGAGCAATTGTGGCGCTTTGATTGGCTCTGGGCGGGTTGCATGTTGATTTTCCCACAATGGGCGGTCGTGGGGGGAGGGCGCTAGTAAGGTACGTGCTGTAGAGTGGGCGGTGGCGCGTCTTTGGTTGTGCAAAGTAAACATTGGCCCTCTTCAAGTAGGTTGTCCCTCGAGCTGCACTCATTGCCGGCGAAACGTATTACGTACAGGGGATACATAGAACAGTGCGACGACGCGGCAGTCTGCAGGTTTTAATTGATTGAGGCTGTAATATATTGTATGTTATCGGAAAATGTACTACATTACATAGGCTATTCGTATGCATACATCTTGAAAGGATCAAGATGTGTTGAAACTTCTACGGCGAAGGACATGTAGATCTTGTTTTATGCATGCATAAAACAAACGGGCTTCAATATGTCTGCACAAAAGACAAGCTTGTGCCACTCACCATGGTCGCTACTCGTACATGCTCGGAATGAAAGAAACCTTGCGTGCCGAGTCTACTCAAGACAATTGGGTAGACTGATGATGAATGTGACGTGATGTGACGAGTCAAAGCCTGATTTCGAGCCAGAATAATAAACACGGGCAGTGCAAAGTAAACATGCATTCCTGGTGCCGTTTCTCTTTGTTTCTCGCCCACAAAGATGTGCATTGCACCGCATTAAACTGCCCTGCGGGCCACCATCAATGCAACCCACAGGCTGTTCTTGTGCCTGGATTGCGCCCCACCTTTCGCGGTCCGCAGCCAGGCACCTCGCGTGTTTCTTCGATTGTCCAGCATCCAGGGCGAGACATTCGCAAGGGAGCGTTGCTGGTTGTGTATCGTAAAAGGTAAAGGCGAGATGCAAAAGAGGATGTAGAGTCTCACTTCCTGACAGCGCCACAAAACCAAGAATCGCACTACAGGCCACGATTTGGGGGCAGACCGCCAAACCTGGGGGTTGGTTCCTGAGAGGTTGCGTCTTTCATGTGCTCTGCACTGCCGTGAACTGGAGCTGGCCAGTGCTGCATTACGGCGTAATCTTAGTGCTGTTATTTCTTGCATATGCCTGTAAAATGGGGAACATGGCCCCGAACCCTGCTGTTGGAGCCTCTAAACAGCCTGTGCCACCGCTGTAAACGACTCACTAAAAGTACGAGTAGACACGGAACCCAATTGATGGACTCTCGTCGTCGGCCAGCTGCCACCAGCTGGCAACCCTGCGACCCGCCCAAACATCGCGTCTCATTGGTATTCTCAAACGTCATTATTTTTTTTTTTCTCTGCCCCGTAGCCTCACCTTTCTGTCTCTCCTTTGCCCACGTCGTCGTTTGTCGATGCGAGATCAATCTCACGCAGTCCTCGCTTCCCGCGCTGCTGAGCAAAGGGATTCTGTTCCTCGCCATCGATAGTAGCTTCTTTACAATTTATTATCTTCTTGTTCTTCTTCTCGTTTTCCTTTCCACCACGCCATTCATTCATTGTATCCCGAACCTACGACGCGTCGGATTCCGCCCACCCAAAGAAGCCATCCGCCGACTACGCTCGGCATTGTTTTAATCAGCTCTGGATTCAGCTACGGGTTTCCTTATTTGATATTGCTATTCAAACCTCAAGATATCAAACGTCAAAGAATAACTGTCCCAGGCCAATCACGTCTTGTTTGCCCGTCGAATCAAGTGGTGCCGTTGTTCCGCTCACCTTAGCTGTGTTGCTGCCCATCCAGCTGGTCTCCTGGCGAATCGTCACGCGTGGTACCATTCCAAGCGCCGACCCAGTGCCCACGCTTACAAGCTCGCCCACCCAAAAACCTAAACACCAAATCGACCTGGGACTTCGACTACGCCGGACCGAATTAACACTACAACCTCGTCTCTTCGTGGTGCAGGACTACATCCGTTGCGGCGGCCGCGCGTCTCGTCATCGGTTTTTGTTGGCGTTTGCCTTTTTACTACGAGCGGTTCCCGTCCTTCTTTTATTTACTTTTTATTTACTTTTTTCCTTGATTTTTTTTTTAGTCGCGGCCTTGCCAGTCTGCGCATTGTCTCGCGCAGACCCCTGTTTGGCCCTCCCGCTCACGACGCAAGGGGGTGAACCCATTGTCTGGCCCGTACCGCTCTGCCGCCTGACGTTTACTCCAGTTCGGCTCGCGCTGCCCGCCAAACAACACCTAAAAGAGCGCCGGCTCGTCCAAATTCGTTTTCTTCGCCCGAATTGGTCCTTCTTCATGGTCTCCCCCCGGCTTTAGGCGACCCTCCTGTCGAATCATCGGTTTCATCAGTATGGCCTCGTCTTTAGCCGCGGCCAGGCCAAACCTGCCCGCCCCAACGGCTTCAGGCTCTGACTCCCGGCCCGGCTCAGGCGACGATGCCTCTCCCGATGTCAGCGATCCCTTTGTCGCCAACGCGTCCTCTACCGCCCACCACCGCTTCTCCCAGTTCGACCATGAGCTCTTTGCTGCTGGGCCGGGCTCCTCGCCCAGGCAAGCAAAACGCGCCCTCGAAGCCCATCTAGCCGAGACCGACCGCCGCCTTGACGAGGCGGGCAAGCTCGGCACTGCACTTGTTTCCCAGCGTAAGACGCTCGCGGAGCAGCTGCAAGAGGTCGAGAAGATGCAGGCTGAAGGCGAGCTTGGCCCCGATCTGCGTAAGAAGCTGGTCGAGATTGAGCGAGAATACAACGACCTCGCCCGCGAATCTGCCCGTGCGTTTCTCCCAAAATCAAGGGTTCCCAGCAATGAAAATGGCCCTGTTACGCCGTATGCTCCAGATGGTCGCAATGGCAGGGTTAGCTCTCAATCTCGCGTATGTACTACTCTTTCGTATATTTCTCTTCACTCATGCAGTTCGCTAATCATTTTTCGCCCAATTCGCAGCGCTCTGTCAGCCCCTCCAAATTCGAAAGCCAGGCTACCGGCTCTCCTACAAAACTCACGGTCCCCAAACGCAAAGCCCGGAATCAGCAGTCAAATCGCATCCACGATATTGAATTCGCCGCCGAGATCAGCACTTCCCTCATTGGCCAGGTGCGCAACCTTCAGTCATTACTCGCTGAGCGCGACGACGAGGTCAAGACGCTGCAGGGCGAAAAGTCGCGGCTCGAGATCGACTCTGAAAGTCTACAACAACGACTCAAGACCTTGGATGAGAGCGAACATCGCTACAAGGAAGAGAATTGGAACCTTGAGACCCGCATGCAGGAAATGAACTCTTTGCAAAAAGAGGCTGCCGACAGAGAAAAGAAGCTCAACCAAGCTCTCACTGGTGCAAACGCTGAAAAGTCGACTGCCCAAAAGGAGCTGGATGAAGTCAAGGCGTCTCATGCGAAGCTGTCTGAGGAGCATGCTGCTGCTGTCAAGCACCACGATATTGAGCTCGGCACGGCCAGGCGCAACCTGGCCATGGTGGAGGAGGAACTTTCCAGTCTGCAGCGCAGGGTTGACGACCTGACTAACCAAAATCAGGAGCTCGCCAGGGCGTATTCCGCCCAGCGTGGTAGAATGCTTGAGCGGGACCCTGCTTCTGGTCTGAGCGATGAGGAATTTGAGACTGCTACGGACAACGTCACCCCCGAGCACTCTCCACCGCCTTCACCCGTCAAGGGCACGCCAAGGCATGCGGTCCTCGAGACAGAGACTGTCAAGTCGTCTCTCCACCATGCTCAGCGCACCATCCAGAATCAGCGTAGCCAGCTGCATCGCGAAAAGACAGAGAAGCTCGAACTCCGACGTATCATCCAGGACCTCCGTGATGACCTTGAAAAGCTACGCAACGATGCCGGCGGCCCTGGTGCCAACAGGCGCAGCCGCAAGGTGGACTCCAAGGAACTCAAGCGACCCTCGAAACTACTTGGCAGCATGCGCTCTGGTCGCCACGAAATTTTTATGGATGACCCTGAGTGGGAGGACAAGGAAAACGCCTCTCCCTCTGGAAGCCCGACCTTGGCACGAAAAGAAACCATTCTTCCGTCTACAGAGACTAGCGACCAATTCGACACCGCAAACGAAGCTAGCGAGTCTGCCTTTGAGACGGCCAATGAGCGCGCCACAGGCACAGAAACAGACGACTTCCAAACTGGAAATGAGGCCATGTCGGACAGCGACGGCGCCGAAACAGAAACGGAAACAAAGTCACGAGGCTTTGGCAAAATGAAGAAACCTCCAAGCTTACCGGCCGGATTGGCCAAGGCTGGAAACCGCGAGTCCTTCCACAGTACAGCGTCGACTTCGGCAGACGAGGATGTCCTGCCCGAAATGCAAACGCCCACAGTGCCTTTGTCTTCACAACGGAGCCGCTTCCGCCTCAGCCGCATATTCTCACGTAGCTCACGCCAAGGAAGTGAGGAGCCAAACGTGCACAGCTCACGGCAGGGTAGCGAGGAGCCATCAATGCGTGGTACCCCCAGCGTTGCGGGCAGTAACGATACGCCGCGAGCTGCCGGACAGAGCTTGTTTGCAGAGCTTCAAGACTTCGAAGGAAGTGATGAAGAGTCTCTTCGTGGCACTCCTGACAGACGTCTGCGATCCGTCACTCCTGCACGCCCGCCTCCCAAGGCGGCCATGGTTGACAGTTCCACCATGACTGACCCGGTTGCCGTGAGTGCTATCGGTGCCGAGGAGGCCAAACGGCCTGGATCGTCTGCATCCGTCGTGAATACAAACCGGGATTCTGCCGACTGGCGCAGTAGCTATGCAACGGCCACGGATACCGATACCTCTCGGCCGCTCTCCACCGTTTCGTACAGCGATGCCGGTGCCCAGAGCGAAGAGTATATGCACAAGAAGCTCGCTGAGTTCCCTGTGCCGCCTAAGCTGCCAACATGGTCAGATTTGGGTTTCGCTCCTATCCAAACCCAGCACGTCGAGCCCCGGGAGGCCACTTACTACCCACCGCCTCTGACGCTGTCCAACATCAGCTCTGAAGGCATGGCGCCCGTGGAGATTCCTGAGCCGGCACCACCTGCGTTGACTTTGGCTCCCATTGCCACTCAAGTTGTCGAACCTATGGAAGACGAAGCACCCACGCCCAAAGTGGTACCGGTTGCCGCTGAGCCTGAGCCTTCAGTACCAGAGCTCAGTCTCTCCTCAATCCTGGCACAGAATATTCTACCCACGCCGGCCCCTAAGCCGTCCCTTAGCTACTCTGGCATTTCTACCCAGCAGTCGACTCCTGTATTCGACCCTCTGCCGTCTAGCCCCTCACTCAACTTCTCGTCCATCATGGCACAATACACCGAGCCCCATGAGGCTGCGACGCCTTCAACAAAGCTGTCGCTTTCCAGTATTTCAAAGGAATCTGTAGAGCCACAGGCCGCTACTCGACAGCGACCTCCTTCTCTGTCATTTTCCGTCATACACTCCATTGAGGTACGGCCACAATCCCCGCGCAACTGGCGCGATGGCTTTATCCTGCCTCGAGACGCAGAACTCGCCGATGCTAAGGACAAGGCACCTGAGACGCCCAACAAGACCATCTTTGGCTCTTTCTTTGGATTCGGCAAAAGCAAAGAGGTCTCACCACCAGTCATTGCTGAGGATGAGACGCGGCAATCTCCCTCAGACTCACCCAACGCAGAGACTCCAGAGTCCCAGAAGCCGTTTAGGGAAATTTCGACCAACTCTTCTGCACGTCCTCCTCGCAAGGCGTCCATTCAGACTAGTGATCAAGGTGCACAGACTTCTCTGACTGCTGGCGCGATCGAGAAACTTGTCAGCCAAGGCCCTCGCAAGGGTCCCGGCCACCGAAAGAGCAATTCCGCGACGTCGATTGGAAGCCCCGATACAATGGGTACAGTCAGGATCCACCGTTCTCAGGAGAGCCTGGCAAGCCATCTCCAGTCCAGGGGAGCCGATGACTCGATGCAAGATAGCGGTTCTGTCATTGTCCGCCGAGACAGCAGCAGCAGCGCACAGGCACCGCCCCTGCCATCGAATCACCGCCAGATGATCCAGGCTGCTCGGTCAGGGTCCAGCAGCGGTGCTGCTCAAGGAAACATGGGCCCGCCTTTGTGGCCGGCATCTGCCATGAAGCAACGTCCTAGCACCCCAAGCCATAGGGCACAGACTCCCGACTATACCCATGGTACTCCGACACCGCGTGCTGCGCGAACAGGAGGACTGATTGACAACATGACGCAAAAGAAGCATGGCATGATTTCAAGACAGTCCTCTGTGTCGTCCTTTGCCTCGGAGATTGATACCAGGTTCAACATTCGCCCTGGCGAATTCGACCCTACTGGCTTCGGTCCGCACACGGATCCACGCATGATCCAAGCCATCACGCAGACCATGATTGGAGAGTTCTTGTGGAAGTATACTCGCAAGACTGGCCGTGGCGAGTTGTCAGACAACAGGCACAGGCGATACTTCTGGGTCCATCCCTACACCAGGACACTGTACTGGAGCGAGCGCGACCCTTCTACAGGCGGCGGTCGTGCAGAGCTCAAGGCAAAGAGTGTGCCTATTGAAGCAGTAAGAGTGGTAACGGACGACAATCCAATGCCTCCTGGTCTGCATCGCAAGAGCTTGGTTGTGATTTCACCTGGGAGAACAATCAAGTTTACTTGTCCTACTGGTCAGCGGCATGAAACGTGGTTCAACTCGCTTTCGTACCTCTTGATCCGCACGGAGCCACAGGCGGCGTATGATGCGGAAGATGTGACGGGTTCCATTACTCGCGAGGACATTGATGAGTTTAATCCGCAGTTTGGACGCAGGCCTACTCGAGGCACACGCCCAGAAGCACCATCGATGTCGTCGTATAACTCGCGCACCGAGTCTCCTGCCAACATGATGTCGCTCAATATCCCGACGCTGACGCCTACGCCTCACCGCAAGGCGGCGACTACCAAGCCGTCGATTGGCACGCTGAACAAGATTTCCGGCTACTGGTCCAGCCTGCGAAGCCGGGGAGGTGGCAGCCAAGCACAGGTGTACGGCGTGGACCAGGTGCACGACAGCGCCGAGGACCTTCGAGAAATGATTGAGCAACAAGACCGAGAGGCGGATCGACTGGAAAACGTGAGGGCATGCTGTGATGGCAAGCATGACGTGACTGCTATTCCTCACTCTTCCAAGAGGGCGCGACACAGCCATGGACACCCGAGCAACTCGGTGCAAAACACGCCGTCGGCTTCTGCCCGGTCGCGAGCATAGCTATAAGTGCATGAAGGATATAAACTGCCATGACGGTTTTTCTTTATGAGGTGTTTTTTATTATTTCATGAATTTGACGAATACTTGGAACCTACGGCTTCTATAATGTTTAATGGCGGGCCAGTGCGGCCTGTCATGATGAGCACTTATAGAGCAAATCATCGACTCTCGCTACTTTTTTTCCCTAAGTTTTTTCTACTCGAAACAACCCGACCAACGACCTTCTTTGCAGCGGCAGACACGACAATGTTCTGTCGAATTTCCTATCTGTCTTTTTTTTTTTTTTGGTACTGCTTTGGTAATTTGGCCCAGCGACTGTTTACTTTCAATCTTCAGAACGAAAAGCATGACGTTTCTTCTATTTCTTGTTTTGTGCTCGGAGACTGGAAAGTGTTCCAACAGAGGGCGGTTTACCAGTTTGGTCCCGTACTTCCCTGCTGGAACTTTTATCCGTATGGTATTGCTGCTGTATGCTTCACTGCCTTTTTTTTGCGTGTTGATGTTCTTTTTTTCCTGTTTCCGGTGCAAGGCTGGTTGTATTAATTATATCCATATATATACTGTTTTGTTCCCGGATGGATAATGGTGGTAGCATTGTTGCAAGCGTTTTGTACCTCGCACAAGAGACTGAGACGGCGAGAAGAAATATACTGATGATTGAATCACACTGTTCAATTGCCCCCTTGTTTTTGTGGTGTCTTTATATTCTGATGTGTTGTTGAAAGATGGCATTGTTTGTGTATCACGCGCAAGGAAACTGACTAAGCGTCTGGGCGAGGTGAACTTTCCGCCCAACGTGGCCCGCTGCAGAAACAGGCTTAGCGGCATCTACAGGCATCGTTGGCGCAGTCAGCACCCGGGTGGTGCGCTGGAGCCGCTGGAGCAGGCTGACCCATCACATGACGTAGCTGTTGCACGCGGTGGCTTGTGTCCCGCCTGCCTTGCCTGCCACTCTGCCGCCTCCACTTCCGCCCTGGGACTCGGACCAGACCAGACCAGACCAGACCAGGCCAGACAAGGCCAAGGCCAGACAGAGCAGCTCGGCTTGCTCTAGCTCCGCGTGCATTCTACATTTCGTTGCCGCTGCAAAACTCACGAGGGCAGGCCAACATACAGTGAGGATTTGCTTGCTGTGGCGCAAACAAGCTGTCTTCTTTCTTTTCCTTGATCCCTTTTGTTTGATGATTCCTCCTTCTCACTAGTTTTCCTTTTACCTCTCGTCTCGTCTACTTGGCGAACCGCCGCGATCGTCTTCTCGCCGGACGCTCCCTTCGCTTTCGTTTGGATACCACCGCTCTGTCGATCCATCCGCCTCACGACCCTCTGGATGCTTCGGATATAACAAGAAAAGGGCGTGTCTGCTACGCTTTGTTTTGCTCCCCAATTCTCGGCCATGGGCCCCTGGACGGCGTTGCTCGTGGCGTACCTCATTGGAGGCGTCACCTTTATTCCCTTGGTCATTGCGGCCGTGCTGTTCCACGCTCATCGCACGTTTCCCTACCGCCACGATGGCACCGATGCAGACAGCGACAGCATTGTCCAGGCCGGAGACGATACGACGGCCCTCGACGAGCATAGTAACAATGCTGCCAAAGGCAGGCGCGAGCGCCCACCCGCAAACCTCGACGTTGCCGCTGGCTACTTTGCCGTGTGTCGAGAGTACACGCCCATGGGCATCAATGCCAAACCTATAGAGCGCTCCACGCCAGTCGGCTCGACGACGGTGGCGCCCCCGAGCCCGAGCGTATACCAGACCATGTACAGGAGCATCTTTGACCGGAAACCTGTCACAGGCCCGATTGAGAATAATAGCATGAGCCAGCGGCCCAAGAGGGCCGGAAATGTGTTTTATGTTGTCCTTAGGCATGGCCATTTGATGCTGTTTGATGACGAGGAGCAGCTCGAGGTGCGTCACGTCATTAGCCTTGCGCATCATGACATTAGCATATACTCTGGCGGCGACGTCACCCCCGAGGGCGAGTTGTTTATCAAGCGAAACGCTCTCTGCTTGGCGCGGCGGCCGGGCGGCTCGGACGAGATGGCCCCGGATGCCAGGGTCTCGAAACCGTTTTACCTCTTTTCGGAGAATTGCTCTGCCAAGGAGGACTTTTACTTTGCGCTGCTCAAGAACCAGGAGCAGACGTTTGGGTTTGATCAGAGCGCCCCTCAGCCGAAGCAGTTTGATGTCAAGGACATCATCTCGCTGGTGCAAAAGTTGCATTCTTCCGAGGACCATGTCCATTCTCGCTGGGTAAACGCTATGCTTGGCCGCATATTCCTGGCCGTCCACCGAACCCGCGACTTGGAGAACTTTGTGTGCGAAAAGATTACAAAAAAGATTTCGCGAGTCAAGAAGCCCTCGTTTCTTACGAATATAAACATTCAAAAGATTGATATTGGCGATGCGGCCCCCTACTTTACCAATATGAAGCTCAAGGATTTGACTGTCGAGGGCGAGTGTGTGGTTGAGGCGGATGTGCGCTATTCTGGAAATTGTCGCATCGAGGTCTCCGCCACGGCCAAGATTGACCTGGGTACGCGCTTCAAGGCCCGCGAGGTCAATCTTGTGCTGGCTGTGGTTTTGAAGCGGATCGAGGGCCACGTGCTCTTCAAGGTCAAGCCACCGCCCAGCAACAGAATCTGGCTCTCGTTTCAGACGATGCCCAAGATGGAAATGGCCATTGAGCCGGTCGTCAGCTCGAGGCAGATTACATATACCGTCATACTCCGGCAGATTGAGAACCGCATCAAGGAAGTCATGGCTGAGACCCTTGTGCAGCCATTCTGGGACGACGTGCCGTTTTTCAAGACGGAACACAAGAAGTGGCGCGGCGGCATCTTTGAAGGGGATGATGCGGTTCGTTCATCTGATCATGTCGAGGCTCCAGTGCCGCCTACTACAGAGACTGAGGAAACGCAGCGAGCTGAAGAGGAGGAGCGAATACTGAATGAGACTCGACCTATGGAGAAGACTCAATCTGTGCCAGTCATTGATCAGCAGCCTCCTCCAACAGGGCTGTTTGGGCGGAGAATTGCCACCAAGCCAACAAGCAACTCTTCTGCTGCGGCGTCTTCCACAAGCCTTGATGCAAAGGCTACGGCCGCTACGACTTCACGGTCACCGACCATCATTAAGAATAATACGGAGCCAGTGGTTGGGACCGAGACTGCCCATGCAGACCTGTTTAAGCCGTCTACCTCACCACCAGACCAGGCCACTAATGTCATGGCTGCACTGCATTCGAGAGCGCAAGAGGCTTCTCCTGTGCAGACACCGGTTGGTTCACCAGAAAAACCTGGTCCTGTAGCAGCCATGTCTCGCCGCTCGTCCAACTCTTCCAAGGAAGCTGATGGCGAAAAGAAGGAGGACGGGGAGACCGTGGCTTTACCGGGTCGTCGCAATACTGCGTCTTCTCATGGTTCGGCGGAGGCGCCGTTGCCTCAGTCGCCTACTGGGTCTGGCACTGGCTCTCTGGGACGCAAGTTTTTCATGCGCAGGGACTCCAACGCGTCGGTGTCAACGACGTCGACAGCTAGTGAGAATGCGCAAAAGCGAAATACTCTGGCTGCCGTGACGAATGCAGCAGCACAGGCCCGTCAGTGGGGTTGGAACGCTATCCAGAGGCAAAAGGATACCAGGCGTCCTGGTGAGGGCAGCAGCCAGGTTGATCTCAGTCAACCCATGGGACGTGGTCAACCACTGCCACCGCCCGGTATGCCTCTTCCCGGCCCGACAAATGGTAAAACAAAGATTGCACCGGTTGCTGTGCCAAAGAGGAAGCCTGTGCCGTCGGCATCCGGGGTAGCAGAGCATACGCCTCCAGAAGGGGCTGAAGGTAGAGATGATAAGGACAAAGAAAACCAACGCCCCAGCCCACCACCGCCTCTACCGCCGAGGAGAAGACGTGGTGCTAGTCAGGATGTCGATGAGCCAGAGGATCAGAATATGCTGGTTGTCGCTGCACCCGACGATTCACAACCAAGTACTCCTTTGGAAGACCGTGACCAGTCTGAGTATATTCCTAAGCCCGACGCAGAGGCCGAGTCTTCTCTGTCCCAGTCGTCCTCCAACCAGGCCAACACGCCACGTGGAGATGTCTCTCAGTCCGAAGAGTCAAAGTCAAAGTCAGCCAGCGATTTACCAAGCCTATCTCGCCAAGCATCCTCCGTAAAGCGCAAGCCCATCCCCATCCGCAACCCAAAGCCTGAACCGGAGCCTGAACCGGAACCAGAGCCTACAGCAGGAGACGAAACACCTGATTCGCAGTCCAGCGCCAAATTAGACTCCCTTGAAGAAGGATCCGGAGACGATAAACCACTCGTTGCAATGCCGGTGTCGACTACGCCTCCTGGACCGGATGTGGACGACGACGATGACTTTTCAGGGTGGTTGGACACGGCGAGCGATGGGATGCCAGATGAGGAAATTAAGGATATTTTACCTACCTCTGTTACTGGCACAGTTGCATCATAGGTGTGTTGGGAGGACATAGATTTAAGTACGGGGGAGACACACAGCAGTATAGTACATAACAACAACAGGAAAAACCAAAACGTCGGCTGGAGCGACGAGTGTATATATTACATGTTGGATTTTTATATTAGCGGGCGTTTGGGTATTGTACTAGGTAGCTTGATACCAACTGAAAATTGAATTTCAAATAAAGAGCTTACATCCTAGGTGAAGGCGTATCTGTTGCTGGTATTTATTTACTAGCCATCCCGAGTCCTCGAAAACGTCACGGTTACAACGTTTTCAGTTCTAAATTTCAGAAGTGGTGTCAAATATCTATTACTCTAAGACAATTTATTCTACCACTTTCTTGCATTCATAATCAAACACATCAACAAAAAGTACATCCATTACTTGCCTTTGGCCTTTCCTTTGCCTTTGCCTTTGCTTTTGCTCTTGTCCTTTTGCTTCATCTTTTGCAGCCGTGGACTTCTCCTCAGCGTCGGTGCCTCATTCGAACTAGGTGGTGACACCTGTCCGTTTCTACTAGTCGCCGTCTTTTTATTCCCGCCGGCGGCTCTGGGTGCTTGTTGCCACCGCTTTGGTTTCGGCTGTGGCTCAGACGGACAAGATGGACGTTTCTTAGATGCACTCTGTGTCTGCGTCTGTGTCTGTTCCTGTTCCTGTTCCTGCTCTTGGACCTGTATCTGGTCCTTTGTGTGACGGCTACGTGTCCTGGGCGGGCTCTGGACCCCTTCAGGCTCGGGGGTATCTGCTTGGCGTTTTCGGTTGCCGGCTGATGTGTGGGAGGAGATAGACGGGACTGTCTCGTAGGTGGATGTTGAGGTGCTTGAGCCTGCGTGTGTGCTTGCGCTGTCGTCCTCTTCGGGAGGGGGAGACGGGTTTCCTTGGGATGGTTGATCCATAGGGCGAGTATTGTGGTCCGCGAAGAGGCCAATCCGCGGATTTCCAAACAACGGTCTATTCGTACTCGTTTCTGTGTTTTCTGGATTTATGTCTTGTGGGCCAAATAAACTCGAAGGCCGTTCGGCGTTAGAAAGAGAAAAGATTGAAAAACGTGGTCTGGTTGTAGATGTTGGGTTGTTCGGTAGTCCAAACAAGCCGCCTCCAACTGTTGCAGCAGGCTCGAGTGGTGGTGGTGTTGCAGGTTGTTCCGGAAAATTTGCAAACTGTTCGGCCAGTGAGGGTTCATGACGGCCATTTGCAAACTGCGCGACTAGAGAAGGTTCGTGACGGCCATTTGCAAGCTGTTCGGCCAAGGAGGGCTCATGAAAGCCATGTGCAAACTGTCGTGCCAGGGTCTGTTGAGTGTTATTGCCAGTAACTCCAAACAGCCGTGGCCTCGACAGCTCTTCCTCACGAGCCTGAGCTTCCTGGCGTATTTGACGGCGATGAATAGAGATTTCCTCCGGCGAAAGGGGGCCACCCTGAAAAATGGATGTAGGAACACAAACGTCGTTGCCAAGCTCATCGCGAAGGATTTCTGCAAGAGGCAGCTCATGAAGCCAAGTGAAGCCCGGCATAGCTCCCCACTCTTCCATGTACAATCCTTGTTTCTGCCAACGTTTCATGACACTTTCGTAAGCTATCGTGTTGAGGTCCGGTGGGAGAATAGCAAGGTCGTCTTCCCAAGGGTCATCGGCCGGCTCGCCTTGGTCGGGAGCCGGGCCGCGCAACTGAGAAGAAGCCAGTGGCTCGGAACGGCGTAACGCGAACGTAAGAAATTGGCACTCCATCGATACTTGCCACAAGAATTGGTGGTAGGGCCGAGACATTTCATGGTTGTGCTTGCGAATCGTAACATGCCGAGGTGGCGGGGGTTCGGATCTCGAGGCTGCTTCTATCTCTGCGGCTCGGAGTGCCATGCGAGCGCCAATGTTTTCAGGGTGGAGGCTATCCTCTGTGTCTGAGTCGGAAGTCGAGTCGAGATCAAGAGGCTCTTCATGCTTCCATCTCCCTACCCGCTCGTCATCCCATGATGCCTTGAAGATTCCCTGTTTTTTCCAATCACACACAATAGCCTCTTCAGCAAAGGTATACAAGTCCTTGCCCTCGGGCAACGGTTTGCCTCTCCAGTCGCTGTGTCGTTTCATGCGTTCATATTCCGTCCTCACTTGTAGACGGAACTGTTCGTACGGTAGCGACACGCCATGTCTTTGAATCAAGGCCCATTTGACACGCTCATGGTCTTCTTCGCCTGGCACACTTGGGCTCGGGAAAGCGGTAGACTCTTGGGATCGGTAAGACGGCGGCGAATCGTTGAATCTTTGTCGGGCACGATTCAGGGCGTTTTGATCGTCAGCTAGTACGGCCAGCGTACTCTGCAAGCCAAAGAGCTGCCCGGATGGGTAGTGAGTTTGCGCCATTTCGGTGCGTAGCTTGGAATTCTCGAGGTGCTGCTTTCCGCTTCACGCGTCAGGATTGAACAGATATCATCCAGGAGTGCAGAGGAGATGGAACGAAACGTAAAAAGTGAGGCGCATGTTGACTGTTTATGGCTAGAATGTTGTACAGGTGTTTCAGGAAGCGATGGCGCATCTGGCCACGGTGCTACCGTTGCACAGAACCCGGCGTCAAACGGATCCCGTCCTGCCGCATGATTGATTCCCTTGACAATGTGTGGACACGTCGATGAGGTGGAGAAGAGTTGAGCGGCTAACGCGTAGTTCGCTGGGTTGGCTGATTATCTGCAATTCACAGCTCGTTCGGAGATGGCTGGTCGTACGAGCGTGGGCGGACAACGAAGCTCCTATTTATGGCATCTTCTCCAATCCTGCGGCTAGATGCAGCAGCAGTTTCATGGGATGGTGGCGAAGGGCGGTAATTAACGATCGCCCATCCTGCCTTCTGCAAGCGCTTGCTTCCTTCCATTTACGGGAAGGCAGTGCCGCCCATTGGTCAATTCCACGGGCACTAAAACTGGTACCTAGGTACTCGTACTTCCACAGTTCCCCCAGACCAGGGCAGTCTGTTCGAACTTCTCCTCAACAACTACTGATTAATCCGCAGCATGAGGGGTTACCTGAGGCTAATATTCAGATTCAGATCACAAGCGCTTACTGATACATCTCAAACTGTAAAGACAACCTTTAGACTTTTCGGTAAATGCCGCTAACCTTTCTGTACACCGCGAATATCATGTCGGTCGCAGGCCCGTCCCGGAAAAAGTTGTACGGCGACACAGACGATGGTTGGCCATCAAGTCTCCCGTCTGATGCAGCCTTGGCTGCAGGATATGATCGCTGGCTGTGATGAAGGCGATATGTTCCCTCATATGTCGAAATCTACAATGATAAAATGGCTTCGATCGCTTCTCTCCGAGAAAGAAGCGTCCTGTTCAGATCAGGCCCTGGTCTCTATCGAGAAGCCGTTACTTGGTAGATATGAATGTCCAGGAAGAGCAGCCCTATCGGGCAGGTCATCACGAATTTGATCTCTTTTCTCTAAAGCCCATTACTTCGCGGGCAGTGTTGGCTGCGGTGGACCCCCACAACCGTCACCTGGTCTCTATCGTCAACCAAAACCCCATTATCAATATCGGCTATGGCCGTTCCGAGTATGGATGCAATACTCTGGCAACGTTAGGCCGCAGAGGCGACATTCTTGTTTCCGGTTCAGGAATTTCCAGGATCCAATGCTCCTTTGAACTCATGCCAAAGGACGGAACTGATGAGATGATGGTCATGTTTGTTGACCGCTCTCCCACCCAGTCATGCAAAGTCTTTGGAGAAAATGTCTATCCCCTGAGATATACATACGATCCCGCGGCCCCACGGCAAGTCTTGGTGAGCAGGGATCTCAATACCATCATCGGAATGGGTGGTGTCAACTGCGATCTGATCCAGTTCCAATTGATCTGGCACGGCACGCCTCCAGACACGCAGCTCTCAATCAAGAAACGACAGGCGGGGACGCTTGCCGAAAATCCTGACAAGGAAAGGACCTTTGTGGAGCTTGAGACAGCTGCTCCTTCCCAAATCATGACAAGAATCCATACCCCGGGACTGGGCGACGGGAACTTGCCCCTCTGTGTCATTCATGACGGCGGAAAAAAGGTCGGTGGAGGCAATTATGGCAATGTCTACAGAGGATACAATGTGTATACAGGCCAAGTCGTCGCCGTCAAAGTGATGGAGACGGAATGTGCATCATACAATACAGATGCCAAATCAGTGGCTTATTGGAGAATCCTCAAACGAGAAATGGAAAACATGGCCACTTGTCACCATGTAAGTAATCCCTGTACATACTGTTCCGTACAGACACTAACAATCCTTTGAAGAAAAACATTGTCAAATTTTATGGGTGGAAAGAGAAACAAGAAATAAACACTGTCGAAATTTATATGGCGCTCATGGAAGGAAGTTTATCGAAACTCGTTCTTGCCGAAGAAAAGACAAGAAAGGGCCTCGACATAGCTGATAGCCTACTCAAGGACATGCTTCAGGCTTTGGACTACCTACAAAGCAAGGGTATCGTTCATCGGGATCTCAAGCCAGATAACGTACTGTACTATGAGTCGAATGGCCAACTGGTGTTCCAGTTAGCCGACTTTGGCCTTAGTAACCGCGCGAATATAGCTGTCACGCGCGCTGGTTCTGAACAGTACATGGCCCCCGAAATTTTTCGTCAGGATGTGGCCAATGTTAGGAAACAGACGGACAGGGTCGACGTCTGGTCGTTGTTTGTTACAATTCTGTGGGTTTTGAATTATGACGGCTTCCGCGATACGCAGTGGCAGCACTATGACGATGTCTGCAATTTCATACGAAGAGCTATTTCTAGCGGAAATACGGGTATTTCCAGTATCAAGTCAATGGCTATATATGACTCGCTAAATCGAGCAAGCGCAGCACAAATGCTGATTAAACTCTTCGGGGGCTCTGGCCTTACGACGTCCCGCTACAAAGTTCCTCCTCTTCCGGCTATCATCGACCACGCAAACTTCAATGCATTTGAGGGCTATGTCCCGCTTTTACGTCCACAGCAGCATCAGCATCTTTTGCCTTCGCCTCCAGGATTTCCGTTGCAGCAGCCTCTCCCGGTTCCAGGATCTCCAGCTCACGGAGAGGCATGGAAGCCGTGTGCCCTTCCGCCCTCTCCCGTATCATCTCAGCATGAGACACTAGGAGCACCACAGGGTGCGGGGATCCAATTTGCAGCGGCCACAGACTTGAGCACTGGAGCTTTTGGCAAGCCTATTTGGCGCAGAGGTAGAAATAGGGTCCAGAGGCGGACAGCGAGACAACAAGCACAGGCGTGGACGCCGGCGCAGGCACAGGGACCGGCACAAAGAACAACAGAGCGAATGGAAAGTTTCTTGGGTGCTGATTTCAATGAGGCTATGGCTAGAGTAAAGGAAAGCTGGCATCAGCATCAGTCATGGAACCACCGAGCCTTGCAGCATCAGAGAACGGCACCGGCACAGCAAATACTGAACCAACAACCTGCGACAAATGCGACACAACCTTTGTTTCCGGATATTTCCCAGGGAATACAGTCGCAACAACACGAGCAGCAGCCGACCGTTTATACGCCCCCAGTAAGCGAGTTTGCTCCGGTCGAGCGGGTGGCTTTTCCAAAGGCAAGGATGCCTGGTTCTTTCCCGGACTCAATGACCATGTCTTGGACTCCTTCAGTTTGAGAATTATTGGATGCCTTCACCATGTAAGTATGCTTTTGATAATACCTCTCCTCTAATAGAGGCCTGAACAGTGCTGATGAAGACGAGTTTACAATTTCTGACATCTGTATCGGCGGAACAGCTTTATAGACTGACATGTCTGTGAGAGAGAAATTTTGTGTTATATAGCTAGTAGTGCTTCCATTCATTTAGTAGCTTTGGATATTTTGAATGAGTTTCGATTTGTAAACATGTGTGCAGATTTGTCGTGTAGACGAGTGCCCTGTTGGCGTCTACATTGCAGAATTTCTCAAGACTGAACTGAATCGAAGGGAGAATTGACTCTGGCGATTATTTTGCCGGGTGTTGACTCAGAGTGTAGCGCACATTCGTTGGGTGGAGTGCGACACGGAAAGTAAAGGCCATTGTTGCAGTTTCCTGATTGAGTTGACGCTAAGAAACGGAGTCTAAATTGGTTTCCCGAAGCAGTGATGGGACCGCAAGCCACAAATGGCTATATATAGATTGGCACAGTTTAAAAGTCACAGGCTGCGAAAGTAGGCTGTTAGACCTTTGTAAGCGGCCTGTGGTTTGAGAAGAGCGGCTAATTCATTGTGTACCTAAGACAATGCTCGGTATCGTACAAACAGGGGTCCAGGACTGACACTGCAGTCTCATCTGATGAGACATTTGTCAAGAGAAGAAATCGCAGTTGTATCGCAGGGATATTGCAGGACTTTTGCAGGTTATAGACTCTATGCTCTGTTGAATTCTATACATGCTTCATTGGTCACGTCAAGATAGAAATTCAGCACTGTCCGTTTGTAGGCGTTTTCCAGGATTCGGTGCGGTGTGCAGCATGTAGAACTAGTGGTGAGTGTGGCCGTGGCAGGCGGACGTGTTGATATTTGTCACGTTGTTGAGAAAATTATTAGAACGGTTCCATTGTCAACCTCTATATCAGGACTTGGTAGAGATGGCGTCAATTCGATATGGCTTTTCGTGAATAGTTACAGTATAACAAGTAAACGCAAGCATGTCTGTGTGTGCAGAGCGGAAGTTTGGAGCCATTGCGTCACAGGTTTCCAGCCTGAAAATTCAGGCACCAGGCATTCCACTTGGCCCTCGTTCGCACCTTCCGCCACCAACCATGTTCGCCTGCTGCCAGCTGGCCACCCACCACAGCCCACCTCACAAGCCCACAGCCCACTGACCAGCCGCTGCCAAAGCCCAGATTTTCGCCTGCCTCCCGTGGTGCGCACCAGGTAGGTTGCCCGGCCTGAGCTTCCTGCGCGCCCGCGGTGTGCAACGGTCCCGCCGTGCCCCTCGCCCAGCCAGTCACCGGCCACCAAACTAAACCGATTTTCTTTCTCCCTATTTCTCTAGGCTGACCTCTGACCCGATCGGTTCTTCAAAATCATCCACCACACAACAACACCTTTCCGCCTCTTTTTGCGCGCTTTCACGTTTTCCCAAACGTTTCAACACTACCAGACTCACGCTCTCGGTCGATCCGCGCACTCGCACTCTACACTCTCAACTCAACAACCTCAACCAGAAAAGCTTTTTTTCTTCTCTTCGCAGCGAGGCCGCTCTCCTTTAGCCGTCGGTCGCTCAACCCCCTCCTCATCCCTTTCAGAAACCCATTTTCCCAAGGTTACCCAGATACCTCCGAGTTTATGTCCATCGAAAATCTTAAGACTTTCGGTACGTCTATACATGTTCAGAATATTGTGCTATTTGGTTGTCGGCATCGGAACGCATCCCCGCGTCGCCTATGGCAGTCTCTCGTCTGTCCTACGCCACCCGCTGTGCGCATCCGATGGTGACCCCGCGTCAAATACACAACATGCCGCCTCGTGCAAAATTATCCCGCCACCCATGCTGACTTTGCGCCCCTGCCTAGACCCCTTCGCCGAAGCCGACGAGGACACCGGAGAAGTCAAACAGACTCAGAATTACATCCATATACGCATCCAACGTACGTCCTCGTCCTGACACGCCGTGTCCCCGCACCCCGCACATCCCGCGGCACTCTTGCGACCGGTCGCGTGCGACACATGTCAACTGCTAACACGTCCCTGACAGAGCGTAATGGTCGCAAATCTTTGACCACCGTCCAGGGTCTTCCAAAGAAATTCGACCAGAAAAAGATTCTCAAGGCCATCAAGAAGAAGTTTGGTATGTGCCTCCTCGCCACCATCCACCCACCCCACGCCCTCTCGCTTGAACCGGCCTGCTAACACGTGCACAACAGCCTGCAATGGAAACATCGTCGCCGACTCCGAGATGGGCGAGGTGATTCAGCTCCAGGGTGATCAGCGCAAAGATGTCCAGGAATTTCTCATCGACAAGAAGGAAGGCCTCGGCCTAGATGCCAAGACTATCAAAGTCCACGGTTTCTAAGCTCGCCAATGCGCCGTCGCCCTGCCCGCAAACATGTTGTTTTGCCACACGGCAAGAGGGCCACGGAAGGCGTGTTTTGGGGTCACCTACCTTCCCCCAGCTGGTTAGCCTACTATTTTTGGCAGATGCTGGTGCAGCTTACATTGGCACACTGTGCTCGTACGCTGGACTCTCATCTGGCCGGGGCTTGGAACGACTCCTGCTTTAACACACCTGTGTAGGACGACGGAGCATCCAACCAGTGCGATGAAGAAGACACCAAGTTGAGAGGAGGCGATAGATGACAGTACAGGAGTTTTGGAATCAATAATATTTTGGGGGAAGAAACAGCCGCTGGAGGGCATTCTTGCAAAAGAATTTGTTCTTCCAGGGAAACGGTATTGGCCTTGCGCGCTCTTCGTCGCAAAACCGCTAGTGGGACTTATTTTCAAAAAGGCATACCCTAATACCTAGTTAGCTAGCGTTTTTGTTGCTTTTTTTATCTGTTACTATCCGCGACGACCAGATTACGGGCCAAGAGGACAATGGCTTGTCGGTCGCTCGTTTTCCTCGTTTGGCCGGCAGGCTCAGCCGTAGTCGAGGACAATACATATGTGATATCCCCAAACTCGCAGGGCCAACCTTGAACGTGACGCGAAGATGTGATTGCAAATGCCTTTGGAAAAAAAAATAGACTTGGGATGGTAAATAAATGAATAATGGGAGTATGGGAACGCTATGAACAAGGCAATCCTCTCATTTCAAGCTGCCAACCACCAAAAAGACGCAAATGAAATGCTCCTCCAACGACAAAATGGGGTATTAAAATACGCAAAAATAATAAGAATAAAGATTCCAAAAAAAAAATTGCCCAAATAGAATTTCTTGACGCTTTCATCCTCCGATATTCACTCCAACACATGTCCCACCTCTTGGCCACGTGCTCCTTTGTTAACTCGTATATACTATTTTGCTTTTGTATTTTAGAGCTCGGCTCGTTCTCGGTCGATGGTTCCCTTTACCTGCGCCGCAACACGGACTGCCTCTCCATATAGCTGTTGAGCTTTCGTGACGAGCGGCATGACGGGGTAGTCGGGCTGGTAGCGTAGCATGTGGATGAGGAGCGTCACCATGCTTATGTAGCTTGCTATCGAGAAGACGTTTACCGAGGTGGATGTTTCTTTGCGGATGTTGATTTTTTGGTGTGTTATGTGGTAGCATACTGTGAGAGTCTGGGGTTGATGCCGTTAGTTTGGCTGGGTTCGACGAGGACAATGTAGTAGTAGGTGAAGGGTGGACAAACTGTAGCTATTATGATCCAGCCGGGGAGGAGGAGGCGGGGATCTTGGAAGCCGCCTGATAGAGAGAGGGCGGTGAGTGTTATATATGCGTTTATGACGTCGATTGTGAGGAGGCGGATCATGGTTGCTTGTGGGGTGTAGTTGATGAGCCTGTGACGAGTGTTAGAAGAACCGCTTCAATTGCACGCTGTATTGAAGAGATCACTAACCATCTTGACATGAGGCAGTCTGTAAAGAAAAAAGATAGATATCCGCAAGCAAAACACTATTGTACCTGTTAGCTCGTGCTCTTTGGCAGCCGATTGAAACAGCAGCTTTACATACCCATATCGTGGCCAATGCCGTCTCCGTCAACGCGTACGGCGGCGACGACATGTCGGCCTCTCGCAACGACGACGCCGACGGCGCCGCAAAGCCATTATATTCCGGCCCAGGCAAAAATCTCAGTAAAAGATGCAGCAGCGAAGGCAACCCCCACCACGCGGCCGGCGCACACGACAGCAGCCGCAGCGCAAAGAGCCACGGGTGCCACAGCGGCGGGACGTTGAGGACGACGGCGACGCGAGGCTGGAGAATCGACGGGTGGACGGCAGTGCGGTGCCTGTCGGCGTGGTGATGCCCGTGGGTGTGAGCTGTGTTTATGCCATGGCTGTGACTGCCGCCCCCGACGGTTGAGCTGGACGAGGGCGTCGGCGGAGGAGATGGGTTCGACGACGAGAGCGGTGCGGGTGGTGATGATGGGCTGGGCGAGGGACGGCCGGCCATTGCCCCGGGTGTAACGCGACTGTGTTGCCTTTTGGTTTCGGGGGCTCCCGCTCAGGCCATGAGATAGTCGAGGAAGAAAACGAGGGAAAAGAAGGGGGAGGAGAGGGCTGTTGGAGCGGGAGGGTGAATTGAGGAGATGCGGAGGCGGCACGAGGAAATTGGGCTTGGGCTTGGGCTTGGGCTTGGGCTTGGGCTTAAGATATGGGGGGACCTTGTGTGTCGTTTTGAAGGCTGCGCGACAGTTGCACTACTGCAATGCTACGACGCCATGCGTCTGGGCTGAGTGGTTGCAAGGGAAAAATGTGGGGGGCTTTTTGGGCACCTCTTTGGCTGGGGGATGTACATATGATAATTCAATAGCGGATTTCGTTTGGCGCGTGTGGCTTGGTAATGGTTGCTTGTGACGAATAACTTGCGATTAAAGAGTTGATTTTGGCAACAGTATTAATATTAATAAATTACTTTGATTTTTTTGAGGGTTTTTGGGAGTACGCATGGCTAGTAACTCTTGTGGATTGGCCCCGTGTAAATGGAACTGTTGTGATACGTACTTCCACAACAGTAGCAGACACGGCATGGGATAAAAATTGTGTCTACATTTGTGTAAGATTGTATAATCTTCCCATAAGATATTTTAACTCCAAATTATGACCTATGTATACCCTTTCTTATTACTCCGGTTGGATTGGTCCAGGTTATTATGCTCTCCGTCCCGTGTTGTTACTGCAGACCGGACTACGGGCAAGTGCAGTCAAACGAGCTAACCGTATTAACAAGCCCGGGGTAGATGCATCTTCTTCTCTCCAAAATGGATTCTCTTTTCCCTTTTTTTCCTTTGTTTTCTATCACTACTATTTTATCATACATTTTCAACATTGCCGATCATCTTTGGACAGCCTTGAATGACTTTCTGGTCCTCCAGAGTACCAATTTTGTCGGCACAGTGGGCAAAAAGCCGAAGAAATGATGGCGATAATACTACAAAATACCTTCAAACTTCATGAAAGTGTCTACATAACAATGGAAGCCAAGACCAAAAAATCTAGCCCTCTAATGCTGCGTTGTTGGGCAAAGCTGTTCAGGACAAGCTGGATTCGAAACTACGACACACATAAATATCAACCAACACGACATCTAGATAAACAAAACAATCTACTACAAGGTAATCACTTTTACTCCTGCTTTTGCTACACAATGAAACGTCTAATATACTAGACCGGAGACTTGCTGGCTCGTTGGTCTGCTAGACTTGGTCCACGGTGAGTACTGGTGCTCCAAGGACTGATCTCTTCTACTTTGGTTAATTCAACTAGAATCCTAGAATCCTATTCAAGCTCAAGCTTCAAAATAACAACAAACTCGAGCCTTCAGTCTTTCTCAAGCAGCTGGGATTCACCGCCAAGCCGACTTGACAATAGCCTCCGGGGTTGCCCTCTGCGTCTTACCATCGATCACCTGTCAAATCTCCGAAGCAGCACATGCAATTATCTCGGCGAATCTAAGCGCCCCTCGGCCTTATTCGCCTGTTGAAACCTTGGCTGATGCCTTGATGATAAAATGAACCCTCAGTTTAGTAAGCGGCACCGGCATCGGCAGAAGAACCTCACGATACGTGCCCAACAATACAATGGCGCATCCAACTTCTTGAATGGGTCATCAGCCCATTTCTGGCCACTCATTATGCCTGACGGTCCGTCGACTTTGTCGCCAGCTGTCCACGTCTTGGTGGCCTGTTGATGACGGCCGGACAGCTTCCACAGTAGGGCCGACTGCTCGCCAAACAGCTGCCAGGACTAACACTTCTCGCCGGAGATGGACCACAGATGTTCTCATTCTTTGATTTTGCTGATTAAAACGCCCTCTGTCAATCGTGCGTGATGGATGGTTTTCCGTTTACATGTTGGCAGCTTCCTTTTGCACCTTTTCACTCTTGCACCCATTGCTCGATGTTCAGCCAATCTCCCATCTGCTTCAAGCAACACTTGGTCCAGTCTCAATAGAAGTTGACTTTATTCATCTGGAAGCTAAACATTTACGAGTGACATTCCATTCAAATCGCCTCGCAGACGTCTACTCTGACGTCTGACTAACGCCATCTTCATCAGACACGACGCTATTGCCGTTAATCTACAGACTGTCTTCTAAATCTGACATTGGTATTTAACAACCTATTTGGCGTTTTATACTTCCTGTCTATTCCTTCTCCTAGTTTTGTGCACCTGGCTGTCTTTTGTTTGTTTGTCATGACGCCTCCATCGCCGCCTTGTTTCCCTCTCTTTTCTTTCTTCCACTCTCTCCTACCGCAATTTCCATCGGCTTCAAGTTGCTTTGCTTCGTCTCTCCAGAAGAGCCATCTAACTTGTTCCTCTAGGATACTCACCATGATTCCACCTTCTCGTTACAGAAAATCCCAGCTGCGGGACGGAATTCCTCGCAAGATACGCAAGTCCGTCTCCTGCGAGCCCATTCTTGACTTTTCCTCTTCCGACGACGAGGAACGAACTGGAGGTGCGTTCTTCTCTGCGTCCAGCTTCCTTGTTTCAAGTTTTCCATTGCTATGGTTCTACAAACTTTTTTTATCTCGTGCCCAAAGATATTCTCAGCCAAGTCTTCAAGCCGTGAGGCTTCTGGTCTACTGACACAACAACCAGGTGCTCGTCTCCAGACGGGAAGCTTGACCCCTTCTCCTGCTGGCAAAAAGTAAGCCGTGATTCAGGACAAAGAAATTATTGATTTTGTCTAATGAGAAATAGCCTCTTTCCAGCTTTCAAGTCGGCTTCTGAAACAGCTCGCTCTCGTCCTTCCAGCACGGACTCTTTCAAGATCAGAGCAAACACAGACGATGATGTCTTTGCAGGCAATGAAGGCTACAGAGCCAGCCCCTTCCATCCCAACTTCCAAGGATCTCAGGATGAAGTTGGCGATGAAGATAAACAGCTCGCCTTGTTGGATGCGAACCCCGTGTCCATTGACGCTCAAGGCATCTACCCTCCAACGGCTTGCATTTTCGCTGCCAAGTAAGACACCATGCACTCGATAACTTCACTTTCTAACTTTTCCTAATCTAGTCTTGCCCAAGTTTACGATGACAAGACTCTTGAGTTTGAGGTCACCAGGGTTTTCAGCCAGTATGGCCCCGTTTTTGTCAAGATTCGGCGCGATGCTAGGCAGATGCCTTTTGCCTTTTGCCAGTTTACTGTCAGTTGCACTCAATTGAAAGCGAATTCATCAGTGCTAACATTTATTAGAATGATGTTCATGCCCAAAATGCTGAAAAGCAAGGCAAAGGCACCGTTATTCTTGGGAGACCCTGCCGAACTGAAATGGTCAGGGCGCACGGTAGGTCACATCGAATCATTCCGTTTCAACTACAAGCCGCTAATTCAAAAAAGTCTCCTTTATCGTCTACAAGATCTCTGGTCAGCCAACTGAAACCTACGAGGCAGTGGATTTGCTCAACTGCCTAGGTGAAGTGGCCAAGGCCGAGCCGCTCGCGGAAGAGATCCAGACCTCTCTTCAAGTACCTCCGGCAGTCATTGCTTCGTACAAAATGTACGATCCAAAGCGGGATGTGGTTCACGTAAGTACTCCCTTTTATATGTCTCTTGCATTCTCACTGACCCCATCATAGACGTTCCGAGGTAATCGCACTTTCACCGTGGTTCCGTACGACCCAAAGACGGCCACCAACACAAAGACTCTGCCGAGATCGCTTCCTGACAAGGATCACTTTCTCAGTCAGTATGACAGAGACCGACGCTCTGCATACATGGGCAACCTTCCCATGAACATGACTGAGGAGACCTTGAAGGAAATGGCAGGCGCATGTGGTGCCGTGGTTGCAGTCAATCTCTACAAAAAGGCGGTGCCAGGAAGCCAGGGTAAGAATTTACCTGAATGCGTGCCATCAGTTGCTAACTTAAGCAGGCAAAATGACTTGCTTCGCCTTTGTCGAATACGTGAGGCCAGACTCCGCAGACGATGCCATAGTTGCCTTTGTAAGTGGCCGGTAGCAGTACAGCGGTACTAGTGGTAGACAAAAATTGACACTTCACAGAACAACAAGGACATCAACGGCTTCCGCATTCGGGTTGACCGAAAGCAGTCGCGCACTTTCGAGACTCCGCGAAGAGGGCCACCGGCACGTATTCCTACTCGCTACTCGCATGCCACGTTCCCTCGCCGCCGAATGGGTCCCAACATGGAGCCCCCATCGCCACTTCGAGGACTTTTTGATCCTCCAGTTGGAAATGAACAGAATGACCATGCTGCAATTACAGAAGACTTTGCGCAGGTCAAATCCGAACCATCTCCAACGGCCAAAGATCCGTCAAGCGAGGCTCACCAGAGCAAGAAAGCATTCACACCAACGCCAAAAAGGACTGAAGAAGATGGAAGGAACCACAGACACTACATGGGAATAGAAACTCCATCTGTTCTTCATCACCAGCCTCCTTCTGTCCCAACGCCATGGGGCCATCCTTTTGGGCCGTTTGGTCCGACACCGATGCCTCCTTTCGGACCAATGACACCTCACGCAACCCCCGGTATGATGTACGGAGGCTACTACCCGTCTCCGTACTACCCATCTATGTTCCCAGACATTTTCCAGATGGTGTCTCCTACTCATGCGCCGCCGGGCACAGCGCCAGGCCAACCCCCCAGCCAGGCGGCAATGGCCGAGACAAGCAACGCGCAGGGCAAGACGGGCGACGAGCAAGCTTGAGCAGCGAGTTTGAGGTTTGAACAATGCCTTTGTTCCCCGGGTGGGGTTACTCACAGTGATTTTTTTTCCCAGGTTATATTAATGGTTTCAATGGAACAGGACAGACAGTGCAGAGGACTTCGAAGGCGTTGCGATATGGATAATAGCAGCTGGATGGCAATTAGGTGATGTGTTTAGCGGGATTCTCCGACAAACGGCCGTTATCACTACTAGTATTTGGTAAACTGGGGGCCCCGCGTGCAGCCGAACCGGAGCACTGAAGACGGTGGCGCCACCGGTCTGGTAAGGCAAAGCGGGGCCATTCGTGGATCTTCTATTATGGCAAACAATTTTTCTCTCGTCGATAAACTTTGCTCATCTCCCGTTACATCAGACGTTTTGTGTTGCATTTCACATTTGGCATCTTTGCCGGTTTCTGCATTTGTTGCTTGACTGTTGTTTAGCGATAGTCGTTGCACTTTGACAACTGCCAGGTCAACATGGGACAGCCATCATTTGAGGCGTCCAACGCCATCATCTATCTCACCTATGGAGCCTTTCTGTGAGTTCACCCATAACCGTTGCGACGTCGCACGCGCAGTGTTGGAGACGCCTTTACTAACAGGAGCAACAGCGTTATGGGAACCTCCATTGCCTGGACTCTAAGAAAGCAGGAAAAGAAGGATTTCCTCTCCAGCAATGGAACACAAACTGGTTAGTAGAAACTTTGCGTGATTTGCTTTGGCTTTCCTCCCCAATTTGCAACCTTTAGGTGGATTGCTTAGAGCGCATCACTGACTCGTTGTTTTTTCTGCAGCATTTCCCCTGGCTTTGAACTTCATTGCCTCTGGTGAGTGAGCGCGCTTGCTCCTGCTTCGTCGAATTATCCCCGGAGCGGTAGCAGCACTGGTATCAAACGCAAATTTTCGCCAAGCTCATGAGTGGCGCACGACTCATGGCTCACCTCTCGCGAGACTCAGTGACCGCCCCCATGGCACAGGGCGTGTTTTTTGAAGCAAGTCACGTCGATTATCAGGTTCGTACCCTAATATGAAAATCTCTTGGTCTTCTTGAATCGCCATGAGAAAATTGGATGGATCATTCTTGCCCGTCTCTTCTACTGGGCTCGTTGCAATTGTCGCTACTAAACGTCAGGCAGAGATGCTACTAGACCTTGGCTCATGGCAATCGTGCCCAAGTCTGAAGATCGGTGACGGATGGCTCTTTACAATTTCTCTGGCGATGACAGAGGATGCGGCTCACTACGGGCGCTGAGTCGAAGCAAAAGGAGCGTGGGATCCAACCTCTTTATTGTCATTTGACGAGAGGAGATTCCCGTCTTTTTGTGGAGACGATGCTGAGATTACACCGTGATACTCGATCAAGTTAATGCTTGCGTGAGAAACGTGCTGCCGCTCCGAATTCCCCCTGCCTTCTAACAATTTGCGTTTTGCATCGTCTGGACTTGTTGACCACTAACCTGTTTAGCTCTTGGATCTGGTATCCTCTTTACGTACCCTGAGCTGGCTACTCTGGCCGGCGTGCAAGGCGTAGTAGTATATGCCCTTGCTTCGTCGCTACCAATTCTGGTCTTTGGCTTCCTGGGACCGATTATCCGCCGCAAATGCCCCGAGGGCTTCGTGCTCACGGAATGGACGCGACTGCGCTATGGAACACCTGGAATGCTGTTCCTTAGCTTTATGACACTCGTGACGCTGTTTTTGTACATGCTCGCTGAGCTGTCCGCTATTGGGCAGGTTGTCTCGCTCTTGAGTGGTCTTGATGGCCTTCCTGTGATTATTGTTCAGTGCGTTGTGACGACGATCTATACCTGTAAGTGTGTCGGTTATTGCAGAAAAGGAGCAACATTGTGCTAATGAGGATTTATAGCTTTTGGTGGATTCAAAATCTCGTTCCTCACAGACATTATCCAAGGTACAATGGTTGTTGGCCTCATCATCATCGCCACCGTTACCATTGGCGTCAAGACGGAAATCAAGTCAGAGCTGATTGAGTCGTCCGGTCTGCTTGACGCCAGCCTTCTCGGGTGGCAACTGGTGTACATTCTCCCCGTTGCCGTCCTGACCAATGACTTTTTCTTGTCCAGCTTTTGGCTGCGCACTTTTTCATCCAAGACGGACAAGGACCTCCGTCTTGGTGTTTCCATGGCCACGGTTGTCATCCTGTGCATCATCACGCTCGTTGGCTGCACGGGTCTCATCGCCGCGTGGTCAGGCGCCTGGCCTGGCGACCCTCCTCAGGGTGGCTCGGTGGCCTTCTTCTTATTGCTCGAACAGCTCCCTAGCTGGGTCATTGGCATCGTGCTCGTCATGGTCGTCAGCCTGAGTACAGCTGCCTTTGACAGTCTGCAGTCGGCCATGGTATCCTCCGCGTCCAACGACTTGTTCCGCAACCGCCTCAACATCTGGATCATCCGCCTCCTCGTCGTGCTCATCATCATCCCCGTCGTTGTGCTGGCTCTCAAGGCACCCTCGATTCTGCAAATCTTCCTCATCAGTGATCTCGTCTCCGCAGCCACCATTCCGGTGCTGTGCCTCGGCCTTTTGGATTTCTTCTGGTTCTGGCGCGGCTTCGAGTTTGTCGTCGGCTCCCTGGGCGGTATTCTGACTGTCTTCATCTTTGGCACCATCTACTATGGTAGTGCTGAGCGAGGTGCCAAGCTGATTCTGGTCGAAAAGGGTCTGTACACGGGCGACTGGGGTGTCTTTGGCGCCTTTGTTGCTGCACCTGTTGGTGGCATCATCTGGGGCTTCATTGCTTTGGGTGCTCGCCTTTCATTCCAGTTTATCAAGGCCAATTTGACGGGTACCAGATTCGATGCGCTGGATAGGCCGTTGGATCTGCGCCCTGTCTCGAGCGATTACGATCAGGAGGAGACTGTTTCTTCAAAGGCTGGAAAGTTTTTCTAAGTAGCCAGTACTCCTGAATCGCACTTGGTCGAGGATATGGATTGTTTTGTAGTAATTTTGGCCCATGGCCGTGTCTATATTTTTTTTAAAAAGAGAAGCATGGTTTTACGTTTTTGGCATGCCTTTATGCCCGGTAATATAGTACAAATAGATGCCATCGCTCTCCAGAATATACACCCCGATTCTTACTATACATGATATTCCACACCTCGTAACTTGAATAACCCCTCCTACTCTAGCTTCTTCTTCTTCTTCTCCGAAGGCTTCCACCCAGCCCTCTTGGCCTGCTCCTTGTCAATGACACGCTGCTCCTCCAAATACGATTCCATGGTCGTCGCAGACGTAGTACCCCATATCCTCCACGGCTCAGCCACAAACGTCTTGGCGCTCGCCTGTCTCGACAGCACCACATACTCAATCTTGTCCTGAATCCTCAAGCTCCCCTGGATAACCGCCCCGGTGGTGGCATCCTTTCGCGAAACCTGCTGCCGCGACGAGATGCCCACGACCGCCTGCTCGTTGACCAGCGTCTTGTCCTGCGGGTTCACCTGGTGAATCTGGTGCGACATGAGCCGCGGGTAAAACAGCCCGCCCGTGTACTTGACCAGCTCAAAGTCGACCTGCTGCCGCGGGTCGCGACGCTCAATCGCCGAGTTGAGCTTCCTTGCGAACTCGGGCAGGCACAGGCGCGTTATGGCTGCCTGATCGCCTGCTGCAAATGCCTCGAGCATCTCGCGGTACATGGCTTTCGCGGTGGGTGCAATCTTGCCCCGGCGGGCTTTCCATTTGGGCCGTGTCGTCCAGTTGGGCATGGAGGAGAGCTTGAAGTTGAGGATGGAGACTGTGGCGAGACCCCATTGCTTGAGGCGCCACCATTGGTAGGAGAGGAAGTCGGCTGGGTTTCGGGGGACGAGGGAGAGGGGTTGAGAGACGAATGTGCCTGTGGAGGCCGGTTTACGTTAGTATATCATACGAGGCCTAGCATCATGGTGCTGAGAGGGAGCGCTTTTTCGTACCTGGGAATAGAGGTCCTCCGCCGCCTTTAAAGTACTCTGCATTCGCAGCCCGTTGCATCTGCGACATGGTTTGTTCCTTGGTAGCCTTGCTGGCTCCTCGTTTCGACGCGCGGTCTAGCTCGCGGACTATGCTCTTCTTTGTGGCGTAGTGCCGGATCAGGTGCGTCGCTGCAATCTTTGCCGTCGTCGTCGTTGACGTATGCGCTGTCGGACGGCGCAGCGCCGCCATGGCGGCTGAGGCCATTGTTGATGAACCGGCCATTGTGCTGGTGAAGAGAAGGAAAAGTGGGCAATGCAAGGAGGAAAGGAGGGGGTATCTTCCTTGCAACAGCAGAGCTGCGTTGGGCCCGAGGGTCGTGAGGAGGTTTGCGATTGGGAGGGTGTTGGAGATTCTTGGGTTGTTGTAGCTCGAGATTCTTTTTGCTGGTGGAAAGTGCTTTTTTTGGTTTAGCGTGAATGTTTTGGGGGAGTCGGGTATTAATCGGCTGCTGGTGAGCTACCCTATAGCGATGAACTTGTATGGAAATCGGGTTTTTCCGCTGAGAACTACAGTTTCATGTAATTTATTAGGGTTCATGAGATAATTACTACTCATTACTTTTAGTTGATAGGCTCTGCATTCCATTATTCATGCATTAAGTGGTGTTGTCAGTAAACCGCGTTTACTGAGTGGTGGGGCATCTAACAACCACCACCCAGAAAGTTGCGACGCAGCATCTCAAGCTTCAACCATACACCTCTCAAGCGACTCTTTCGGCTGGACCGCAAGTGAAAATTTTGCGCGTCAACACCATCACTTCATGCTCCTAGCATCTCGATGAGCCAATTGGCTCAAACTTCAACGCCGCGACTGCTTCGTCTACGATTATTCAGACCCTCCCGGTACTGCCAATAGCTCAGCATTCGCAAATCACAGACTTCATCATGAGAGCCACGCAACCGCTCTTCGCCAAGGGCTTCCTGGCGCGTAGCATGGACGAGCTGAGGCGCCGCTCAAGCATAGGTACGTGCCATCGCCAAACTCCTAGGCAAAGCCCCAACCGTGGCGATGCGGTGCTAACTCTTGTCTATCTGCAGCATGGAACCTCGAAGCCGTCAAGGGCCCAAACGGTCCCCGTCCTCTATACGACTTTCACGACGCGTCTTCCGTAAAGGACTGCATCCTCATGTCCGACGACTTAATCGGCGGCTCCTCCAAAAGCAACCTCGACTTCATCTCCTCTCCTCCCACCTCAACCACGTCGTCTTCCTCTTCCTCAACATTAAAGTCTACATCAACAACACAACCACCCTCCTCATACATGCGCTTCCACGGAAGCATATCCACCGCCCTCCCTTCCGACCGCCCCAGGATCCAACGCACCGGCTACGCCGCCTTCCGCACCCCCGACCAATCCCCCACAGCCTTTGGCCACTCCGTCTGGGACATTGATCCCTACACATTCATCGCGCTGCGCGTCAAGTCCGACGGCCGCTCGTACTTTGTCAACCTGCAGACCGACGGCGTCGAGCCGACGGATCTGCACCAGCACCGGCTGTTTGCCAAGCGGCCGGGCCAGTGGGAGACGGTGCTGATCAAGTGGAATGACTTTGTGCGTACGAACTACGGGTTTGTTGTTGAGCCGCAGACGGAGCTGCTGCGGCAAAAGGTGCGGACTGTCGGCGTTGGGCTGACGGATCGTGTCGAGGGGCCGTTTGAGCTGTGTATTGAGAGGATTTGGGCGACGAATCAGGAACCGGAGCAGGAGGTAGAGGGTGAGCAGGGTAAGGAGGATAAGGAGGCGGATACTGAGTCGGTGGATGGTAATTTGAAGAATAAAAAGGGACAAAAGATACACTGGTAGGGGATATAAACTGTTGATTGCTGCAATGTACATAATATAGCGGATATTACAACAGCAAGAGAGGCTTTTTGGACCTTGGAATATTTGTATCATTAGAAATGCTGCTTTTTGTTATGAAGCAGTATGCATGCTAAATATTAAACATAAACCCATCAGACATATCTCGTATCGTGCTGTTATGCCAGGCCCTGTTTACGCAGACCCCAAGCTCAAGGACTCTGCATTCTTCCTCAGCGCTACATACGCAGCCGCATAGTCTGCGGCAAGAGTCTTTTCTCCCGTCAGCTTCATTATCATGGCCTTTTTCGCCATCATCTCACACTGCTGTCGGATATCCTCTACGCTTGACCAGTGGTCAAAGGACCGTTGAACTGCTGCCAGAGCTCTCGTCATGTATTCGCCGCGTTTAGACTTGTTTCCCTTGGCATCCATCTGGCCAGCGATACCCATGTTTGCATCGGCGAGGTACGCGTACAGCTTGGCTGTCAGTTCTGGTGTCTCGCACTCCAGCGAGCGAGGTAGGGCTGCATTGAGCGTGTTCACTGCAGCTTGAAATTCGCCAAGCGATACCAGAATGTTGGCTACGGCGCCAATTGCTTCCCAAAGCTGTGGGATTAGACGGGCTCGCCATGCAAGGTTTGCTGCTCGCATTGATGTCGAAAAGCCACGTTGTGTTCGGCCGCATTTGTCGAGGAGGGATGCTTTCAGGAGTAATAGCTTGACTAGGATTGCAATATCTCTGTTTTCGTCCTTGACTGCGCTTATTAGCTCATCCACCTTTTTAAATGCGGCCTGGAGATCCCCTCTCCGGGTCAGATAGTTGATGTGTAGTGAATCGACCAGAAACGTCATGTCGGGTTCCAAGTCGTCGGATTTAGATTGCAGAAGCTGGTCCAGAAGTTCCTGGGCCCCATCCAAGTTATTATGATGCAAATCCCTCTTTAGTTTTATTATGCCCTTGTACTTGAGGACGTATTGGCGTGGTTTCCAAGAACGCAACGAGTTGCCCTCTAACCCTTCAAGTTTTCGTAGAGCATCGTCGTATTTCCCACGCTCTGCGAGGCCCAGACCCAGGCGGCACGTCAGCTTAAGCTCGTCATCAAACACCGAGTATTGTGTATGGCATCGCAGAAACATTTCGCATGTCATGGCGGATAGGTGAGTGAGGCCAAGTCGGCTCCAGAGGGCGGCGTATAATGATAATTGAGATCCAAACATGTTCTTCATATTCTTGGAAACAATCAGATGAGAGCTTCGCACCATGGACTCGACTGCCGTCGCCACACTGTCGCCATTGATGAGAACTAGCTTTGCTTCGCTGAGCAGTACAGAGCTCCACAGGGCTCCCATGCCGGTCTCTTTGGCTTTGACGCGTAGAAAAGCAAGACTTTCCTTGCCAGTTCCGAGAAGGCTGTTTGACTCTAGATCTCTTACGAGATCGGGGTGGGCGCGTCCAAAATGGAACAGCCAATTTAGAGCAAAGTTGAGACAAGTCATGTCTCTATTTTCTCTTGCGGTAGATACCGTTTCCAGCATGGCCGCTACGGCCTCTTTGTGGCAACCAAAATCGGCCTGAAGCACGGCCAAGTTCATCAAAGCGTATTGGTAAAACAGGCGATCTCGATATTGCATGGTATAGTCAAAATATCGATGTAGAAGGTCGAATGCTGTTGGAAAGTCTCCAGCTCTCCACGCATCAAGGAAGCTGCCAAATATTAGTACACTGCCGAATGTGCAACGACACAGCTGCGTACCTCAGATAGTGAGTGAGGCTGGGTACAAGGAAACTATCGTGAAGAAGATCTTGAAACTGGTTTCGAATCTCTATCGGTATACGGTTTCCGTATTCTTAAATAATTAGCCTGTAATGTCCGAAATTGAGAGTCTGGCACTCACTTTGCATCTGTTCAATTTGAAACTCAAGTAGTAACTCAACATCATCAGTCGTGACGGGTATTGTGCCAGACTGATCTCCAGTCAACATGTCGCCGTACGCAACTGAAGCCAGCGCTGAAACACTGTCCGCTTCCCATCCTTCGTTCTCGCCAAGCAGCAGCACGCTATCAAAGCTCAGTCGCCCAAAGCCTGGATTCTTTCGTCGCTGATAATGGGCAGTCGGTTGCCTGTACCTGACAAAATCTTTCCACAGCTCGGCAAAGTCGTGAAACCGCAGACGCTGGCACTCCAGCCTCGCACGACGGATAAAAGCACCAAACGGTGAATTTCGCGCAAATTTGATGCCCTCCTCAGGCTCCGGAGACCCTTGCTCACTAAGCATGCGCAGCTCCTCCTTGGTCTTTGCCAGCATCAACTGGAGATTCTCGAAAAAGTCGTTTAGCGCATCAAGCGAATTAATGTCCCATAATTTCGTCAGAAACTGGTCCCAAAGCCTTCTTCCAGGCATGCCCATGAGGAAAGGATAGCTTCCTAAAAGCTTCTCAAAATCCTTTATTGTGACAACCAGACTGACTGTGCGCTCTGCCTTTGCCCATCTCGCTGCCTGCGTCGAAGAGGGACCATTGGAGTCATGGCCCATAATGTGTGATGTGATGAATGAGAGAACTGGCACTATAGCATCACTTGGGATGGCCTCTTCGACATAGAGCTCCATGAGGGCAAGGAGCCCGATTTTTGCTGGATTTAAAAAGCGAGCCATGGTTGAGGTATCGCAGACGACGCTCTCCCGATTGTTCGTTTACCCGATGCAATGGGTGATGGCTTGAGCGGCCAGTTTATAGCGGCGAAGACATAGTCTTGTGGTTTGAGAGAAATACACCATCGAAGAACAATTTCGGAGCTTTCTAATGTGATTTTCTGAGATCCCCTGAAATTTTAAGGGCGTGTTGAGAGATGTCGTCGGTTCAAGGTGCAACACGTCGTGGGGCAACAGACGCGTTTGGAGAAGGTGACGGTACGACTGGCCGGCGATTCCTCGGCCGACACTGACAGGCAGCTGCCCCGGCCCGGGGGGGGGGGGGGGGGGGGGGGGGGGGGGCCGGGCGGGCGC